>VZRX01018085.1:216568-279861 GCA_013398075.1 Notiomystis cincta | reverse complement strand
CTCTATCTTTAATTTTCACTCACACACTCAGATGAATGAGCAAGGAAGGGGGAGACCTCAGCAGTCCCTCTAGACGTGGGGCTGAATTGATGGGATTGTGATTTGTAGGATTTCTCCACTTAGTCCCTGCCTCCTACTAGCTCTCCAGCCACTCCAAAGTCTCTTCCCCTCTCTTTAAGCAGCGATTTCTTTCAATCTCTCTCTCTCCCTCCCTGTGTCTCTCTCCCTCACACTCTCCCTCTCTCTCTACATACACTCATCTCCCCGGAGAGAGAGAGAGGAGAAACTCAACTCCCAAACACCGACCAGATGTCGAAGAAACGCAAAGCCCTGGAGGGCGGCGGAGCCCCGCTCCCCCCCGAGGACCCCAGAGCCTGCTTTGGGGCCGGCGAGGAGCAAGGTAGGGCGGCGGAGGCCTGCAGGTGGCCGGGCGGCTGGCAGCTGGGAGCCCACCGCAGGGACGTGTCGGCCTGGCTGGCCTCCTGCAGCCCACCCACACTGGGGTGACTTGGGCGCTTAGGCCGGGCTGCTCCCACCGCCGGGCGCGGAGCTGCAGGGCTGCTCCCACCGCAGCGACACTGAACTTGAGAGAGGGGCAGGGTTACGGGGGGGCACGGGGAACGGCTGAGGGAAGGGCGTGTGGGAGGGTGGCCGAGGGGAATGGCAGGCCTGCCAAGCAGTCCAGGCTCCCTTCCCCACTGCAGTTTGTCACTGGCATGGGCATAGCCACCCTGCCTCATTGATTTGTAGCTCGTGTAAAGCTGTTTGCAGCGCGCTCCTAGCCTGGGCAGCGAATGAGCTATGGGCACCTCATATATACGTTGTGGCTTTGCGTGGCTCCAGTTTCCTCCAGCAAGCCCCTGTCCCTGCTACGATTTCAGTTGCGTCACGTTGGGGCTTCGAACGCCGCTCTCGTAGCGCACTTTGCACCCAGCTGAAGTTGGTTTTGCTGTAATTTTCAAGCTCCAAATGTTTGTGGTGAAAGCTGTTCTGTACTTTTTGACAAAATAATATGAATGTAGCAGCCGAGTGGTGTAAATCAGCTGTGCACACAAGTGTGAGGGAGTTCTGCAGCCGAATTTCTTGTTGTTCAGCCAGCCCAGTAGGTTCCCTTCTTTTGTGTTTATTTTAACAAAGTGGGCCCAGATGAACCAAGCTGAGCTACAGGGCTTTGGGCTTGTGGCTGTAATGCAGAGAGGAGAGGAAATTCAGATTCAGAGCAATGTTTCAGGCTGTTGCGAGTGGCTCTGGTGGGAGATGGGTGGGTGTATGGTGGGTTCAGATGACGATGCGAGTATGTCTCTGTGCATGCTCGAATTCAGCAACATGGTGTTTTTGCCTGGGCAGGTGTACACAGAGCAGAGAGGGATAGAATGAGTGTGTTTTCCAACATGGAGTCTGTGGCCCTTTTTGTAAATTATGTGAAGGATCCTAATGTCACAAATCACCCACATCATGAAATTCCCTTAACCACCATGGATGTTTCTGCTTTTGCAAGGGAATGTTTCCAGCACAGTGGTTGGTGTGTTCTTCTGGTTTCATTAGAAAGGAGCGCTGAAATTTACCATTTCTCTCAAAAGATATGGTTTAGGGTTTATGTGGTTGTTGGTTTTTAATTGCTTGGCTCTCTCACAAGAAAATAACATGTTCATATTTTCTTGCCATTTTTTTGCTTAAGACTAATCTTGACATGGGAGGAACATTTTCAGACCCTGTCAATGACTTTATATGCATGACAGCATTCAATATTTTTGCAATGTGGAATTTTGCTGTTAGTAACCTGGAAAATCTTACCTCTTTGTCAGGAATAAAGGAGGTTAAATACAGAAAGGGCATTCAGCAGAGATTCAGCATTCAGAAAGTTTGGTATAGACTACATGTAATTTTAATTTAAATGTATGCGAGTAGTGGGTGTAGAAACACCTTACACAATATTATGATGCAGTGATGTTTGCCTGGTTAGATTTTTTTTTAAAATGCTCTTTTTTTTTTTTTTTTTTTTTTTTTTTTTTTTTTTTTTTTTTTTTTTTTAACTCTGCAATACTGTTTTCTCTAACATTTCTGGTTATGTAACAAGAAACAGAAAACATAATATAACTTTAACACAGGATTGTTCTTTTTCTTGATTTCACTATGCCCAAAACAAATGAAATGTAAAGTGAAAAAATGCTTGATAAAGTAGAGATGTGTATCTAAAGGGAGTAAATAAGGTGTCATTTTCCTCATAAGGGGACACAATGTATTTTGTAAATCAGACTGATTGAAAACTTGTGATTTGCACCTAGATAATCCAGGGTCATGTCTTTTAAATCTTAGTAAATGGTGAAATTAGGTAAAAAATTGTAGTTTTATTTCTGAGCTTAGATATGTTTTTTGTGAACTTCTGTTTATTTTCTTCCTCCTATTTTACAAGAAGGAATGTTGCTTGTTAATTACATTGTCTGTGACTATGTAACTGTAGAAACCATTAAGAGTGTGCAATGTATCACAGATTTGTAGGGAAAGTATTTTTGTGTAAGATGGTGGGTGTGAGACTTTCTTAAGGCATGAGATAGGAAGTTTTTTTTTTTATTAATCTTAAGCATCTTACTATGAAACACTATGCTCTTACAGCAGGTTTATTACTCTATGGAGAAGGCATACTTGCTAAGTTTGGAGGGCAAGTGTGTAGTGTTTGCCTAGAAGTATGGAGAAACCATGTAACACCTGGGGTTTAGCGTCAAAATGTGTGTGCATTGGGAGCAAGGAGGCAGGGAAGGGGAAATGGGCATTAGTAAACCAAGAGAAGAAAACCAGAGAGCCCAGATTTGTGGAGGCTGCCAAATCCTGTATTCCTGCAGAAGTTGAATGTGGAAGCCTGGCTGTCCTCAGCTAACGCGGTGACTTCTTTCAGCGACAGAAGCGTGAATGTGTGAGAGCCTGGATCCAGGTCTGCCATCTTATGCCTCTGTGTTACCTGGTCAGCTGAGAGCAGGTGCTGCTGACAGAGGAGTCTCACACCCTTTCGAGGGCCTGCACTTCTGTTTTTAAATATTAAGAGAGTGCGGACTAATTCTTAGCTGTGTTGGATATTTGGCCAACTGAAGTGTGCGCTTGCAGAGTTTCATTCAGCTCTTGTTTATCCTCACTTGGCAAAGCTGTGGGTGGATAGACACTATGTAGGCCACAATACAGATTTTTCAAACTTCCTTGGTGTGGCTTTGTTTTTATTCTCCTTCAAAGTATTTTGTGAAGGACTCTGTAATTCATACTGTAACCTTGCCTTTTATCATGGGGTCTGATGCTGCATGTTTCAAGCCTCACTGGTTTGGGAGGAGATAAGGAATGAGAGTGCTCTGTATCTCCCACCTTCTCAGCAGCAACAGCCTGAACCTGTCTGTCTAATTCAAGGCACTTCACTGCTTCACCTTATTAATGGATAGGCTCATAAGGCTCATTCCTGTAATCTCTGAAGATACAGTGGAATGTTTTTTGGGAGAATTCAGGTTTTTACACAAGCTGAATTGCTTCTCAGAGGTGCCCCTTTCTTTCTGTTGGTTGTGCATGAAGCTTAGGGTAACTATACTGGTTTATTTGTACCAATGAAAGTGGCAGAAATTCCAGCAAAGCTGATAAGGTCTTAGTGGAGAAACCAGATATGGTTGTTCAGTGTGATATCCAGCATGGAGAAGGTGGGATTTGTCTGTTGAAACTCAGCTCTCTGCACTCCCTTTATAGTCAGGAAGCAGAACATTTCTAGGGATCAATTCATCTCTTCCTGAAGTGGAAGTCTACATTTAGTCAGCAGAATCAGATCTGAGAAGTGCTGTTTCTGCCAATTGAATATAAAAGTAGTCCAAACATCTAGCATGAATGTAGACAGCTGTATTTTAGCAGATGACTCCTGACTTTTGACCAGATCTTTCAGGCTTCAGTGCAAGTCAAATGACAAAGATATTTTTCAGCTGAATTTGAAGCAGAGGACTTCCCTTCTGGCAATAACCTTTTTGCTCAAAATTGTAGCACAAAAAAAGTGAAGAAGGGTCCTCTTTCTGTGAATTACTGTTTTCTATGAATGTGTTGAAAGATAGTGTAGAAGATGTGAAAATGGAGGCTGTTGGTTTAAAACCAAGCAAATTAAATATGGACAGTTCTTCAGGACCAAATGCAGTATGATCTTATGCCTAAATTATACAGTAATGCTGCTCACAATTTTCCAGCAGTTTCTGGATAGAGTGCAATACAGTATATTGGAATTTTTTTGCAGAGATTTTTGAGAATGATGGATTCAGGGAAGGAATAATCTGTAAATTCTCATTGGACTAGTCTTTCTCAATTTGGATTTTGTATGAAGATAAATGCATTTCTTCCACTTCCCCTGTGGTCCAGTTGTTCAGATGGTCTCCATTGTCACAAATATGAGTTATAGTTGAGAGTTTTCTGTGCTTTACAAAACTGGTCTCTAAAGACAGAACTGTTGCAAAACTCTTCCAGAGACAAAGTTGAACTCCTGTTTGCCCACAAGTAACTTTTAAGATGTGATTACTTTTTTTTTATTTCAATGGTACTGACCATTTACATAGAAGTTAATCATGTGCATAAGGTAATGTTTTCAAGATTTTGATGGTCTTAGTTATTATTAATCAAAGCCTTCTTGAGGGTTACTTCTATGCGAGGGATACTTCCCTAGTAATTACTAGGGGAAGCAGTTTATACTAAACTATTTTCTCTGACTAGCACTTGCTGATTTGTATGAGTGCTTAGCATTCACATTTTTCTTGAAATTTGGCATTAAGCCCTGATTATTACTAAATCTTAATTTGTGATTGTCAGGCATAGGAAACCAAGTTCTGTCCTGTTATTGAAGGCTTACATTGATCTAATGAAAGTCAGAATTGCACCCAACTTCTGAATTAGTTTTCCAAATAGTGTCTTCTCAATACAATTAGCTAGAGTATTTATTCTGTTTGTTGCTTTGTTAAGCAAATGAATATTGTGACTCCTTAGAGCTCTGAACACTGTAGTTGATATTCATGTTTCTCTGATACAGGTAGAAAAGCAAAGCAGTTCTTCCCTTGGCAGTTCTTCACTTGGGTGTGTTTTGTGGCTTCAGTTTCTCACAGACTTACTTTTCTCCATCCTCTGTGTCCTGACCATTCTTTTCTTTCCACTTAGCTTCTGATCCCTGAAACAAACAAGCCCTCTCTGTCTCTGGAAGATCTGGCTAATCAGAGTTAAGGTGTTTAGCGACAGAGGCTTATGTGTTTGTGAGGGCATGGGAAAGGGAAGGGAATTATTGTACAGCTTGGATTTTGTGCCGATACTGTAATAACACAGAAAGAAGTGATCCTTTTGACTCCATTCACAGGAATAAGTTTGTATCACTAAGAAAAAAGAAAAACCCAAAAGAATTGCACCAACAGTTTATTAAGGGTTTTGTTAATGGAAAAGAAACCATGCTTTCCAAAGCTGATTACCTCAGTGGCTACTGATAATTTCCTGTGTTTATTATTTATTTTTAAAATCTTTCTTCTGAGACAGTCAAGGATCTGCCTTCCAGATGCTGTGAACATTCTAAAGGGTCTAACTTTTTCAGAGGATCAGATTTAATATGCTGAAAAAGATGACCAACTTACTTCAATTTATGTGAAGCTGCAAACTGAGAATGCTGGAAAAATGTAAAGCTAAGGAGAATTCAAAATGTTTGGGAAGAGAGATTGGGGGCAAGTATATATGCTGTTGTTGGAACAGTGTTGTAAGCGATCTCTGGAAAAAATACCTTCCTCAGGCGTTGCTGCTGACATGCCTTCCCGTCCACTGTGTCATAAAGAGTGTTGAGGAGCTTTTCTTTTCCCACTTGTTTTAGAGAGGTGTGCTAGCTAGAGGTATGCCTCGGTATAAGTTTATGAGCCTTGTTTGAAGTAAAATACAAAGGTTAATGCTTGAGCATTATGCTGAGTCTGTGTTTGAGGGAGAGGCCTTTTCTGCCCAGCGGTGCAGTGCTGCCTAGTTCAGCTTGGTCTGTAGCTGCTGCTAGCAAGTCTTGAGGTCACTATCTGCATTCTAGGGGAAAAAAGCTCTCTCAGCTGATGTGAAAGGCAGAGCCTTAGGGAAAGGGGTGATATTTTAAGTACCTGACATAGTTGCTTTGGTTGGAAGGTATGACTTTGGGGAAATTGTCGACTTGCCCTATAAATAAATTTATCCAAACATTTAAAAAGTGGAGATGACTTTTTAATTATTTGTGGGCACTTAGATATTTCAGCTATGCTGGTCATGTAGCATGAATGGTAATGCTGTAAAAACACCCAGTAAGACAGGAATCGTAATTTCAGCAAAAAAGCAGTGAAGAAGTCTCCTGAGTAGCTATTAAAAATGGTGCTTTGGTTAAATAACCACCATTTCAAGGACAAACACATCTTGAAGCTTTGTGATAACTATGTGAGACTCTCTTTTGGGCTCCATAAAGTAGTAGAGCAGTTCTCATGATGCTGCTGCTGCAGCCTCATTTCCATCTGTTGAGGGAAAGAAGTGCATCCTGGCTGGCCCCAGCCTGCAGATGGTGACATCCTGGGTACCTAGGTCCAGGGTACTAGGAAGTGTTTAGGTAGCAATTGTTGTTAAATGGAATAAAGTTGTGCAGTTGGCTACTCCATACTTGGTAATTGCTCTCTCTCTACCTAGAGAAGCAATGGGGAAAGAGCAGCTCTGAAAATGCCTTTCAGTGAAGGCATCCTCCTGACTGCACAATGAGCTTGAGTAGCCTTCCAAAGGGGACTAGGACTAGCCTTTGTAGAACCTGGTCCTCAGCCGGCCTCAGGTGCTCCCCTGACTGGTTGGGTGCTGCCTGGGAAATGGAGAACCCTAGCTGTCAGAAGAGGAAGACCCTTGATTTGGGATGCCTCCTCACACTGGAAGAAAAAGCTAAATAGGGAGGACAGTATAAAGGTGAGAGGATTATAAAGGAAGTGGGGAAAAAATGTAAAAGCTTTGCAGGTTTCCTTTAACTTCTGGTAGAATGAAAATGTGAATCTCCTGGATTTACTAGGAACGCATTGCATTGTTTCTGCTTGGTTTTTCATAGCCATTTTCCTCCTTCTGCAAATAAATAAATAAATAAATGCAGCTGCCTCCCTATTCCTGGTCAGCAAAGGAATGTGCATCTACCCTTACTGTGAAATGTGTGAGGGTGAGTTCTGGTCTCCTGTGTGCACATTCACCTGACACTCCGTGTTGACAGAGGACAAGTTGTATGGGTGATATCACCTTGCCATAGTTCTGAATGAATCTGAATCCAGTGCTTCTATGAGGGAAGGGAGGAGAGATGCAAAAGGCAAGTGGCATGAAAATGCAGATGTATTTATTTTTTAAAGGCACTGTGTCTGTAATACACAAGAATAGAGACTCTAATCTCTAATGAAGCACTTGTTCATTAATGAAGTCACTTTGTGTTTTCACCCTGTGGCCCTAAAGTTTCTGTACTATTTGAGCATAATCCTGTTTTTAAG
This sequence comes from Notiomystis cincta, assembly GCA_013398075.1. NCBI lineage: Eukaryota > Metazoa > Chordata > Aves > Passeriformes > Notiomystidae > Notiomystis > Notiomystis cincta. Next base: position 272,374 of record VZRX01018085.1, on the reverse strand, counting down.
TTACTAATGAAAATGCAGAAAGCTTGGCAAGTCAATGAGCAACAGTTGTGGCTTTTTTGCTGGAGGAGGAGAAGAGAGATGTTGTCTGGGTATGATAGGCTAGGATACAGTTGATTTGTGTGTTTATCACTTCAGTCACAGTGTGATGGCTAATAATGCTGACATTTAAGGTGTGCCCACACATTGGGCAATTGAGCTTGTGCTCCTAAGCCCATTCCTAGCATGTCTGATAACATGTGGAATGAGCAGCTGTACTTCAGGTGTCAAGCTGTATTAAAGCCATCCACACTGTGTTTTACTTGAGTACTGTATTATAGCTGAGGGGCAGCTGGATTGATAAGTCCATTGTTTTCCAATTTGTGTTGGGCCCAGCTATAATAGGGGAAAGTTAAAACCAGTACAGTATGAATAAGAGTTGGAGCACTCTGAAGTAATAATTACAACAAATGAAAGAGGAAACAATCCTCAGAAAGCACTAAGAGACATGCAACCTTTAAAGGAAAGCCTACTTAAGTTTAGAGATCAAGGTAGAAAAATGATCGAGTAAAGATGGCAAGACATCTGGAGAAGGCAAACTGCATGAGCAGGGGCTGAATATCAGAAAACAAGTATCTTCAAGAATAGCTCTTTTTTCATAGTCATGATTATGCATTTGTTTTAGTTTATGTAGCTGTTAGTTTAGAGTAACAAATCTGACTGTTCTGTTTGCAATCAGGTTGGCTTTTTAGGCTTTGCCCATGCCAAGTCTGATTTATTTTTCACTTTTACTGTTTATTCACCTGCATTTTTTTTTCTGTCATATTTCCTTTAGTATAGATGTAGCCAGGATAGGCTTTTGCTATAATTATTATTCAGGCTTTGCAGATTTGCTCTGTATGTTGTTAATTACTTTCTAATGTTATGTTTTGGAACTAAAGATTGCAAATTAGTAGGTTCAGATGGTAGGTCTCTGTTTTAACAGTCCATGCAAGCTCTCCAGCTGCCTTTGGGGAAAAAAACTAATAACATACAGGTGGGCTTCAACTTTGTGTGACCTTGCCATAAGTGGGACCAGGAGCATTCACACCTAGAGGCTGTATAGAATCGATTGAATCAGTCCTACTGCTTCCTACTGCTTTTCAGCTCTTTTGTGCCATCTCTATAAGACTGCATAAGTACTTGTAGTCTCTTTCAAGGGCAAAGGAAAACCAAGTTCCCAGTTGCATTGTGGGTTGTCTGGGAAGTGATAACTAACAGCTGAACGTGCCTGTAGAGCATGAAGAATGCCCTCAGCTGTGTGGAGTGAGCTGTGGATGGTTCTCTCTTCTTCATTGATCTTCCTTGGTTTCTTAAGGACCTCAGTAATTTCTTGGAAACACAAGAAATGTTGTGCAGGCTGGTTTTTGCATTCATTAACTCCAGACTCTTGTATACAATGTTTTGGAGATGTTGGTGGATTTTTTGGTGTGTTTTGCTTGGTTCTCTTCACAGTATGTGAAGAACTGCAGCATTTTCTTGCAATGAAATTTCTGATTCCAGGAGATGGTGCTGTGGCCCATGTAGGGGTTTGAAGCAGAACATGTGGATTGCATTAGGTTCTAGTCATGGTACCGGAGAGAAGTTCATTCTTAATATCCAGATACTTCTCTGCAGAAAGTCCTGTTCGAATGTTGGCTCTTACTGTATTACTTGTCCTTTGACTTGCAGAGCCTGTTAGTTTCAAACTGTATATGCTTACCTTGGCACTTGAAAATACTTGGGATTTCAGTGCCATATGCAAGAATCACAGAGTTGTAGGTGCACAGGAGACACAAGCAGCTGACTAGATAAAGGACCTAAAGCTGGCACACTGACAATGTCAGCGCCCACCCTGCAGGTTCAGAACTACACAGGGACGTAACTGTGACCTAGCCACACACCTTCCCTTGCCATGTCTGGGGGAAGGAGGCTCACTGCAGTTAGGCTGCAGAGATAGTTAAAAAGATACAGGTCATCATAATTTTCTCTTTACTCTGTGAAATACAAAGCTGCAGTTCTGGCTGGTGATAGTTAGTATTTGCAAAGAAACCTAAATGTACACCTCTGCTAAGGCTGCACATACAGCTTTGGAAAAGATTTTCATGAAGGTATGAAGCTGCTAAATTGAAGGAAGGGGTAGATTAACACTGGGAAGGGACCAATATAGTTATACATCTATATATGCTGTATACAACATTTTTTGGGGGGGTTTGAAGGGCCAAAGCATCTAGATAATCCTTTATCTAGTCCTCAGAAGCTAATGATGTAAGTGGCTTCTAGTATGCCACTGTCACGTTCTCACAGAATGCTTTTGACAGATGCCATTCATTCTGCGACTGCGACTCAGGCTTTGGGTGTTCCCAAGATTTTCCTTGGCAGGACTATGCCTTGTTGGCTTCTTACTCCCAGGTAACTGGACAGTAATTTGGAAAAGGCTGCGCCTCACTGGTTTTTAAAGGCAGAAGATGTGTGACACTTAACCTTTTTAAAATTGTTGAAGAATTATAACAGTCATTTTTGGCTGGGAAACTGCAGTATAAGCAGTGCTAATCCTAAAGCATTATATATTTTGAATTCAGGATTATAATAGGCTAGGATAGGAAGAAGAAAAAATTGTAAAGCTTAACATGAAGGAATATTTAATTTTATTCAGGAAACTTTTTGGCAAAAATGCCCTGGATCTGCAGAAAACCTACAGATTTAAGATGTCTTTGCACAGCCAGAGGCTGAGATCATGGCTGTCTAACTACAGTTGGATATTCTCATATCTGCCAAGTTTAGCCTTAAATAAATAAATGAAAAAAGGTCATGCTTCATGCTTTGTTCAAACTCTTGAAATGGTTCTAACTTAATATTCTAGAGGACAGTGACCTCCCTTTGAAGATTCTGTCCTCCTGCTCAAAATCCTGCATAGAACCAAGAAAGTATCTGTTTAAATGTCTGAAGATACTTTCTGGAATCCCTTAAAATGACCCTGGTTCAAGAAATATGCCCTGCTTACTGCCAGGAGTGCAGTAAAGTCAATCACTGGAAATCTATTAGTTGTGGGCAATTTGCAAGCACGTTACCCAACATTAACCCACAAAAAAGAAAATTAACACAGTTAAAGAGTAGTTCTTGCCAGAGAAAGATGAACAAATAGGAGCAGAAGCTGAGTGGGAAGCTTCTAGCAGCAGGAGGGGGAACTGTAAAGATCATCTGTTCAGACAAGCTTTTTTATTTCTCCCCCCGCAACTCCCCAGGTATCTCTTTCTCTCTCACTCATAATTTTAAAGACACAGATGCAAATATACCTAATAGCTACTGTGAAATCTGTAATAACAATCAACTAGCCAGGAGGCAGTTTTCAAAGACCATGGTGATTGAGAGTAATGTTTTTACAATGAGGTCATGTCCAAAGGCAGCCTCAGCTGATGGCAAACTTGTACTTGAGCACTGAATAAGCACCTTGTCTTGCATGGTTCCTGCTCCAGAGAGGCTGCAGTCTAATAAATCTGGCACACACATACATGGCTGTATTTTTAAAATTGCTCATTTAATGGTTTTGGGGTTTGTTTTTATTGTGTATTTGAAGTCATGGTATTCTTCATTCTATACCTCCCTCTATTTACTCATCTCTTCTCTTAATACTTCAGCAAGCCCGTTTTGCCCAAAGTGCTTTTTTTAAAACTTGCAGAAGTACTATCAAGTTGTGTGAAGACAAACACAAGATCAACAGAAGGGAAGCAGCAAGTGGGGCAGGCAGAGTGTATTTTCTGGTAGGTCTGCAATGAGAGTAGGAAGCATGGTGTGCTTGCTCTTATCTTCTCCTTTATTTACTGTTTTCAGTAAAGATACAATTTCCCTTTTCCTCAGAAAAGCCCATCTCTGTGAAAGTCCAGCTGCATCTGTGCTCTGTGACACTGTTGCTGTTCAAATGACAGGATGGAGAGGAAAGTACTCAAAGTCAAACAAACTCAAGTAGGATTTGGCCAGTGTTTTGCATGGACACCTGCAAGCCAAAAAGCCAAGGAAAAATATCTCGCCTTGTGCTATGTTCATAGTCATGGCAAACCACATGGTTTTTTGTGTACATTTTGTGTGCCCCAAAGCAATGAGCTCTGTTTCCAAGTACCTACAGGCAGTTCAGGTCTTTGCAAGCTTGTCATGACTTGGCTTGAAAGACACCAGTTAGTTTATACAAATTAAAATGTGAAATAACTCATGTCTCTTTCTGGTACTGTAAGACGGTTCTTGCACTATGTCACCGTTTGAAGGTGACTCTTCACTGAGTTTAATATCCCATCTCCTTTTAATAAAACCAAAAGTCAGTATTTTTAAAAGTAGTTATGTTAGACATACATAAGTTCTTGTTTGATCAACCTGTTTGAAACTAAATTTCTTTAAAAGTAACCAAATATTCTTAGCATTTTTGTCTGCTGTGACAAGTTTTTGTACTACCCCCCAAAAAGAGAAGGTCATTCACACATCAAAACACATTTATGACAGTATTTAGAGACACCTTTTGTTTACCATCAGAGAGTATTGTTTTAGGGTGGTTGGATTTTTGTTTATTTTCTGCTGCCCACTAAATGTAGTCTAAGGGAAACAAAACCCACTTGGTGATCAGGAAGAATGGTTTACTGGTGGGGTTTGTTTTGTTTTTCTTGAGTGATTTTCTTTTTTGGGGTGGTGGTGGTGTTAATTGTTTTAAAAAAAATTAAAAATTACAGTTTTTTTGTACATTCCATGCAAAAGAATTTAAAAAAGATAATGGGCTTGGGCAAATGGTATTGAGGAGGATACCAGGAAGGCTATAGTAGTACAAGTTTACTACAGAGTTGTATTTGACCAGTGGAGCTCTTTGCTCCTTGTTGTGGTAGTAAATAAAATGTGGAGGGGTTTTCATCATGACTCTTGAAACAAAAGTTGAATTTTCTTCCTTGCAATAAAGAAAAAAAATAATGATTTTTATGCAGATTTATTGAGACTAGAAATCCAGGAAAAAATCCAATCAGATGTGACTTTATTTTACAGCTTCCTCCAGCATATTATTGTTTTTCCAAGCTGTATTATTCCTTTTTTTTTAGTTTTTATGTCTAAAATGATCCTCCAGATTCTCTTTTGGAACACACTCTGAGCTTTCCTCCTCTCCAGTTGTTCATGCTTAATATACAAAATTTGTGTAAGTGCTACAATAACATATAAGCTAATTATTTTCCTTAACCATTTTCTTCCATCCTAAAGATAGATCTGTAATATCACATGGTACAGAAAGTTCATTTTGAAATGAATGAGCTGGGCTGGACTACATAAACCCTTAACTACTTGGATATCAGCTGGGGGAAAAATTATGTCAGGTCATCACTGGAAACTGCTGGCGCAGCTCTGATTTTCAGTAACTTTTAGTTCTCTTAAACTTCCTCATATTATTAGAAAATCAGAGACATTAAGTAAATGCATAAAATGGTGGTACTGTTACAAGTGCTGTTGAATTGTACAGGTGTGGTACCAGGGGTTACTAGAGATGGAATATGTCTGGAGCATGGCATTTGTAAAACTCCACAAGTTATTTCTGAAGTCCTGGGTAAGTTTTTAATACTTGTAATGATATGCCTTCACTTTATTAATACCAGATTAGGTTCATGAGGGATTTTTTGTAATTTTTGTTGTTGGGGTTTTTGTGGTTTGTTGTGTGCTTTTGAAAGTAGTCTTTTTGTTCCTTAACTGTCAAGTAATGTCTCAGAAGACTCCACTTATTTTTATTTAAATTATGACCAAATATGATGGATCTTATGTTATTATGACCAACCCTTCAGCTGAGGTCAGAAGTTATGAATGCCTTCAGCTATTTCATCAGCTCAGTTAACTCAGAAAAAGCAGATAGTCTCTCTTGCAGTTTGCTAATCAGTGAAGAGCCCCAAAAGTCTCTGTGCGCTGCCTACGTGTAATTGTAGTTCTACCTGTCTTTGTTCATTTTGATTTCTTCTGCTTTTTCAACCTGGTAAAAACGCCTCTCCTTCCTCCTCCTCTTTCTAAATCTACCATGCTTTCTAGAGCATGGCCATCTTTGTCAGATCTGAGGCTTGGTAAGGAATGGGTTAGGGAGTGAAGAAGAAAGAGAGATGAGTTTTGGTGTCAACTCCATCTCATTCTGTAGACTGAATTTTGTGCTTTCCTATACTGGTTTGTTCTGTTTGGGCTTTTGTATTTTGAAATCACTTAGGGTTACTGGCTTCTCCTGCTTCTTGTCTAAGCAACAGACAGTTAACATAAACAGACCCTTTCCCTTGGAAAATCCTTTGGATTGCCTTGAGGTAAAAGAGAGGGGAAAGGTATTTTGTTTGGGAGGAAAGGGAAGGGCAGGATTGTTTGGTTTTAAACAAAATGGACATTTGGAGCATGGTTCATGTTTACTGGAACTATCACCCAGAACTAGGATGCGCTGGAGAAGGACTATGACCAATTAAAGCACTGAGCAGTGGTTGCTTTAAGAAAAGAGCCTGTATTGATTTCGTTCCCTTTGTATTTTCACATGTGTGTAGGGGTCAGTGGTTCATGGCAGGACAGCATTGGAAAAGAGAAGACTGGATGCTTTTCCACTTAGGTTATTTAGATCTTTCTTATATTCTAAGAAGAGACCAAAGACAGCCTGAGAAATGTTACCTGTTGTTTCCTGGCAGACTCACTGAATATTCAAATCCTAGCTAGGAGGACCAGCTTCCATGGCGTTCTACCAAAAAGAAAGCTGAGAGCAAAATTTCTAGTAAATTTGTAAAGGGCAAAGGTTTTCCCTGATTTTTGCTAACTGTATGGACCACTTGTCATTAATATTTAGGTTGAAGTAAAAGACCACAATCTCTCAACCACCTTTACAAATAACATCTCCATCTATAGCAATCTGCTTCATTGAAATGGTTCCATTCTGGCCTTTTCTGTTGGAAACATATCCAATTTGTCACTAGAAGATTTGGGGACATTTCTAGGAATGAAGCAGTAGGACAGCATTTGCGGCCTAGCCACTGTCCAACCATTTTTCATTTGCTGGTGTCTTTCTGTGGTGATTAATAGTTGTTTTCCTTTAAGGTTTGCACACAGTTCAAAAGTTATGGTTATTACAGTAGCTGAATAAAGAAGACCTAAGTAGAATATCATGGAAATTTTTAACTTTGTTGCTAACAGCCTCAATATGATTTTAAAAATAATTTTAAGAATCCTTATTACTTGCACAAGTTTTCTCTCTCAATTTAGCTTCTCCGAGGGCACAGACACTAGCTGCAATTAGGTGAGAGGTGTGTGGTCTGAAATGTGAAAGAAGCTTGATATCAAGAAAAAAAATTGAAACTCTTATTTTCACGGAAGCCAGTTAGTCATGGAGCAGACAGGTTTCTCTATCTCAGAGTCTGCTCGTGCCACTGCATGTACCATTTGCTATATACGTACTGAAGACAGGCAGTTCTAGGGGATCTGCTTTCAGAAAAGGCTGATATGCAGAGCTCTCTTACACTTGAGGGTTTTGTTTGCCTAAGCTTTCCCTATTTTCCAGAAACATAAAAAGTCTGCCGACTAGTCCTGCTGAAAGTGTATGTTTCCTAGACTTTTAAATCGTAGTTTCTCCTGTGGGATACTTTTCTTTCAGTTGTTAATAGAACAATTTAGTTGCCTGCAGAGATTTCCAACTGTGGCTCCATTTCCCAAAAGAGGGAGGCGCCCTTTCTCCCAAAGTCTTTGCTGTAAGTCACAGCCCTAGTAGGTGACATTATCCTAAGTGCTTTACAAACAGAAATCATGCAACAGTTTATTTTTCAAAAAGCATGCAGACACTACTACCCCCCTTCCCCCTAATAAAGTGAATATTTAGGTATAGCTGGAATCTGGATATATCTAAGCCTTTTTTAAAGTGTATGCCAAGTTAATCATCTTTAGGAGAAAGCAACAAAGTATTCACATGTGTTGGTTCCTTTCTTAAGAGTGGATGTGGGCTTGGTCCACTCTACCAGCACCAGAAACTCTGTGGTTTAACCCTCAGTTTGGAGACTTTTCAGTACTGGACATGCTGACGTTTGTGTTTTGGCTCTGTCTCCAGAAAGGAATTTGCTCCAATTCTTCATGACTGGCATAAGCTGCAGTGTGGCAGCATCACCCTCAGAGGTCCTGAGGGGTCTCTCTGGTACAAAAGCTACATATGAACTTCTGTTTCATTTGCGTAAAGAGCAGTGGTTTAAAGAGAACATTTAATTGAGAGAGGTATTTCACTGAGTTTAATAAACACCTTTGTGAGCAATAGCAACCTTCTGCACTGGTTTTGGGGGAGTACTGTTACATTCTCTGAAATGTTGAAAGTACTTAAGCCTTGCTTTTGATGCTGTTCCTTCCAAGTCCAGCATGCTGCTTTCAGCAGCACTTTTGAGATCCCTAAAACAAGATGCTCTTTCTTTTTGCTTCTGTGTTTTGTCCAGCCTGTCTTCTACACACCAAAGCTTTCAGGCTTCTTTTAGGCCCCTCTGTCCTGAGACTGCATTTTGAGGGGTTTTCCTCAGACTCTAAAATTTTTCCTTCTGTTTTCACCTATGAAATGAAAATATAATCAGTCAAGGTTTTGAAGTCTAGGTTTCTTTCTTCTGATGATAACGACGATCTCTTCAGAAAAAGATTCTTTCTTTGTGTCAGTTTGCCTAAACGCTCACCAATCAAAGAACAGTGAAGGGTGAAGCTATGAACAAAAAGGGAAATCTGTGGTGCTTACTGATCTCAGCAGGTAGTTTGTGGTATGCTGCCTGTTGCAAAATGTGTCTTGGCCTGGCTATGCAATATCCAACACTGGACTGCTTGAGGCCTGATTGCTGTAAAGAGCGGCAAAATAGAGCCTTCTATGGGGCATATGGCAGCAAAAGGAGAAGAGATGGAGTGGAAAACAAATTAATGTTAGGTAGGCAGTAGCTGAAACAATGGTCTATTTGTGAAGAGTATATTGCTAGAAAGGCTGGCTAGGGCGTCTGGGGTTGAGATGGGACATATTTGCTTAGCTTGGGTTGGGAGATTAAATAGTGACAGATGGTTCACATGGTTTTCTAATGCAGGAGAAGGTATGAAGCACGTCTGTGTTTGTGTGAGAGAGCGCCAGAGCCTGGAGGATTGATTACGTGCGAGGAGCTTAACATGTGAGTGCAGTGCTTGTGTGCAAGCACGCAAAGGCAGGAGTGTTTGTGTCAAAGGACGGGTGTGTGAGAGAGCTTGTCTAGTGCCGTACAGACGTGCACAAGGGATACTCTCATGTTGATGTTGTAGTAAGAGAGGGCCTGAACATATTTGTGTAGGTTGGTTTTGTTGGGATTTTTTTTTCTTTAAAGCTGATGTAACTTGCCTCACTGTAAAAATAGAAATGCTCCGAAGATGTATTTCCTTGCTGAAATGTTCTTTTCTGCAAATATTACAAGTTCTTGAAACATCATTATTTTTAATAAAGTGTTCTGTCATAGGACATAAAAAATTCTCTTCCGATATTTTAAAGCATGATGAAGCCAAGTTTTGCAGTACATACCTAGGTCGTAACATATAGAAGGCACTTAATTTGTGGATCATTACAACATTGGGTCATGTTGTGGCCAAAGGCTGTGGCTTAATTACCAAAAAAGTATTGTGATCATATTGAAATGCAGTTCCTGAATTCTCTTACTGTTTTTTTGAAATGGCCTTATTTTAAAATTTTTTAAAAATTTTTGAAATAACAAAGCAGTCAAACATTTGCATTTATTGGGCACAATGGACAAGGATCTGGAATTGCCAGCAATCTGCCAGCAGATAATGGTTCTACCCAGAATTTTTGAGTCATGTTATAAAGTATAGGTGTGCATATTAATATTGTTGATATTGTTGTTGTAGTATTTAATTTAGTTAGATTACTTAGCAAATAAATATAAATCAAGGTTTGACCAATAGTGCCATGGCTTAAAAATGGTTGTGGAGAATGATCAGGTTGTACAAAAACTTTATGACTGCCTCTCAGCTATGCTGTTCAGTCAGAATACTTTGGAAGGGCAAAAGCAAAACCAGCAAATTTGGACAAACTAGGAGTATGTCTTAGCAAAGCCAGTTTGACATTATTCTATTTTCCTTTAGTCTTTCTTGTGTGTTTTATCATCCTTCTCAGACCTGCTCTGTTCTTTCTCCTCATTCATGGTCAGAGCATTAAACTCATTTTGGGAAATCTTCTATGCACGTCCCTAGATTTTTCTAGGTATAACATAAGCTGTCCTTCAGGAATTGTTCTGGCTTGTTGGTTTTTTCTTTTCCTGTGGTTTGGGTTGGGATTGTTTTTTGGTTGCTTTTTTCGTTTGTTTTTTTCTTATTGTAGGGCAGCATTTGATGAATTTTCTTGTTTACAACAAGTTCACTGCAACAAACAAGAAATCTATGAAAAATTGAAACTCCATCCTTGTACTAAGAGTCTAGCTGCAGACATTAGGAGCAGTTTGTTGGGAGTAGGAAACTGAACATTTTTTAAGGATGGCCTCACTTTGGCTCTCAGCTTACTGAACACATTGTAAACTTTTTTATTCTAATATATGTAAAAATAGCGTGCCAAGAACAGCCAGAGAAAGAGCTGTTGAGCATGAAGTTAGGCTATTCTTTTTTTTATGTATTAGATAGTCTGACATGTTAGGAGAATGTGTTCTGCCACAGTCATACTGCTCCCCAGTCAGCTTTATCCTGCAAAGCAGGGAAGACAATTCAATGAGGAAACTGCCAGGTCAGAGTTGGGTGCCAGGGAGAAGTCACCTGGAGGCGTCCGTAACTACCATGTGCCTCAGGAGTGTCCTGGAATGCTGTGAGGAACGGGCAAAACAGTTCCAGCAGGAACTGGGAAAATTATGTTGTAGCTGAGAGGTAGGAGGAAAGGCCTCAACGATTCAGGAAACAAAGAGTTGATGCTGGACAGCAGATGTAACCCTGCTGTCTCAGGTGGTCTTGGGCCCTCCCAAAGAACAGGCAAACAGTTCTTATGTGGGGAAAGAGAATTAGAGGGGCAGCTTCTGATGCTTGTCAGCAGAGGATGAATTTTTACTCTGGAGCAGAATGATGTGAACCTAGCACCATGATGTTTCCATATATCTATTTGAATTTGTAGTGTGTGATTGTCATACACTGTAAACCTTCTTGGGACAGGAGAGGTGTTAAAAGAGCTGTTCTCATTTTACCCCTTTGGTGTGAAGTAACTTTGACCCTTAATTGCTAAATTATTCTGCATGCATCCATGCTATTGGAAAGTCAGACAAAGCTGAGAGAGAACAAGTTGGTTTTCTATCATCTTTCCCTTTTTTTCCCCCTAGTTCATTTTATCATTACTAAGCTGTTCTGTCCCTTTTCATTATTTTTGTCCTCTTGCTTGCAGTCTCTCTGACTGTGTCTAGTTACTCTGCTGTGCTTAGTGACATGTGGCCTGAAAGATTTAAGTGATACCTCATTTGAGTAATGTTTATAATGTTTCTATCTGAAGACTGATGCTCTGTAGGGGACTGTCTTGTCTCCCCTCTTTAGAAAGTATGCAAGTTCCCATTCTCCAAGATTTTAAGAGTAAACTTTTAAGATCAGACATCTAAAGGTTTTATCTCACTTACTCTGAGATTCTCTGCTGCAACATCGTCCCTCTTCACATATTTGAAGATATGCTATTGTTCTGGTGTAGATATGAATTTCTGCAAATTTTGAGTGGAAGAGTGGAGACTTGGTCTGAAAATTGCCAGAGCTTTTACTGAAGGACTCTGTATTTCCATGTTACTCTCTTGAGTCTGTGCCCTCCAGGTGCTTTCAGTGTTTCCTTATGTATATGTCAGCAGTGCTTACACCCTGTGGTCGTAGGTGTCAATATGCAGTTAGACTGGTTTTGACCCCAATTTTGAAAATCTGGAAGATTTTTCTTCCTTCTTTACCTATAAATCCTATTTAAAAAAATTTAAATAAAAAATATTATTTTAAGAAACTAAAGTCCTGTTAACTCAAAGTAGGTTTTGTTTTGTTTGTTTGGTTTTTTTTTTTCATTCTGAAATACCTTCCTAAGTTGAGGCTGGTATTTGTGTGTTTTTGATAAATGGCAGTTGTATTTACATAGCTGTTGCTCAGTAGTATTACCTATTTTTCATGTGTCAGATGAATGAGGTTCTCCATTACGCTTACGTTCCAAAGCTTGATTAAAAAAATGTTTTCACTTTCAAATTGAGCCAATTCTTTTTGTCACAATCAGGACTAGTAAAATTCACTGAAGTAAATCAGTGATGACTTTGATTTCAAATTATATCACAAACTTGTCCCCACTTGAGAGCAGGTACCGGGATCTTGCCAATGTTTAGACTTTACAAGGTATAAGGAAGCAATAAACTGTTTCTTTTTCTATCGATCTGTGGAATTACGTTGGAAAAAGTTTTGCGTAGCCAAGCCAGAAAATTTCAGTTTTTTATATACTTCCTCTTCTCCTCTTCTGTTTTCACAATTATGGCTAACTGTTTTTTTTCTTTTTCCTATGTGGAGGGGGGAGATGGAGACGTCTCATAGAATGACTTAATACATGATGGTTTTACTGTAGTTACAGTGAATCAATTCGAGATTTCAAAAATTCAGTCTTGCAAAATAGGATGGCATTTCAGGGTAGGACACAAAATATAATAAAGCATGAGAGCTGTCAGCACAAAGTACTAGAAAGTAACAGGAAAAAAATATTTCCCCAGAATGTTGATTAAAACTGACTGCCTGAAAATGCTGGAAGATATTTGTAAAGACTAAAACTCATTCAAAATTCTAAGAGCTTGCCCCTGCAGTTTTTGATCTGGCCTTGTTATAAGAAAAGCATGGGCAAGGTTCTTTTAAGACTAGACATCTTAGGCACATTCTCACATAGGATTCAATATTTCACAGTTCTCATTTCAAAAGAAAAATAAAATCTGATAGTATTGGGTATGTGTCAATATAGAAATTTTAATGCCTTAAAACAAACCCCAAAATCTGAAATATTATTTTTCACACTGAGTAATTTCTTATCTTACAATTGGCTAGCAGAATGCCTTGGAAATAAAGACTAATTCTCAGAATAAGATGTGTGAATTGGTCTCTGTTAATTGTAAAATAATAAAGTTTTCATATCTGCATAGATGAAATGTTAAAAGTTCCAATAGTGGCTCTGAAACAGCAACGAAATGTAAAATCCTGAGTTTGGTGGTTTTGGCAAAGACTTGTGTAGGAGTGACTTTCCTCCTTAATCTGTGTAGACTGTGTTTGAGCCTAATACATGTTCACAGTTTTGTTAAGTTTTGATTCATATTCTCTAAAAATGCTTAGAACATTCTCTTTCTTAGTGAAATATGTTTGTCAGTTGTCTCTGTCGTTCCACTCTCCTCTTGTCTTGCTCAGGCATGTGTGGAGTGACTTCCCTGCAGGCAGGGCTGTTTGGAGGACCTGTGAGAGAGTTTCATAGACTTTGTCAGTTGTGTGGCAAAACCAGAACTTTTTTTCAGAACTTTTTTTTTTTCAGAAAGCACTTGTTTTCATCTTGGCACACCCACCTTTGTTTCTGCTGCCAAACAAAGCACATGTAGTAGAAGTTACTTGCTGCCTCTGTTCTTCCACTTGCCTTCAACCACAGATTTCTGTGTTAATGCTGTCATTTTGGGTCATTTTTTTGCAGCCAGGGAACTTCCTTTCCTCTGCACAATGTGCCAAACAAATGGATGCCGGATATTAAGGAAACAACAGGGAAGTTTGCTTTGGGACAATCTGTGGAACATGGAAAATGGAACTTAATTATTGTATGTAGAAAAAATTTCCTTAGGAAATTTCCCTTAGGAAAAAGTTACACTGATTTTTATTAGACATGTAACCAATACATTTCTGTAGACATTAATTGTTTTTAAAGTGGCATTTAAGATTTGTTTAATACTTTTAATTGTACTTCAGTTTTTCAGATAGAAGAAAAGAGTCATTCTGCTGATGTGGAGGTCTGAAAAAAGACTTGGTTTTTCTTTTTTATCTACCTCCTTTTTTTCTTTCCTTCCAGCTTCCAGGAAGAAAGAAATATTTTCTAGCTAAATACTGTTTCCAAGGACCAAAAAAAAAATGCCTGCAACATCACTGGTTTCTACTTACTTGTGTTAAACATCTGGGGCTTTTCTTGTCAATGAACATTTCAGATAGCTCTAAACTGTGTTCTTATATAATTTATAGTTAATAATAACAACAAATTAAAAAGTTTATATGACCTGGACATTTAAACTCATTCTCCTTTATCCACTATGGTCTTAATATATAAGGCTGTGAAGATAGAAATATCTTCATGCTAGGGAAAAAAACATCCTATTGGTTTCTAGTTTGTCAGCTGTCTTTAAAGACAAAAATATTACATATTGTAATATATACCCAATCATAAAACTGTACCCATTGCATTATGAGGGGAAGTGCTCATATGGCAACAAAATATTTAATATAGCTGTGTAGCTCAAATTCTAAGTTATTCTAATTTTTAATTTGTGTATGTTATACAAGAGTTTGTCCACTTTCTCCCACTACTGAGATGGGTTCTTAAGGAAGTGGTTCATTCCCTAAAGGGGTAATATGTAAACAAGACAAGAACTTTATCATTTTGGGGCACAAGTCACTAGGGATGATTCTCATGTCTTCCAATTTACAGATATCTCTCTGTATGGCATTTAATCATAGCTGGTCAGCTTAGGTTGCCTTTGTATTCAGTGGAGAATATTTTCAGTGAGACACAGGCACCACCAGATGGTGATTCATCTAATCTATTTTAGACACCTATTTTAAGACAAGATGAATCACCCAGTGAAGGAGCCTTTCTCATAGCATCATAGAAAAATTTAGACTAGCAGGGCCCTCTTGAAGCCATTGATCCAACCCCTTGTTTAAATCTTGGCTAAGTTCCAATTATATCAGATTGCTCAAGGCCTATCCAGTTGAGTTTTGAAAATGTCCAAGGATGAAGAGTTTGCAGCCTCTCTGAGCATCTCTATCAGTGCTGAACCACTTTGATTAATTTTTTCCTTACGTCTGATCAGAATTTCCTGCATCACAATTTGTCACAAACTGTCTCCTCTTTTGTTGTGCACTTTTTGGGAACCTTCTCTACAACTCGCCTTTAGACTGTTGAATTCAGCAATTGGCTCTTGGCCTTCTTCTTTTCCAGTAACCTAACCCAGTTCTACTAGCCTCTCCTTGTATATCTTCTAGCACCTTCAGCTATTTAAGTAACAGTCTTAGTCACTTAGCGCTCCACTACTGTACTTTCTCCAGTTTGTCAACACCCTGTTGTTTGACATCTGTTTTTGCAGAGCTGCTAACCTGTCCAGCCAGTTGGCCCACAGATTATACTGTTCCTTTTCTTTCTGCTGACTAAAAAGGAAGCCAGTGGTGACTAGGCTTAATGCTAAAGTTAGGTCACATAAATAACAGTCTAAAAGCTGATTTCTATGACTAGATTAAATATTACGTTTGGATATGCTGCTATACTTGTAATCTTATGCCTTGAAGTCCTGCTTGCTTAATAAATGCTCAATTTGGATGTACCAGGTGGATATGTTCTCAATAATGAGTCTGCTTGAACTGAGTACCATAGGGGTCTATCCTGACACCTGTCAATGAATATCTTTGGCAGTGACCTGGAAGGGATGATGGAGGGCTTGCTCTTAGCTTGCAGGTGATACCAAACTGTAGGAACCAGTCAAAATTCTTAAAGGCAGAGCCACCACTGAGGGACCTAGACAGGCTGGACAGATGGGGCAGCAGGAGCTTTATGAAATTTAGCAAGGATAAATGCCAAGTCCTGCACCTGAGGTGAAACACTGCCTTGGAACAAAACATGCCAGGGAACAGCTTGGCAGAAAAGAACTTGATGGGCCTGGTAGAAGACAAACTGCATACAAGTCAGCAGCAGTGCCCTGGTAGTGGAGGCAGCAGCTAAGAGCATCCTGGGCCATAACAGAAGTATGGCATGTAGGTAGAGGAATGTGATTATATCCCTCTACTCACCTATTGTTTGGCTGCCCCTGGAGTACTGTGTCCAGTTTTGGATCCCCAAATACAAGAAAGACATTGCCAAATTATAGGGAGTTTAGAGGAGAGTCACTAAGATGACTGTGGCTAGAGCACATGGCAGATGAAGAGAGGCTGAAGGAATTTGGCTCAGCCTAGAGAAGGGGTAATTGCAGCTGGAGATAGTAGTCCACCAATTTCTAGAGGAGATTATTGAGAAGATGGAGCCAGGCTCTTCAGAGCAGTGCATGGCAGAAGGACAAGAGACAGTGGACTTAAGTCTCAACAAGGGGTTTAGGTTGGCTAAAATGAAAAAGCTTTTTCACTCTGAAGCCAGTCAAGCAGGTTGCTCAGATGGGTTGTTCAAATTCCACCATTGAATGTTTTCAAGACCCAACTGATAAAACTCTGATCTTAACTTGACCCTGCTTTGAGCAAAAGGTTGGACTAGAAAACTCTAGAGACCTGTCTAAGCTGAATTATTCTATGATTTCTGTGAATTGCATTTAACACCTTCATTTATCCTTTTAAAATTATTTTTTGTTCCTTTTGGGGAGAGGAGGCAGATGCAGAGATTATATTTTTTTTTTCTTAAAATATTGTGTAAGAAACGAGAAGGGATTCTGTGAGTTGGTGAAAATATGAAATTTAGGCATTAATTTCATTAGTCACATTTCAGATATTTCCATATATTTCAATTGCTATGTTCCTTTCTTTTTTCTATATAGTAATAAGGTCTTTAAAAAACACCTCTTTAGAAAGCAGGAATCTCCAGATGAACTGGTTAAGATGCTATTCATACAATTACTAGATAGAAGTACTGCTTTTCAGAGTTTGTCCTTCATGCAGTCCCAAAACACTCGTGAGTACAGCAATTCTTCATTCTGTGCTGTTCCTTTAAACAAAAATACCACTGGGCTAAATTCAGCTCTGCAGTTACTCTGATCTCAGACAGATCTCTGCAATCTTGTTGATTCAGCTTTAGTGATATAAAAAGAAAAAAGCAGTTGAATAGGTTCTTAAGACATTAATAGTTAAGGCTAGCATGGTATTTTCAGAACTAACCTTAAAATACTTGAGTGTGGAATTAGGCAAGTATCATGCTTTAAAAAGGAGGTCCAGATGAATGTATTTCTGTGTTCAGTCTTGTTCCAAAGTGGACCTCTGTGTCTATGGAACCTCATTGCAAAACTATCCAGCATCTCAAATTTGAAGTTGGGTTAGAATGAGTTGCCAAGAGGAGTGAAAAAGGACTGGTTTTATTCTTTTAAGCAACCTAGATCTTTACCTTGTGCAGTGGATCTGTGAACCTGTCTGAAAGAACTAAAATCAGCTACAGGAAGAATGTTTTGCAGCAACCACTGTCTGGGACTTTTGGCAGACCTCGACAAGCCATTGCAGTTTTAAAAGCATACTCACGACTCAGGCAACAAAATGCACAAGTGGGAGATGGTTTCTTTACTTAGGCTCTCTTCAGCCTCAGCTGGTCTGTACTGGATGTGATTGACTCCTTCCAAGCTGGCTAGAAATTGGAGGCTCTCTTGCCTTCCCCACGGCTGTGAGGTTCATACGACATGACTCAGTAAAATTCTATCTGTGAGCCTGCTCACTTGCACGCCCACAGACTTCCTGCCTCCGTGGTGTCTGCACTGTTTGTGCACCGAAAAGCTCTATTGTCACCAGAACAGTGTCAGCATGCTCACATCTCTAGGCTATGGGGCACATGTGTTTTGAGCCTTCTGACTGCCGAAATTGAGGATGTATCCCCTGCTATGGCTCCTTACATGGCTCCTTACATGCCTGCATTCCTTAGTTCGTTTCCTTGGGGTATTGAGGTGGAGGGGCTGAGTTGAGACAGGGATTGGGACTCACCTGGGCTCTGCTTGCCTCCAAGAGGTGGGAAAGTACACTGTAGGTGAGGTTTAGCTGATGCTAACTTTTTGAGGACAGTTACGTTAGCATGTTACTGGTCCTCGGTAAAATAAATGGCTTCACTAGAATGTGTGGAAAATGTATATTTATTGTAGCAGGAAGTACCTTTTCTTGAGGAGCAGATGGTTCACTGGGCTTTGGGCTAGGAAAAATGATTGCTGCTGGACTCAAGGACAGGTATTTCATGGGACCTGCTCTC
The DNA here is from genome assembly GCA_013398075.1 of Notiomystis cincta. Lineage (NCBI taxonomy): Eukaryota > Metazoa > Chordata > Aves > Passeriformes > Notiomystidae > Notiomystis > Notiomystis cincta. Next base: position 254,235 of record VZRX01018085.1, on the reverse strand, counting down.
TTATGGCAGAGTACTAGAATGATTTTACCGTATTCAAAATGTTTCTATCCAGTTAGCACAAAATAGCTTTCCTTGCTAGCAGCTCCGACTTTTTTCCATCTCTGTAAAGTAAAAGTACTGGAACTGCGCTGCAAAGATTTAAGTGACACACTCTGCCTTCCTGGTGTGGAATGTCCTGTGTGCCGTATGACTGTGCTGGCTGCAGACTCTTTCTGTGTACTTGTCAGGCTTCCATACAGCACTCTTGAGCTTTGTCCTGTGCCATCTTGTCTGGATAACGTCTATGTCTTGAAATTCCTCTTACATTTTTTTCCTGCATGCAGACTGTTCTCATATGGCTCATGCTAATTGCTACATTCTGATGAGGGCCTGTGTATCAGAGAGGACATATTTTATTTGCTGGCGTCTTTTTTTGTCCTAATAGTTTGCCAAAAGGCCTTTAAGTAGTATCTTAAAAAAAAAAAGATTCAAATCCAAAAGCAAAAGGTGTAGGTGCTTCTGGGCTACAGGTGTGAAATGCTAAAATGTTTGCTTTGCCTCATTTGAAGGGATTACCTCAAGTCAAGCTTAAGAAGCCCTAGCGTAGAGTTTCTCTGTATGTTGACAGATACAAATTGATTGAAGTTGGATGATGATAATATGCTATTTGTAGATACATCCTTTCTAGATATATCTAGTTACTTTGCTTTCCTGGTGAGGTAAGCCTACAATACTGATGGTCACATAAATTCTATCAAAATTAGCAGTTTCCATCCTTCAACTAGGTAGATTATTGATTATACTTAACTAGCATTCTGATAGCTAAATCACATTAAGATCAGTGTCATAACAAGATTTTAGTACCTCTTATTGCAATGATACCATAAACAGATATAGAAAGTACAATAGTAAGAAAACCCAATGCCCTCCAAAAAGAAGCCCAAACCTATTTTTGCCTTAAAATAGACAGATTTGGTCAATATCAAACATGAAAAATCAGTATCAATAAGTTAACTTTTTTTTCCCCAGAACATATAAGGCAAATTCTTCAGCAAGTTTAAATTTGTTTAAATGAAATCTTAACTTAATTTTTATAATTCTTTAAAAAAACTTTTAAACCTGAATTGTCTTTAATCATGAGAAAAGCCTTCTGTCCATCAATCTTGATAAATGCTACTAATGCTTTGTACGAGGCTATACCCAAGGATATAAACCATTTGACATACACATCATAACTGCACTTCTCTAAAACTTCAATCAAGTTCTTCAAGCAGTTTTTTTTATTTAAAAAAACCCAACCAAACACTTTTGAGATGTCTTTATGATGAATAAAACATAAACCATGTGAGGTGAATGTAACCAGAGCAGTGAAGGGTTACCATAGAACATTCAAGAGTCAGTCCTTGAGGTGTAAATCACAGCGAGTTGTGGATCTTCTAAAACCATCTCTTCTGCACAGGGAAATCAGAACCATATAAAGTGTGAGGCTGTCCTAGAAGTTTCTACTTTGATGAGCTTTCAACATAATCCAAGTATCTTGCTGGCTTGCTGTCTGCACTGCAGGCTCCAGGACCTTCACACACTATGAACTGGGCAGCTGCTCCATGCACGCTGCTTCAGGCTGGGGGACTCTCACACTTCCAGCTGTGGCAGCTGCTAGGAAACCAGTAGATCATGAGATGAACATCTTGATAAAAGGAGCTGGAGGAGTTCTCGCCCACTGCCTGCTAACTCTGGTGACAACCAATGCACTCAGGCTTTGGGAGGCTTGTTCCTTCCTCCAGGAGTAGAGTGGATTGCAGGGTTTTTGCAGCAAATTCTAAGTCCTGGCCAGCTGCCCTAGGAACTACCACATCCAGCCAAGTAAGTTGGATACTCTGGAAAAAAACTGTTCAGATGATGACATGTGTTGACATGAACCATTCCTTGCCATACTAAAAAAAAAGAAATCAGAAAATTTACCATTACTTGAGTTGTATCTCATTTTCATGCCTGCTATTGGGGGTGTGTTTAACAGCTGTGTTCTCTCTGTTTCTGCAGCACAGGGGTAGGAGATCTGAGAATGTAACCTGAGATCATACAAAACTGTGGTGGAAAATTTTGGGAGCGTAGATAACCTGAGGTGACAGCATTTGGAACAAGTCACAATCAGACATAAACAGGCACTTGTGGTGGCTTGTGTCCATTGGGTTTTCTACTGTGCCTGTTTTCTCCAGAAGGGCTCCTCCAGTCCTTGGACAGACAGGGGTGCTGGGCACTGCTTGCAGTCGCACCTTACTCCTGGGGTCCATCAGGAGCCGGCAGGGGGAGTTCAATGATTCAGCCCCAGCCTCCTTGCACCTGCAAGTCCAAATGTGATGCAGGAATGTGCTGCAGACCCCGATGATGTTTTGGATTATTTCTAAGTGGAGTTAAAAAACAAACAAACAAACTCCCTGAGAACTGTAAAAGACACAGCTGGATTGCAGCAGCAGCAGCTTTCCATGCAAACGCAGTATCTTATTTAATGGCTGTGAGCATTCCTTGTAGTAGATGGGTGTGTAAGAGGAAGAAAATGATTTAACAGTATACTTCTGGACCAATTTTAAACAAAAGTGAAGGCTTTTTAGCAACTAAAATACATATTGCTGAAGGGACAAAAACACTTCCAGCATTTATCCTGCACTCAAATGTAAAATAAAGATATATTTTTCTTTTATGTAAGGCTGACCTGTTTCTGTATAGATAGTGGTCAATTTTGCAAAAACATCAAAAAGATTTTTAAAGTATAATTTTAAATTTGGAAGTTCTTTGAGGCATTAAAATGAGAGACACTGATTTTTATACCCCTGACTATAAATATTATAGATAAAACAGTTATTAATGATTTAGAACTATTAGGATTTCTTAAATTTAGTTTTGTTTTTTACGACTGTGCATTTCAAATTTGACTTTTCCCTCTGTGTGTGTTGTGTGTGTGTGTGTGTGTGTGTATGTGTGTGTGTGTCATTGCCCTCTACTGGACAGATTTAGAGTAATTTTTTGAGCAGTGCTGCCAGCTTGCTTAGAGTCTGTGGTTGTTACTTCAGCATAATCGGAAGAGGGATGCCTTCACACTCCAAGTATTAAACAAACACATGGAAATATCTCTGTAAGGTAGGTAGATTTGTCTTTGTATTTTTTGTGTTTAACCAGTAGTTTTTAATTTTTAATTTGTAAAAACTCCTGGTGTTTTGAGATCTTTGTTTATTTTGTGGAAAGTTGTGCAAGACTGCTTATCCTTATTAATAGCAATCACTTATATGGGATGGATGTGGAAAATTCTCTTTTGTCTTGGAAAATCTCCCAAACATTTCATAAAATACAAGGATTCAGAAAATTACATTGGCAGTGAAAATATAACTGTAATGGGCAATGTACTTGTGTTGTAGTTCATGGCTAGGTCAATGTCATATATTCTAATCCTTAATTTATTTTTTTTTTTTTATTAAATGTTAAAATTAACAGGATTAGAATGGGAAAATAATTAAAACCAACTATCTCACTGTTTTAACAGTTGGGGGACTTACTTGATCTTGCCTTGTGTACAAAGCCCCTGTTTACTGACAATTTGGGCAGGATCAGCTCTTTCTGGGTTAGATTTTTTTTTGCTTCACTGGTATCTGAGTTTCTGCTGTTAACAGGAACTTGCCTGGAGGTGGCGTCATTTGATACTGAGCAGGGAAAACTATGATGCTTTGAGAGTTTGAGTTCTGGATTTTGGGGAAGAAGAGGTGCAAAATAATCACGCATTGCACATCTCATTCAGTGAGGGCTGCTGCAACATGCAGCTTTTCATATAGGACAGGACGAATGGGTTCGGTAAGAGTGGAAGGAAGGTGACAGCTGCCACTAGTGAGTGGCACTTGTCAGGGTATCTTGTCTGGGATGCTCTTGCCTCATCTGCTCACCCAGTAGATAGCTGTTCTGTGGCTAGATGGACATCTGTACACACTAAATGGAGAGGGGAATACTGCTTCTGTCTCCAAAGACAGTAAAGTTGAACTTTTAGTACAGTGTCACATAGACAATGTTCAGTTGAACAGAAGGAAGGATGAAAAAACAGGTACTATATTATGAAAAATGATCTAAAGTTGGGAGGGTGGCAGGCAGAGACAGAGAGGGAAGCCCCAGGCTTGCTCAGTGAGGACCTGCTAGTGGAATTCCACGAGGTCTTGAGCCTCCAGCAAGTAATGCTTTGATGTTGACCTCTGGTGTAAATGTTGGGAGTAATGATGAAATGATGAATGATGGCAGAAATTTGAGAGGTGCTATAAACACAGAGAAGGGTTGGGCTATCACACAGAGAAAAATGTACTGTCTTGAGGGCTTCGATGGCAGTAGAAATGGGCAAAGATTTAATATGTAAAGAGCAACATCATATTTGAAGTTTTTTTCTGGTCCTTTTCTCATCAAGTAGATATGTAACAGATCTATAGTAGATATGTAACAGGTCTATGGGTCTGTGATATGGTAGTCAGCATTGTTCATTTTAAAGCAGAATTTGATTTTAATTAATATAATGGTATTCTGCTGACAAACTACCATGACTTGGTTTGTTGCAGATTTTAGGACTAGTCTTCGGTCAGCAATGATGTATCATCTTTTGAGTCATGTGATTTTGTGCATGTCCTCTTTATTTAATGAATCTTCAGTTATGAGCACCAAACACAATAGTAAAGAAGAAGGAGATTCAGCATCTCACCGATAAAAGAGACATACAGTAAAATGATACACAGAATAGAAACTTTACCTGGACTTTGTACAATCCTTGCTATTTTCTCTGAAGTGTTTTAGAACACCACTGTGCCCTTATGGCTGGAACGCTAAGGAGCAGTATGAAATGAGACCTGAAGGGAAGCAAACCTGCACTGTTTGTGACATGCAGATGTTTCCAGTTTCCTTATACACACAGTTCATTAGAACTTGTGTACATTAAGATATCTATCACTGTGCATTTAGTATTATCTAAACAGAAACATCTAGGCAGAGCTTAATCTCCTTGACATTTCAGAAACAACTTTTTTTCTGCTAACATTTTAGAGTGTGATGAATTTGGATATTCAATAAAACAAATTACCATAATGATTTGCATACAGGATATGGATCTTTTGACAAGGCATCAGGTTATAAATGAAACTCATCTGCATCTAGCCAGGAGGCACTGTGTTTGCTTATATAACCTGACTCCCTCACTATAAGTGCTCTAGCCCTTACCATATTATGCCATTGAGATGGACAATAGCTTGAGTCAGTCATGAATTATTTTTAGTTTATATTTGGCACGGAATAGGGTCAAAAAGAAAGAGAAAATTAAGAGTAAGAAAAAAATGATGTTGTCTGTATAATTTAAATGTTTGAATGCTGTACGGTGGTTATTAGTGGTAGGAAGAGCTAATAGGGAGTAATTTTTACCAAACTCACAATGTTGAGTATATGGCTGAGGTTGCTGCTGGAATCTGGAAGAGATTTACTACCTAATCTTGATTTTTTTTTTTTCCTTTTAAGTCATACCAGCACTGCATGCCGAAGTGAACAGGGAACTTGCAGACTAGTAGAATGGTTTCAGTACACTACACTTTCCATGGTATGTCAGACTGCAGAGATGAGTGCTCTACACACTCTGAAACTGGAAGATGCCTCTAAGAGTGAAATGGAGATCAGGAGGGCAAGTAATGGCTAAAAACATGCTGAATATCAGAAATGGCTTCTGTAGATAGAACTGTGATGATAAAACTGTGACAAGCTGATGGCAATTGTCATATGAACACAAAGAACATGGAAGGATCTTTTTTGGTGACTCTCATTGCTGTCCCAGAAAACCAAGCTAAATAATTCCCATGTGTCATAAATGGGACACATGTAAGGCTAGGAATGTTCTCAGTACATCAGAGTTTAATTCATGAGGTGTGGGAATATTTTTTCAAAAATTTACCACCTACATGTCTGACAAAGTTCATTTAAAATCTATTGATAAACAGAAGATATGTTAAATAATTTAAGATAACTTACCAGTTTCACTAGAAAACGTGATGTCTTTTCTCTTACTTCATGGACTGAGTGAACGAACATGGTACTATATACCACTGCTCCTATAATTTTTGAAGGAAAATAATTGGGATTCAACAGTAGAGCTTCAGAGTATGTTGGAAAAGCCACATAGCAAGAGCAGTTAGGAATGGAGCTCTCTCAAGAAGGAATCAGTTTTGGACACCAGTGGAGCCTATCCAGACAAAAGTGACTTTCATACTGTGAGGCTGGGCTGGATCTAAAGCAAGCAGAGATGGTGAGGGTCCTGGCTACAGCAAAAGAGTTGTTTCAGGTACTGGACATAGTGGTATGGAGGGTGAAATACGTGCAGGTTACCATTTGTGAGAGGCTAAACAAAGAAAGCAGCTAGTTATTAAGGCATTTGGCAGTTCATTGAAGGATAGCTGCAAACATGCCAACAGGGGCTTCAATTAAACCATGCTTTCTGTCCTTCTCATGCAACATCTTAAGTACAGCTTGAAAATACAATTCTGCCAACTAAACTTTGTGTTCCTTAGGCTCTGTTCACAGAAGTCTTGTTTCTTCCAGTCTAGAAAATACAGTACCTTGCTTGGTGGAGGAAGAACATAAGGAATTAGGGTATATAAAGGAGTATAAACTCTTTAATTTTGACCAAATAATAGTGTCTGTTTGCTCTGAGAAATTCAATCATGAGTATTCTGGGCAAAATTTTCTGTTTGTCTCTCATTTACTAGTGAGGGATGTCACTACCTATTTTAAACCTACATCTTTTTTTTTTGTAAAAGCATTATTCTAACCAGTGTTAGTTTGTTTTCTTATTTTTCTAAATCACTCTAGGCAAACTCAAGTTCATGGCCTGAGTAAAATCTTAAAGATACACAGAGAACATGTTCAAGTGATAGGCCCATGTAATCTTCATTAAGTCTATGCTATAAATGCCAAGAAATCAGAGTCACTTCAAATAATTTAGATTAGGGTCTCTTTGAACTCTGTGGCTTGTTTCAAAGCCAATAGCCTGCTTTTGCTATGAACAAGGAAATCCTGCTGATGTTAGTACAATTCCAGGCGTGCTTGCCAGGATATCAGCAAGAATGCCTTTTGCATTGGCCTGGACTGGAGAACAGTATTTATCTTGCCTCTGCAGTTCCAGGACTCTTAAAACTTGCCCTATTTGTTGGTTCAAAATATTTGATGATCTTGCAGTCACTCTGGAGCAGAAACTTGTTCAACAGGATTTTGGATAGGACTAACCCTGTATGCCATGCAGAAACGAAAAGCAGGAGTGGCAGAAAGGAGCTTTTAGTTTTTCTTTACATAGATGAAAAGTTGGCTGGCAGGCCCTTTATTTCAGATGCTGCTGGAATTCTGTTCACATACTGTAAAAAGACTGCCTTGAAGATTTTGTTGTTTTAAATAGGAGAGAAAAGCCACTTAGTTAATGCACTGGAGCTGTGCATCAAAAGGAACGTACGTGAGTGTCCTTATCCCTGCTTCACAGCTCAAGGAAATGAAGCTTAGGGAAGTAAGCCTGGCTTGCCCAAGATCATGCATCATAGAGAATTGGATGAAGTGATAGTACTGGTTTTTTACCCTGAAGCAACATCCAGTCTCCTAGAGAGCAAGGCCGCAGTAGCAGCCTACTGTCACAAGGTTCTTTTAAAAATATGAAAAATTCCATCACCAAAGACCTGACCAAATCAAGGCGTTTTGAAATGAACACTTGGAGTTTAGTTGGAATAATGTGAGAGAGTCAATCCAGACATGCAGCTACTAAATAAGTATATATCAGAATACAGATTGACACTTTTTTTTTCCTAAATTGAAATGTGCTGGAAAAGACTAAAGCCAGTAGCAAATTTCCATTCTGTTCTTCCAAAATATTTTGAAAAATCTGTGAGGAAAAGAGGGAAGGGTGGTAGCTGTACATGAACTTCTATTTTTTCATCTGTTGTAATTTTGAAGTGATTTTGCATACTGTTTGACTACAAATTCAAATTTAAAGTAAAGTTGCAGCATTGGTGTCAGCAATAGTTATTGCTCTGATGCCCCTGTTCTTTGAAATTATTTTCTCACTTATTTGTATTTTTGAGTGTTTAGAGTCTTTATGCTCTGCATCAGCAGATTTCAGATGAGAAATTGGCTGCAGTATTTTCCAGCAAAATCTGTAATGATTTCTTTTGTATGATTTTTATTTTGGTAGCATGCTTATCTATTCAAAAGTTAAGGTTCCCATAGCAATGTTAACATGGCCACACTGCACATATGCAGCATTTCCAATAACTGTTAATTTATGCTCGCTCTGTATCTTGAATGTTGCTGAATTACTGTTGCTGTGGGAACCTAAACTTTTGAGTCTTCTGACTTCTTTGCCTAGATTAATGCCCATTGAACTCCTTTCTTAATTTCTTGAGAGCCATATATGTTAGGAAACAGTGGTCAAAGTCAAAACATAGGATGAATGTATTTTCAAGTAAGTTTTAACAGTTTTAAATTTAAATTTCTATCTAAGGTAGTTACCCTAGAACAAATAGCACAATAGCTGCACACTCTGGGGTATGCCCCAGTTCCATTAGAAATCAAGTCTGCTACAGCAGCTGGCATATCCCTCTATCCACATTTACCTCAGCAGGCAGGGTTCTTTGAGTGTAGACCAGGGCCATCCTTGGCAGCAATTTCTTACCATGTGAATGAAGAGAAGGCATTCAATGACATGGATGCTATTTTCAAATCATGTGACAAGGTTCATTTACCAGTAATAATATTTGTAGCATGATCTGAAAATCCCTTGACGTAATTTATTTTATTGACTCCTCTCTTAATGATTTAGGGGAACTATTAGCCAGAGTTACTGTAGGTGAATGCAGGTTCTTCTTGAAATTAAACAGTAGGGGTCTCCAGTTGTGCAATGACAACTTCTGCACCGTTCCTTTCAAAAGCACGATGATTTAAGGATTCGCCTGCATGAGGAAAATTGATTGGCAGGACTGTTCCCTTCTAACTATGAGGGTATAATTTAGCTGTTCTAGAATAACTCCTACATGTGGATGAAATATTCCAAAATAAAAATGATTTTATTCTATAACTATTATTTCACTTTGGAAATGGAGTAATTATCCCAGAATAAAATAATCACCCTACTTTCAGAGCAGAATAATTATTACAGAATCAGAGTTGCTTATTTTGGACTAGTCCATGAGCATTGAGGAGCTGTTAGGGAGAAGTTATTTTACTATATTTGCCCTCCCTAGTCTTCATAGGCAAGTGAATCCTGCTGGTCATACTGTGCAGCTGGTGGCCTTGAAGTTGTGTTGGGGAACATATGTGCTGCAGAGAAGGGTTTTCAGTCATATAATCTGAAGTTCCAGGTGAAAAAAAATCTTAGTCTAGAAGGTCTTTGAGCTCTAAGGATATTTTTAGAGGTTGATTATTCTTACAGGTGATTCCAAAATAGTTGATTTAAATAACGTGTCCATTATTAACATGACACAAGGATTTGGGTGATTTTTAATACTGGAAGCCTTGCTGGTGGGGCTCATCCAGGGCCAAAGGGTTGGAGATTGGAGCTGCGCTCAAGTGAGAACGAAATGGTGCCTGCAGAAGATTTGTAAGGTCATGGGAGGGAATACCAAGGGCATGGGTGAGTTTGCTCTTTGCTAGGGTCTTCAGATCAGAATAGCTCAGACCCTATTCCTTCCCTGGCCAAACCAGGCTGTTCTTCCCACTAGAGGAGGAGTGGCCAGGCCCTGTGGGAGCCATGGCAGGTTAGAGGTGCTGGCCTGCGGCAGGTGCAGGAAGTCTTGGGATGCCAACATCTGAAGGAAACTTGACATATTTCCAGAGTCAGTGCAGTTCACTGGTGACGACATACAATTGCTGTCACCTAGGAAATGAAACACGTTCCCATGGCAACCCCAAGGCTGCGTTATTACTCAGCTTCAAAATGTTGACAGTTGGAAAAAGGCCTCTTCAGATATCACCCCCCGCCCACCCCAAGGGGTTTTTTTCCTCCTTAATAAATGCACTTTATTATTTAATCTGAAACAGTCAGGGGAAAGGCATATATTTAACTCTAGATACTTCATGGAAATAAACCTTTAGAAGAAAAAAAAGCAAGATGCTTTAGACACTTAAAAACTCCACTGCCTCCTAAAATAGTTCCAGATCATATGAAGGTAATTTTAATGAAGTGTATGGCACTTTAGTTGGCTTAAATCATCAGTCAGCTTCTGGAATTATTATTATTATTTTTTTATTCTTTTACATAGTTTGAATCACTCTGAAAGTCTTAAACTGAAAACTGTAGCTTTGTTTTGTAACCATACAAACAATGGGGAATTGAAACCTTCATTTTATGGTAGTATGAATGGAGACACACTTGCTGCATGCTGCCTTCAGCATTTCTTCAATATTTTTTCCATTTTTTTTAACCTGCCCTGGTTACCTGTGCCTGGCCTCTGTGGGTGCATTAGGCTTTTACCTTGCTGGCAAAGTTTGTTTCCATATGTTACTGGTAAAGCAAACAAAGCATTTGCCTGAGACCATATTTGTGTTAGTTTTTGCACTGTGCCAACTGCAATGTGCCTCTTCTTACTCTGTCTTCATTCTCTTGTTTATATAGCAAAGTATATCTTGGCTTGATTTTTTTATTATTTTCACTTATCCTTTGCCTTCTTGATCTCTAGTATTCGGAAGATCTCATTCTTTACCATTTCACCCTGTTTTCCATTACTTGTTAGGTTTTCATCTTACTCTTAGGATCCACCTCCAAGTAGTTATTCATCCAGGAGGTCTGATGCCCCTTAACACAAGTCCTCATAATTACTGAAAATACAATTTTGGAATTTATGCCCTGGGTGCCTCTGACTTGGAGAAGTTCCAGACTTACTTCACAGTCATTCCCTGACATCCTTGATCCATCTGATTTTACTAATAGAGTTTAACTGAGCTATCCGTTTTAATTGTAGAAATCTCTCGTGGCATTTTTCTTTATATTTCCAGTTAATTTTAAACAGAGACCTCGTGTGATCCTTCTGTCCGAAGTCATATTCTCTATTTCGATTTTCTATAATGTCTTTACTGCTCACCAAAAGCAAATCTAAATTTGCTTTTCTTAGTGCATCGAATAGCTGAAGAGGTTAGATTAGCTGATTGTATCTGTCATCTTTAGCTCCTTAATTGTATGAGAAAAAGGTTCATAATTGTTAATATTATTACTCCTTGCTAGTGCTGTTGAACAAAATCTATCATTTTACTTTGATATGTTGTTTTTATTTCACTGTAAAATACTGAAATTAAACTTCTAATGTAGTCTGGAAGAAAGCAATCCAGAACAGCTCGTGATCATCTGTTTGCTGAAATTTTCTGTGCTCAATGTAACTGTTACAGTTTGCATGTAGTGTCACTTCATTCTGGATCAACTAGGAATCAGTAATATATGTAAAAAAATAGATGGTGATTCCTCTACATTGAGAAGCTTATGTGAGTTGCAGTGTTTCACTGTTTCTGCTAAAACTAACTACAACTAAACCTTAAACAAAGGACTTCTCTCCTGAAGTTTGAGGAATATTTTATCTAGAAGTGTAAAGGTATTTCAGTACTTACCTCACTGTTAACACTGCTCATGAGGTTGATATTGGCAATGCTCTCATCAGCTGCTGATTTGGGAGGTACTGACTAATTTAACCACTGTCAGGTAATTTCTTGGCTGTGACCTCAAGTCAGCTGAGATGTTGTGAGGCTGTAGAGATGGAATGATAGAGTAGTCACAAGGCCCATTGAGATGGATTAAACCTTTGCAAAGAACATAGAAAATCTTGCCCCAGAATCTCGTTGAACTTCCATAGCCTAACGCTCAGAGATGATTTGAAATAAGTGTTAGGTTTCTAACTATCTCTGCAGATGCCCTGGTCTACTGGTGCCTGCTAAGCTTTTTCTGCTAGACACTGATCAGAACTGCCTGGGAAGGTGGAGTCATGATGCAACAGAAATAAGAACAGCACAGATGCAAGGCATATTACCCTTTGGCAGGGACATAAATGTAGATATCTTCATCTGTTGAAAACAGATTCTAGGAGGGATGTTTTTCTCCTCTGACATTCATTAAACAAAATAAAGTTTAAAATATTTGAATATAAGTCAGATATTTGAGGATTGATTCAGGGACTAAAGCACAGGCATACATGTAATGTGGTTTTAGATTTCCTGTGGTACCCCAGACATTGGCAAAGAGATGGCAGCTAAGATGTGGGGTTTATGGGAGACCCATGCTCTTCTAGGGTAGCAACTGAAAGCCAGACTGAATACCTTATGACTTCTAAAATGCTCACACATGCCTAAGTTGAAGCATCTAAATTCCTCTCCAAGTAGCTCTGTGGATCTGGGCCCACTGGTGTTGCTACTCTGTTGGACCTTCATCTGCTGAGCCCATTCACACAAATGACTGTGTGTGAGAATGCTGTGCTTGCAAACTTCATTTTCTGGTCATTTCCTCTCAAGCAATGTGCTTTCCCAATGCTCAGCTGTGAGTCCTTGGTGTTCTGCCTCATGATCCTTACTCTTTCAAAGAAAGATTCAGAGTTCATTGGGGTAAATGAGAGACAATGATATGGTCATTGCTTCGTCTTTGCTGACCTTGACAGAAGGGGAAGGGATTAGAGATCTAAATTTTATTTTATTTTTGTAAGCTTCCTCAAGAGAGAGGACCTTTTTTTTTTTTTTTTTTATTCTCCCCTCCCCAGTTTGACTTCTCTCCGTGTCCCTCATGTTTTCCATTAGCTTTTTTCCCCCTAGGTCAACATCCTGTCTCTGGTTACTCTGTAAGGTGTATCTCCCTAAGCCTGTGTGATCATTGAAGGGCAGAGTGTCCTGCAAGCTTAGCAGGCAGTGCTGTTTCTGACTGGTGAGTCGTAGTTTGCAGACCGATCATGGTGAAGACCAATAAGATATTAGAGAACAGGGAGATTAAGGCGGGGGGAGGGGGAAGGTTGCTCAGCAACAATGTGACATAAGCATGGTTGCAATCTATTTTTACAGCAAGAAGGTTGCAGAAGACTATAGGAAATGTTCATTTTTTTTTCAGAACCTTATTCATATTTATGTGATGAGAGTGGCCTGAAGGGACGAAAGGCTGTACAGACTGGGCTAGGAGCTGTGTACTTGTAATTGCCTCATTGTGCAGCCAGGAGCTGGCAGCAGATTAAAAAAGAACAGTCAAGTACAATGGTTATCCCACAGTTTTTGAGGGAAAAGGCCATGGCTATAACACAAGCAGATATAGTAGAGAAGCATAGCTGCAGGTAACATCCAGAAGTCACTTTCCCCCCATGCATCAGATATGATTATAAAAATATTTTCTTAAAAAAGTTAAAAACATATGGGTATAAATTTCCTTTGGCCAGCCAAAATGCCTGTCAAACAAATTGCTCTGTGCCTGAGACAAAGGCATAAGCCTTTTTTCCAGCTTTTCATATTCTTTCCTAACCCCCTAGGAAAAATTTTGCCACACACATACCCCACCCTCCCTCCGATTTTCTGTCCAGTGATCACAAAATTCATCATGCTTTTCTAAGAGGACAGCCAGGAGGGAGCGTCAAGTCTAACTGTTACAGTGCAAAGACCACAAGTTTGATTAGCTGGAGTCCTGAAATCAGAGTGAGCCATGCCAGTTTATGGCTTCCTCAAATGAGGTTCATTTATCTTTTTGGGAAGAGGTGCATTGCAAACAATTGCCTATAGCTTCAAATACTGACGATTTAGCAACTATCGTAACATGTCTCTTGATTAGTTTGGCATCAGACAGAGAAGCAAAATGGTAAGGTGGGAAAAAAGCAGAAATTTTAGAAGCAGAAGCAGATATCGCACAAATTAAAAATAAATATTCAATCTAAATTTACTATAAAACTTTTTAAACTTCTTGAGGGTTTAGAGAGAATAACTTCGCACAGTTTATCAAGCCTTTCATCACTAGAAACTGTATGAACAAGTTCCTTTCAAACTACTTCATAATTTTTAATTAAAGGTGGTTCTACAAAAGTTATATTAAAACCTTACCCTGTGGCCCGTTCTAAAAATGTTTTTATTGGCTTTGAGGTTTTCTTTATTGTGTCTTAGTCTTTAATTTTATAATAATGATAGACTTTCAAATCTCAGCTTTTGAAGTCTACAGCTCACATGAAAAGTTGAAAATGTCACTATTAGAATATTTTTTGCTTTTTCCATATACATTGTCCTCTTTTCCTTGTCTTCTTTTTGAGCTCCTTATTACTGAGGAGGCTTTATAAAAAATTTTGAGACATCAGTTGTGAACTACATGCAAGGTATATACACAATTTACTTAATTTTTAAAATGGTTTGCCTGTGGCAGGTGCCCTCAATTAAATAAACCTGTCTAAGGAAAACATTTTGCATGCATTTTTAACGTACCTGAAGCAGGAAGAGCACTTGTCTCTTGAGATGATTTTTGAATTGGTTTCCTCTGGCTTAGTTTTTATGGATGCCTGTTCAATATTAACACATTTAAGCAATATAATCCTACTCAATTGCAACTTACTGTCATTCCACACAAATTTGTACTCCATCTCAATTTTGCTGATTATTATTTACTTTGGATCAAACAAAACATCCTGTGAATTGCAGAGTAGATTTTTGTAATGGCATGCCATATAATTTGTTTCCTTTAAACAATATTTTTGCAAAGGCCTTTGACCTGCTATGGTGTCGATTCACGCATTACTGTGTTTATGTGCCTGAGGACATGTGTTTTTGCATGTGCATTTGTGAACTTGGATTCAGAATCTAGTCCTTTTGTTTCAAGCAATAATATATATATAAATCAACTCTAATACTCTTATTTTGTCTCTGGCCTAGCTGTTTTCTTTATATTCTAACATTTGCTGCCATCCTGTGGTACACAGAGAAAGGCACACATACACAAACAAATGATAGAGTAACATGAATGGACAGTGTTTAAATATGCAAAATGAAGGAACATGTAGAGGTCTTGAGAGGAGAAAACACAAGTGATCTTCACTTGATGCTAGTTTGAGCAGTGCATCTCTTTCTCAGAGGTATCAAAAGGAAGGCCTATGTACCACAGCAAGAATAAAGGAAAGTTTTAGGTAGTTCCACTGAAGGTGCTAAGGAAATCTGAGGTTTGCATTTTTTATAACTGGGAATTCTTCTTCAAGGAAGAAAAAAATTCAAACACCTTTCCTCCTTACTGCTTAGCTATTACCTTGAAAATTTCTTTAAGAGCTGTCAAGTGCCAGATGCTTGAAAAAATTTTTCACAGTGCTACAAAGAAGGAAGCTTCATGCAAAAGCTGCTTATAAGGAAAGCTGGGTTCTTATGCTGGTTTGATCTGCAGTGATGAGGAAAACCTAGAGCCAGTTTTTGTGACACAGAGAAAGAAGGTAATGCCATGCTTTCAATTAGCTGCTGTCTTATTGACTCATGAACTTGGTGTAAGATTCAACAGATATACCAGACACTTTGTCTTGTAGGATTGTTACCTTTAAGAGTTAGATGGATAGTCTTAAGCAAGATAGAGAAACATTTTCATATTGCTCTTAACAGTAAAGTTCACCCAGAATCTGAGACATGTTCCTGATGAATGGTTTAGGTCTTTCTTGTGGAGGGCCTTGGTTTCAATAAATCAGCATAGTCTGAGGACAGACCTTCAGTCAGATCAGATTCAGACAGATCAGCTGAAAAGTAGTGTCTGTATTCCTTTAGAAAAACATTTCACAGTTGTATGTGGCACTTGTCACATGTATAAGAAAGGTGAGATCAAAGATTTCTGGAGGTTGACAAAAAATCCAAAAATGCACAAATAGGTATAGTCTTTATTTAGATATTGAAGATGGCAGTTTGTTGCCTTTCCTAGGGCAGACTCAGTTGTGTACAGAAAAGTGAAATCTTGCAGAACTGGACCTAAGAGTGTGAGGAAATGGGGCTAAGTTTGAATGTAGAACTGCTCAGCTCTACCTCCCAAGTTTTTGTTACTTGGCATTGGTATTTGCTGATAAGATTTGTCCCCTTAAACCATTTGGCAGTCTAGGTTTTTCATATTGCTCTTTCCTTCCTGCCTTTTCAAGGAGTGAGAGATTGTGAGGAGTTTCAGGGTTTTTTGCAAAGTAGGAGGCATTCAGATTTCCCCTTCACCACCAAGAAATGAGAACTGAAAATGTAGTTATTCTCTAGGGAGGACTGTTACAGGTACTCTCTGCTCCTGTGCTCAATGGAAAGTCAGATGATGTGGCTGGAAAAGGTTTGGTCTTTCCATTCTTCTAGGTGAGAAGGATGGAGAACGGAACCGATATTAGTTCTAGCAAGGACTTGGTGATGCTGTAAATGTTAACAGTCCTGCAGAAGACCCAAGGCAGTGAGACATCATGCCAGCTCTCTAAGCAGAGAGATGAATAAAAGCATTCCCAGGGCAAATTCCCCTGGAAACCACTTCAAAACATATTAAAGATAAGAGGATGACTGGGAGTAGTTAGCATGGATTTATGAAAGGCAAATCATGTTTGACCATCTGGATAAGTTTCTATGATTAGATGACTGGCTCAGTGGATGTTGAGGTTAGAGGAGAGGATGATGCTTATCTTGATTTTAACAAGGCTGTTGAAACTGTCTCTTCTAATATCCTCATTGACAAGCTGATGAAGTACAAGCTAGATGAGTGGACAGTGAGGTAGACTGAAAACTGGCTGATTTCCTGAACTGATGGGTTGTGACCAGTGGGATGAAGTCCGATTGGAGTTCAGTCACTGGGACTGACACTGAGACAAATACTATTTAACATCTTCATTAATGACCTGAACGATGAGACAGTGTATCCTCAAGAAGTTTGCAAAAGACACAGAACTGTGAAGAATGGTTGATTCATCTGATGGTTGTGCTGCAAGTCTGATAGCCAGGAGAAATTGGCTGACAGGAAACTCATGAAGCTTGATGCAAAGGCAGATACAAAGATCTTGAGCCTGGAAGAGCTCCCATGCATCAGCACATGCTGAGAGCTGACTGGTCAGAAAATGGCTTTGCAGAAACAGACCAGTGTTTTGTGGTGAATCGCAAGATAGACGTGAGTCAGCAAGGCACACTTGTGGCAAAATCAGTCAACAATCTCCTGGGCTGCATCAGGGAAGGCAGTATCAGCAGACAGAAGAAGGTGATCCTTCCCCTCTGCTCAGCACTGGTGAGACACATCTGCAGTACCAAGCACAGCTCTGAGCTTGCCTCAGAGGCAAGAGGTGTGGGCATGCTGTGGGTGAGTCCAGCAAAGGGTCGTATAGGTGATTAAGGACTTGCTTGGGGCATTTGACTTCTGAGAGGAGGCGGAGAGTGTTGGAACTGTTCAGTCCACCAAACAGAAGACTCAGGCTATCCGATTAATGTCTCTGCATTCCTGATGGACTGAAGTAAAGAAGATAGGGCTAGACTCTTCTCAGTGGTGCCCACCAAAGGTATAAGAGGCAATGGGCACAAACTGGAAGACAGGAACTGTTGAAACGTAAGAAAAACATTTTTTAAACTTAAAGGTTTCACTGGTGCAAGTTGCCCAGAGAGACTGTGGAGTCTCCATCCCTGGAGATATAAAAACCTCAACTAGACACAGCCCTGAGCAATCTGCTGTAGCTGACCCTGCTTGAGCAGTGGGGGTTGGACTGGATTATCTCCAGAAGTTCTTTCCCACCACCAAGATTCTGTGACTGCTGAGATGAGCAGCAGGAAAATGCTACTAGACTACCTTTCTCCAAGGAAGAAAAAAAAAGTGAGGGATTTTAGGTAGTGGAAGGCACTAGATATGGGGCTATTAAGAAACAGAGACTCTTCTTTGATGGGAGAATTTGCTTTAAACAGTGTCTTTTCATCCTAAAGCACATCTTGCTTTTTTGTACTTGCTGCAGGCTTTTCCTGCCACATTAGTAAAACAGAACCCACAGATCTCCCTTGGATCAGCAGCTCAGAGAGCTTCATGAGTTTGGTACAAAGGGGATGCATAAAATATAACTGTAAAGCATGCTAATATATCCTGCCACTTGTTCAAGGGTAATTTTTTTGTTTGAATTGGAATAGGCTGGAAGTGGGAAAGGCTAATGGTCTGTGTCCAGGGAATGTGTGCAAAAGACTGAGGATCCTTGAAAACGACGCCTAGGGTATTTATTGTCAGTGAGCCCCACCAGGCCTGACTGCTCCTACCCAGCCCCCCAGAGCCATCAGTCCCTGCCCCAGTGATGCTGCAGCTGCATCAGGGCCCGTCTCCAGCTCCCCACAGCCCTGCCTGGCCTCAGCCACACAACCTGTCCCAATCTGAGCCCAGCCCCAGCTGCCTGCACCTGGCTGGGGTGGTGGGACATGCCGTAGTGGGCAGACCCTGCCTGCCCTACCCCTCCTGGGCCCTTGGTAATTGTTCCACCACCTTTCTACATATATTCTGAGGCTGTTTGTTAATGTTGAGTTCATTTAGAGTTAATGCCTCCTCAGGGTTTCTCCAGGGCCCAGGTCCTGCCAGAGCTCTGGTGCGCAGGCTAATACCAGCACCCTTTGTCACAGCAGAGTCCTTGGGGAAAAACTTTCAAACTTTACCTATGTTTCATTGACTTTGAAAGACACTGTGCTGGAATCAAATTAGCAAATGTAATGTGGGTACCTGGAGAACTCTCTTCCTTTTATTTCTGTGACAGAGCCTTGCTATTAAAATAGAATAATAGACGTGCACTAGGTAGTGCATTAGGAGGAAAAACAATGGGTAACTAACTTCTGAAAGGCTATAGATAGTGCATTAAATGGTGACTTTTTTCTCACTAACTTGGGTATCTTGTCATATGTTAATTAAATGCATGGAAAAATCTTTAGGAGATAATAAGAAGATAATAGTGCATAGACTTTAATGTAAATTGGAAGCATTACGCTGTATATCTTCTTCTGTCTTACTTTTAAAGCTCAGTAAGAATTCTTTGCTCAAACAATTGATCTTAATGTACTAAAAAGTAGGACAATTTAAAAGTAAATTAGAGAGTTGAAAAGCAAGCTTTCTGAATTCAAGTGGCTTAGTCTGTCTTCATTGTTTGAACTCCCCATTTCCCACTTGTTTATGTATCATTTCAGAGTTTATATAAAGGCAATCCTTGTCCTATCTCATCTTGTCCCACTGGGAAAAATCAGATCCCTCATGTGTTTCTTTGTTCCTCTTTCATGCCCCTTTTCCTCCCCTTTTGGAAGTTTGCTTCCTATAGTTTTGATCATGAGTGTAAAACTATAGTCTATGTGCATTCATGCAAAGGAGTTGGAAGGATGTCTGCCATGGCCATAATGAAGTGAATTCTGCTATCCTTGGCAGAAAGACGAGAGAGTGACACAGCTTCTGATTATCCTCATGGTCGTGCTGGCTGGAGTTTGTCATTTGGAAGGCTGATACTTGCATTCCAACAGGGCTTGATCCTGTGAACCACACAAAGGAAACTCACCATTCATCTTTTTCCTCCTCAACACTAATTTGAAGAGAGTATGCTTTGCTCTGAGGAAGAATACTGGGCAAAGCTGTGCTGCCCCATCACTATTGTCTTATCTTGTAAGACTGGATATTTGTTTATGTTAGATCTAAATAATAAAAAGATGTTTGGAGTGCATGCACAGTCTGGCCAATATATTCATCATATAAGTTCCTGCACACCCTGATACTCTTGCCATTTTAACATCTTGTGTGGTCCTCTGAAATCCTTCAGCAGAAGAATACATTTCTTGAAACACAGGGGAAATAGGAATTTCTTTTACTTAAATTCTGATGACACTTCATATTTTTCTTTTCCTGTCTTCCTTCTTCCTTTACTCCTGGAAAGGAAGACTTGACACTCTGTTCCCAGCTCTTCAAAGCATTCAGTTTAGAAGGCAGTCCTGGCTTTCTGTTCTAGCTGTGGCGTCCTCAGTTAGAAGGGACCCTGCTAGTGGCCCCCAGGATGCTTTTTCATAGTTAATGATTCCTGCAGTGTATGGAAATGGCCCACTTGAAATCCCAGACAATTTCCATGGCAGTTCAAAGTGCTGTTATTTATTGTATCAAAAGTAAAAAATTATTTCCATGATGTCCAGAGAGGGTTGCAACTTGGATCAGAAAACAGGGATCTCCCTTTTCCTGCATTGTAGGATAGTTATTTTCTGCAACAGTTTCTGTCTGATAAATGTTTGCTGGTTTTGCCTGGTTTTGGCTTATAAATGAAGCAAAATTGATGCTCTCTTCAATTTGGAAGATACAATCACAGGACCTGCTTTATTCTGTACAGCAGCAGTGGTGGCTGCAGCCAAAGACTTAAATTTTACCAGATTTTCTCATTTATCTACAAATCTCTTCAAAGGTGCTGGTGTGTGTCTGAGACTTTGTGATTGTGGCTTAAAAGTATGTGCAACTAAGCAAGAGGGGTTTGTGCTATGTAAATGTTTGTGAGAAACCCATATAAATTGCAAGTAAGTATGACTTGTATGTTCCCTTTGCAATCAAGATGTTACATTGGTGGAAACACCAGCTTTGGCAAAGAGCTCCCTTTTCTGTACCATTATCAGTGGTTTTGGTGACACTCTATGCCAAGCAGGAGCTCTGTGTTGGCAGTTAAAAACATAACTCACATCAGTTTTTCAGAAGACTGTACTTTAGGAACTAAGAATTCTTCATTTTGGTGTGCAGAGATTTTTCTCTCATTTTAAAAATATCTAACCATTAAAGTAAGAAATGAGTGTTTTCTGAAATTACTCCAGAGAGACATTCATCTTTTCCTTTCCATGGTCATCAGCCATACTGGGATACTTAAGACAGCTCAAACACCTGGAAATACAGCTTGCCAGTCTCCAGTTCAGGAGATGCTTGTGTGCAAGAGTAACTGTTTTCCTAAAAGTCACTGAGAGTGTATATTTATTCTTCCTTTTCTGACATCTAAGTAATCTTGTTGTAAGATTAATGGGTACACTTTTTGAGCTATGAGTTTTTTATGAGTTTCATTGTTTTCAGCCAAATAGCTTTGTGTTAGAAATCGTAGCAGACAGAAAGGTAGGTGAGAGGGAAGCACCCCAATCTGTATTTCTCTTTTGGATCTCCTATGCTGTTTTTACCTCATTGATAGATAACAAAATTATAGCTGAGATTATACAGCTATGTAGCATGTTTCATAAAAACAATGGACATAGTTAAATTTCATAGTTAAATGGCAAAGTTTAATTTCACAATTTCAATTTTCAGAAAATTCTGTTTCTACATGGATAAATTTAGCTATTTAAGTTCATAATTTATGAGACCCACATGAAAGGTCAATTCATTGCAACACAGGTCTTTGGAGTACTAAAGAACCCATAGTAACGATATGTGGAAGTACTAAAAAAAAAAAAAATCAGAACAAAACACTGACAATTTACCCATGGAGTTGTTAGGATTATGTGATACTTTGGCTGGGTCACAGTATGTTCAGACCATCAACCTATCTCCTGTGTTACAGTGAATAAGCAGCACTGGCATTTATACAGAGGGGGAAAAAAAGTAGCACTGGGAGCAAGGGTGACTTCTGTGACAGTAACTGTGAAGAAGGGTTGTCCATTTTTTTTTTGTGATTCTGAAATCTATAGATAAACAGGCAAATTCTGTTTCCTGTCCTGGAGAGATAAACACTCACGTTCTCCTTATATCTCTTTTGAAGATACGGACACCTGGGATATAGACATTCACAGTGGATTCTGATGTTTGAAATTAAGTGTGTACATTGTGAAAAATCTGTGGGCAATTCATCTATAGAATGGAAGCAGCTGTAAAGAAAAAAAAATTGACTTCTGCTTGGTACCAGTAAATTTCTGGTTTGACTAACAGGTTGATCCAAAGCAATACTGAGAAGAGTTTTGCAACATATTCTTTTTAGAAATTGTTTAATAGATACAAAGAGTTTTATGAGTTGTCTTCTGTCAGAAGGGACATGATTTTTATATCTGTTTTTAGAAATGTACATACAGATCAGACTTGAAGTTATTGCAGAGGATGTTTTCCTTCAGTCCTGCTAATAGCAGGGTCTTCAAAATCCATTGAAACATCTTTAACTTTTAAATTTGTAGCATCACATCCACAAGTATATTTAACTATTAGTCACATTGCATGTATTCATAGAAGCAGCTATAAATGACAGAACCAGCAGAAAGAACTTCAGATGTACAAAATATTTGAATATATGTATTGTATATAAGAGGGGACATTGTTTGGTTCATGCTGACAGCCTCTAAGGGCCCCATATGGGATCAGGATGCTGTTCTGCTGGTGGTTTTGGAACTGTGAAAGTCTGTACCATTCTACAACTACATTATGTGTTTTTATACTATTTGAAAAATACTGAACTAAAAAAAGGCAACTGTTCCCTGAATAGTCACAGCATCCCTTTCAAATAAGGGATCATCATTGTCTTTCCTATCCTTTTAGTTTACCATATTTTACTACTTCCTTTGAGTAGAATCAATCTGTGAAGCTATGTTGAGCCAGCTTTTTAGAAGTGGCTGATACTCAAAATGCATAGATAGAAATGGCAGCAAAGTCTGAGCAGATGATGAGCAAAATTAATTGACGTATTGCCTTATAACAAAAGAAGGGAGGTGAAGCCAACTAGTTGGAAAAGATATTGTTCCATCAGAGTTTGCTAGGTATTTCCTCACTTTCTCCCCTTTGTGCTTTCTCTTTTTGGAAATAAGTTTTTATTTTCTGAAATGGGAGAAGAGAATTGACAGAATACTTCACCTTTGTCTTTCTCTCTAATTTGGCAGATGAGATAATAACTTACATGTACTGTATCCCACAAGTGTCATGTACAAATAAATGTATTAGCTCTGTTTAGTCACGATATCCTAAATGAGATGTGCTAACTCATGTAGCAGTGAATTTAGCAGAGGGTTTTACTTGCCTAGTTTTAGCTCGTTCCAAAAGTAGCATGAGTGTGTATGAACACCTTAATGAACCGTGGGCTGAAAGGTGCAGCACATGGGTTAACCAAGAGTAGCATTTGCATCAGTATGGAAACTGGAGCACAACAATGTCCATTTTTCTATTTCCTGCTGGTTTTAACCATTCCATTTGCACAAAATGTCATTCAGTCTTCTTAACAGTGCTCTGAATTTCTCCAGAGAGAAAACAGGAATTATGTTGTGGTTATTTGAAGTAGTTTGGTTGGTTTTGCTTCCTGGACTCTTCTCCCTTACTTGGGAATTGGTCAGCAGTATGTTCTCCTCTGAAATTAGATTAAGAAATTACTTTTCTAAGACAAAGTAATTTGCCATACTTACAGGGTTTGTTTCTGCCAAAGTATAGCTAGATTGCCAGTTAACACAGTTTCTTTTGAGGTTACTTTGCTACTACAGTTGTTCTAGGAAACTTTGTTCCTTTTCTTTTTCTCAGCATTTAAACAGGTCCCCCCAAAGGATTGTTATGCCAAAAACGAAGACTGTTCAGGTCAAGAAATGCTCTTTCTAAAGAACCTTTACTTCTGCTGTGGTTCTGTTATTTGGGTAGTAGTTCCTCTATGTTAACCTATTGTCTGAGCCAAAAGGTTGCTAGTTGCTGCTGGACACAAGACAAAAAGCCCCTTTCTAATGGAGCTGATGGTCCTCAAGGAGTTGGAGGCCTGCTGTCAGGGTGATCCAAGCTTTCAGATTGTGCTCTAAAACTATGTGTTTACTGTTTATTCCTCAGCTGCTGAATTCTTTGCTACTTTCAGTCTCATCTGGCAAGGAAAAGGGCCACATAAACATTTCATTCAATGGTCATCACCTTTCCCAGCCATTATTTTGAGAGTGCAAGTGTACTTTAAGGAATAGCCATTGTCTAATGGCAGAGCTGAGGAATGTGGCCCTGCAGAGGGATGAAGTCCATCCAGATAGTATGAGATACCAAGGTTTTGTGTAAGGCAGGGAAAAAAGGTTTGAGTTTGGGGGAAAAGATGAGAAAGAAAGATTGACATATCTAAGAACTGAGCAGATTCTGACACTCTGACTGTCACTTCAGCCATGTTCAGACAGTGCTGCATCAATTACCAGTCATGTCATATTGGGATGTATTTCAGATCATAATGATAGAAATCAATGTTGAGCTATACTTAAAGCACCAGATGAGATTCTGGTTTAAAGGGGAATCAGTACAAGATTCATATTCTGAAATACCATACTTAAAACACCAGACAGATTCCTTGGCAGATCCTCTGGCTCTGGGAGAGTGAAATGTGAGTGAACCTGACTGCTATAATTTTTTTCTTTCTGCAGGCTGCTCATTTTTTGCATCACCACTGCAGTGATGACTGCATAAATATTCTTCACTCTTTATTATCATTTACTTCAATGCCCAAAGGCAGAATTTTATTGAAAAACTTGAAAAAATAATTTAGGTATCTGTAGAACACAGAAAATGTGCATACATGTGTAGTGGAGAAATCATTCACTAAATATTTCTGTGCATCTCTGAGCAGTTTAAAAGGTGAAGGGAGGAAGAAGACTATCTGTGGTTTGTAGGGGTTTTGCTTGGTTTGGATTTTTTTTGTTTGTTTGGCTTGGTTTATGCCTTTTGGATATATCTCCTGTAGTGTTTTAGAGATCTCTTAGTTTGGTTTGTCTGTGTTATTTCCTATTTGAGCAGGACAGCTTTCACACTCCTTTCTATAGGTCCCTTTGGAATTAAGAGAGGCTTAACAGTTAGAGGCTACGAAGCTCACTTAAATGAATACTGAAAAAAATCCCCCAACTGCCTCTGAGGTGAAACTCGATAAAATCTGTAGGACTCCTCTTGTTTACTTCAATGGTCTGTGGACTGGAAACATGGTGAAGATATACAATGCAGTGAAGAAAAGCGTCAGGAATCCTGCTGTCTTTATGGCATGTCCTACCATGCTAGTGATGAAAGACAAAGGCTTCTTATTTGCATGCACTAATTTGAGAGCAAAATAGCAGCTATTTAGCATATTTAAGGACAATCTACCTGGAAATCTGTTCGGGGGTGGGGGGGGCATGTCCCACTGTTTCTTGGGAAAACAGTTACAGTTAATAAATGCCTCTGTTATTTATTAGTTACTAGGTCTTTTACCCTGTACAATGACTACAGCAGAGCATAGCTGTATTGCCTTCCTATCTGCCAGCCTGAGAATATTGCAGGGCAAACTCTTGGAGGCCCTCCTAAGGCTTTGTAACCCTCCTTTGTACCAGGAGCTGGTTAAGCAGAGCTTTCTCTTAACACCTTTCATCATGAAGCCACATTATGAGATTCATCTGATCTTTTTTTTTTTTTTTTTTTTTTTTTTTTTTTTTTTTTTTTTTTTTTCTCCAGTGCTGCACTCAGCTGGAAAGGAGGGGATGAGCCTTAGATCTCTATATCCCTTGGAAGGGAGGAGTTGAGAATGGAAAGGAACCAAGTGGGTGGGAGTAAGGAGAGGAGAGATCTACGACACCTGTTTTATTGCTAGGATTGAGAAACTTCTCTGGAACATTGCCCATGCAGGCATAATCAATCTGCACTCTGAGGCACAAACCAAACTGTACGGTTGACCTGAATAATTCAATTTTTATTTTATTTTTTTTTATCTGGAGGCACAGACTGAGAAACAAAACTAAAACATGTGAGGAAAGCTAATACTAAAACCTTAGTTTTCTTTGCATTTTCCTTTATTGATGATTTTTTTTTATCTTGTTTGCTAGAATAACGATCCTGTTACTATATCTTTGCTTCTTATTATTTGTTGATAAGCCAAATAGTGTCTCTTTCAGTGATGCTCTTGCTAAGCCTCATTAGTTCACAGCCTATCCTGTGCATCACATACTGAACAATCAGCTGACGAGACAATGGTGCTCATTCTCTGCCTCCACTGTTGTGTGGCTGCATGCCGACCATGTGCTCTCCTCCCTGCTTTCCTGTGGGCACAGCACCAGGAAGTAAAACTTGCCAAGATGCTCAGCATAAACTCTTTGTTCTTCAGTTCTACTGAAGAACTGAACTGTTCTTCAGTTTGAACTGGAGTTGGATTCACTGCTGGCTGTCATCATTAGTAGCTGTGTCCTGCTGTGAAAGTCCAGTGTGTGGATACACACACTTGGCTGCTGAGAAATTATAGAGTGTGGATAGGTCCCTTAGAAGTCACCTGGAGATACTTATCTGAGGGAGAGGACTGTGCACTAGCCCTGTGTAGCAGTGATATGTACCAGGCACAGAAGAATCCAGTCACACTTAAGCTTAGTTTCTTAAGGAAGCTATGCTGCAGTGTGTCTGTGTCTCCTCCCTCTGCCCTTTCCTTTTCCCTTTTCTCTCTCTGACTTTTGAATTCTCAGGCTAAATTTAGCTAAAGTTTGAAAAGGGATGGAAGTTTAATATAGAATTAGTTTCATTACTTTTCATTGCAATGCCGATGGAAGATAAAGACTCAAATTACTTCCCAAAGAAAAAAACCCAAAGTATTGGGCAAACTTCAACCATGTGATATTGCACTCGAGAGCCTCCAGGTGGTCAGTCCTCCCATATTCAGACCAGTCAGTAACCAAACACCAAAGTCCAGTGTAACTGCAACACTTCATCTCTCATACACAAGGCATTAGGGATTTGATGTTGTTGTGGGAGTGAGAAAAGTTTAAAGGATGAAAAAACCAAGTTGACCAAAAATTAATCTTCCCTAGTTCATGAGACTAATTTTTGTAGTTAGGAGGAAAAGATCTTGTCATCTACAGACAACTACTGTATATTACCAAATATAATTTGCCCCCTGGAGTAATGCAGCTTATCTGCTTTTGCCTTCATGGTGTGGAGCCTCTGTGGATATTATTTATTTCATGTTGTTTTGCCAGAGTAGGAGCAGCTAGCTTGCAAGCTCTTTGGTTATAACGCTTTGCCACTGGAGTTCTGTGGGAAGCATTTTCTATATTTCATATAGAAGAGTAGAAAGAGCAGATCAGGCAATTTTACATCTTGGTTCACAGCCCATGCTACAGGTTTGCTGTGTTCCAGTGCAACTAATAACAGATTGTCTTGATGGTTACCTGTTTCTTTTTTTTTTCCCTTTTGTTAATAAATATATGATTAAGAAACTGTATGATATACTACTTCTTCCAGACTCTTCCTGGAAGATATTTAGTTTGAAGTGTTACAGAAACAACTTCTGTCCAAAACCAGCCAGAATGACAGTGGACATGGAAAATCTCATGAGCTTTGTTAGTCAGGTAATGGCACAGCAAGTCACATATGTGGTTTACGTGTTAGATAGTTGTATATTTTCAGTTGCTAACAATTTTTATTACTTTTCAAAAAATGTGCTGTATCTTTTCATCAGTTAAAATGATGAAAAAAGATGATAATATATGATTTTGTCTACAGACAAAACTATTCTGAAGACACATTGTCAGTTTTACATGCCAGGTTAACAAAAATCTTTGCTTTTAGCAGTAAATATCATTTAACAACATTATCCAGTTTAATCAATTCTAGTTACTCGCCAGCATTTATAATACATTTACTTTATATTATACCTGAAATATCTGATTACAGCTTATTATATCTTATTAAATTCTGTAATACAATAAGCATTACATGCTTATTTTGAACAGTGACACAAATATTTGCTGTCAGAGTACTCCTGCAGTATCCTGTTTTCCATGCTTCCTGCAGTCCTCATCATCAGTGTCAGAGGCAGTGTTCAGAGCTGGGGAGGTTCACGGGGGAGAGGATTAAATTACCCCTGAGTCGCAGAAGGCAAAGCAAAGAGCTCCTGACCACTGGTCAGCATTGTGCTGCTCCACACTGTGCTAGGACTTCATGAGAGGACACACGCTAAGTCACAGAAATCCAGATTAGATGCTAAAGGTCAAATAAACCATCTGTGTTATTAAAGGATGAATTTAGGCTTAAATGGAAGGATTTTTCCAATAGTATCATTAAAGCCTTTAAGCAAGCAGAAATTGAGGGGGAATGACAGAAGCTGTTACAGAGATGGTGCACTGTCACTGTAATTTCAGCCTGCGGGTTGCTCACAGATTGCGTGGGGTTGTCTTGTTTCATATTTGCTGTGACCAGTGGAGCAACTGGTGCAGGGAAGTTCCCTTTGGTGTCCTGTTCCTGATTTGGTTTTAGAATACCTGGAAAGACTTTACAGTCTTGTGTGAAGAAGCCTGGTTGTAACAATGCAGGACTTGTTAATAACATGTTTGAGAATAGCAAAGGGCATGCTGAGGTTGATGACAACCTTCTGGTTTAGTAGCCAGGTAGACACTGGAAGCAACCCTCTTGCTGTAGAGGTTGTGTGCCTCAGTTAATGTGAGATACTTGAAAGTTCAGTCCAGGGTAAGACTTCCCATATCTCCTATGGGTTTCATGTGCCATCCTGAGTAGGTCCAGCTGGAATAGAAAAGCCAGGAAAGCCCTGTGGCTTTGACAAAAACTATAAAACTCTGATCTGACCTAGCATCTTTGTTTTCCATGGGCTGTCCAAGAAATAATTACTAATTGGTGATTGATGCTTGTTCATAATTTCCTTTCAGATGTTTTGAGGTTAAACATAATGCTGTAATTTGAAATTCATGCAGGAACCAGAAGCCTTGTTGCCATACAATCCTTCTTTTGGCTTCTTAGCTGCAAACAGGCCCTGCTGCCAACTGTTTCTACCAGATCGAGCTTTCCCCAGTTTTCCTTTCAAGTGTAAATTGCATACTGGTCAAATCAGGTGAAACATACACTCCTTTCCTCCTTTCTTGTGTCCTAGTCTTTCAGCTTAACTCACTCCTGCTTGGCAAGAGGTCTGGGCCACAGCTTATTGCACTTGTTAGACTGCAGTGCTGGAATTGTGAAAATTATCGTATGATTGACAGTCATGAAAATGAATCCCACAGCACTAAAGCAAAATCCCTCCACTTTCTTTGGCAGTTGAGTATCGATTTCAGTTATGCTTTGCTTAAAAGGTACAGAATTTCTCAGGGATGCAGAAGCTGATCATGATCATTCCTGAAAGCAGCGTGTCTGCGCAAATTCTCCTGAGTCACAGGTAGAGCTTTCTTACAGAGCCGCAGGGAGGGACAACATTGCCATTCTCTTTGTGCAATGTCTGCTGGCACTGTGGCCTTTTTTGGGGGGAAATGTTACTTATACTGGGTAGGAAGTATACAGAGAATAATCTCTTAACGTGCTGCAACAGTGATGCTTTCAGATTTGAAATACTAAGTGATCAGACCTCACTGCTGTGAAATTCCTTAATTAAAAACAAATCTGCTGTGTTTATAAAATGTTTAAATTTGCTGTTCTGGTTAGAAGAACACACAGGAGAAGGCTTTGTTGAAATGTAAACACTTTGAGTTATTACTGCAGTGCACTGTCTGAACACTCATCTAATGACACAGTGCTCAACATTCAAGTGAATATAATTGTAGCAAAGGGCTATTAGGCTCAGATTCAGTGTTTAGGCTCCTAACTTTCCACTGAAACAGTTTATTGAATCCAGATCCTTTGTTAACTTTTCCCTTTTTGCTTTATCCTTTTAATTTTGTTTAATTTTTTTTTAGCATTTCTATGAGCTTTTTTCTGGTTTTAGGGTGGTTTCTTAGAGTGGTGAAAACTGGTAACATACTCTTTTGAATGTCATTGTGCAGGATTCATTTGCTGAGATCCAGGCACCTTTGTAAAGGATATCTTTGGCACTGTATTTCCCTTTAACACCCTGAGAAGAAATGGCTCCATCAGAACACTGGAAAGGTTGTGGAGAATTGGAGGAAAATGGTTCCTCCAAAAGGATAAATAAAAGGACTTTGCTTATTTAAGTCAGAATATGAGTTAAACTAGCTTTATCACTTGCCTGCAGCCAGTGCAAAGCAGAGAGGAGATGTTGTAGCAGGTTCATGGGTGTAAGCAGGGTGGAAGAGCCTGTTTAAGAGGTCAGAGAAACAGATGCCACTCCTCCAAAAACTCGCTCACTGTTACTTGCGTTTGGATGTCCCAAATGATAGAGGGTAATCTTCTCTGGTACCCCTATCAATTGTAGGTACTGAAATGAACTGTTCTTCCAAAATGAGAGCTCCTGAGCAATGCAATGCAGCACAGCAGGTATATAGCTTAGACAGTGAAGTGGTGCTGATTGAGGACTATGATCACTAAAATCCTTGCAAACTACGTTAAATCTCACCACAGTGAACAGCTCTACATCTGACCATCTTAATAACAAACTGTAGACACTGAGTGGATTTCAGAAGGAGAATAAGCTCAGCTTTCTATTCACAATTTGCCTGATGAAATTTGTAATTGAGTCATTTCTGGCAAAGATTTAGTGCTCGTGGGCATAACTCAGTGTTAATGTTATGCCCACAAATTTGATTTTAGTTGGATTTTGAAGAATTTACTACAGCCATGGTAACAGGAAATGTGAACCAGACATCTGAAAACCATTCTGATGGCAGCTTCTGTATTTCAGCATAGGCTAATGACTATATCCTCAGCTTTGGGACCCAGGGAATTTGACAATAAATGATTTGTTTTTCTGAAGTTACCCATTGTACCCTTTTGCTGATTTGAACTAATGAAAACACAAAGTCACACCACATCCAGAGTTTTCCTCAGTTTTGGAAACTGCTCAGTTGATACAGATCTTGCTAAAATCACCCTCAAAGCTAAAATCTTGCCTGTAAACTGTGCAAATGATCTTAAAAAAGAGCCTGTAGGTTGCTGAGAATACCACAGTGAAGGAGACGAGGGGAGGTAGTTTATCCTGTTGAAGTGAGCTGCATTAGAGGCAGCCAAGGCTCGGCGAGGGGAGGATGCTGCGGCTGCAGCGAGCGCGGCCTTTCAGGGCTCCAGTATCCAGCGCTGAACACCAGAGGGCACAAACTCTCTAACAGTCGCCTCTTCTCTGCCGGCTCCGTGAAGGCCAACATTCAAACAAGTTCAAATAGAAGCAGGCTTAGGAAAGCAAACGGGAAACTTTACTGGAAAACCAAAGGGAAAGTAAACGTGGTAGCAGCTTCAGAGCACAGATGAAAACTTCATGCACGGGATGAGTACAGCTGTGTTATGAGAGCTTGTGTCAAGGACACTTCTATGATACACAAGTTGTACTGGTTTATTTTTAAATGCAAGGAGAGGTTTTATCAGTGTGTTGCTGCCACATATATGCAAGAACTGCTTTATATATGAATGGAAACATACATGGGTTAGGCTGATCATTCTGAACTGGTGACAACCAAAATTACTATGTTAAATGCATTTCTTTTTTTCTGTAGGTTGTGTTTAGTAGAAATATCATTTTAGAACGATAATTTTAGAAACAAGATAGGACAATTTGGAACCATTTAGCCACCTGATTGCCTGGTTCCCTTTATGTGTCATACTGGGCACTTCTGCTGTCATGGGCTCAGCTGCACAGCATCACTGGAAAATTCATTGCTACTAAGTCCAAAGACTTTTCTAAGCCATACATGAAATTATTGTTATGCTAGTCTCTCCTAGCTAAGAATACACGTGAGAATTTGTAAGTAGATGCATGTGAGTTTTCAACAGATTTTTAAAGTGAATCAGTAGCCAGACTGTGGTTTAGAGCCAGGAGCTTGAGACCCTCCAGGCCTCAATGCAAGTGTTACCTGTCCCTTTGTCAAGCTTCTGTTGTAGGAGTGTATAATACTCCTCTTTCAAGCTGTGTGATGCTGTCAGCTTCACAATGTTAGAATTAAATCTGAAAGCAATAGACTTAAGAGCTGACTGCAATTTATCATGTGATACAATCTCAGTGTATTTTATTTTAAATTTGAGTCTAAAATGGGTGAATAAAGCTGTAATCATCCTGTCAGTACATGTAACTACTTTCAAAATTAGATACTGATCAGTCTAACTGAGTAAAATTTGGTTGTAATTTCAATAATGCCATTAAACTTCTAATTATTAGCAAGTGAGGCTGGTCCAGTGGTCTAAAAGTACATCTTTAATTTGGGAGACCTGAATTTTGTCCCTAGGTATGCCATTAGCTTCCTGTTGGACACTAATCTCTTGGTGCTTTAGGTCCAAGGACCTCAGGGAGAGGATCAACTCTCTCAGGAACCTGGGCAGAGTTCAGGATACCCAAACATAACCTAAAAGCGTAATTGAGGGTTCTTATGCTCTGGTCTACTGATCTCAAAAAGAGATGAAGCCCATCTGAGCAAACTCATTTGGGCAGGAGGGAAATCCTTTACTTGGTTTGGTGTGGCATTGGCTGGGTGTGTAAGAATGTGTGCTAGTGTGGAAAACCCGAACTGTTCTGCCCACAGGAGAACCCTTGTCTGGACGTTTGGTGAGGCCAGTGTGTGGGGCTTCATCCTCCTGCATCAGTCAGTGCCTTCATTTACATCACCAATAACTGGTTTCTGGAGTTGATTTTTTCTCTTTTTTTATCTTTTTCCTGCCAAACACTTCCATTTAGGATGTTATTGGTCAGAGGTTGCAGCCTCTGGGGCAGATGTGATTATCTCAGTGTATCGTGGCAGGCTGCTGACAGATCATGGCAGATTGAAAAATCAAAATGGAATTTCTTGATGATGCCCATCTCTCAAACAGAATGACAGAAGGGGTATTTTCCTCTGTGGCAAGTGGTAGCCATAACAGGAGCGCTTCTATCTTACGCTCTTGGTCTGTTTTGCCCAGAGCAGCCTAAATCAGCAACTGTGGAAGAATATTCCACATTAGGAAAGCTCCTGCTCTCCCTACAGGATATAATGGCACAGTAGTGGTAGCAACAGGGCTTCATGCTAGATTTGTGCTGGGCAGAGAGGCATCTGGGGATCTTGCCTGGTAGTGCCAGACCAGCCAGAAGACCTTTCACTCAGCAGGAACACAATGTTATCCTTGGGGAGGAGCTCCCCAACAGAAGTATCCTTTCAAGTTGGCTCTGAACCAAAACTGTCAGTCTCAGGTGGCAGGAGTGGCAGGTGCACACTGTGAGTGACAGGGTCAGTCGGAAATGCCATCAGGGCTCCCTTGGTGTTAGCACCCTTCTTATGCTGGTTAATAGATTTCCCTTGGGGAGTCTGAGGTCCATTATGCTCATCATTGCTGAGGCTTCCTCTAGCCCCTCAGTGCTCCCAGTCCAATCTTTTGCATTTTTTGTAACAACATAATTAGTAAATCTGGTGATTAGCCACATCTTCCGGCTCTTTCTGAAGCCTCAGAACAGAAAGGATGATTTGGACAAAGCGAGTAGAGATTGGAGAATGTTGATACAGCTGCGAGGAGTTATTTGCACTGTGCCTGCCTCCAGCCTACGCAAATAGCAGAAGTGATTCCTCGCTTCATATGACCTGACTTCAGGTGTGCATTCACCCGTGCATTCATTCATTTATGGAACATAAACAGACTCTGCAGCAGAAAGGAGAATCTGTGAAGGTGCACAGAAGTACCTGTTCTGCCCCTGAGACTGAAAAGAGACCCAGGAGAGCAGAGCATTTGAGCAAGCTGAAGAAACGGCCTCTTTTATAAATCTGCTCCATTACCCTCTATTACTGAAAGTTCTCTCTGAGTTCTTAATTAATCCAAGCAGAGATGTCAGTCTGTGCTGTGAGTTAGGATTAGAAATTAGCTCTAAAAACAAAGCAGCCTATGCAAAATTAATGAATGCTGCCCCATAAAACAATTCAGTGAATGAGTTCCCATGTGTAACATGGCATTCCTTGAAATAATTGGTCAAAGCAGTCCTCGTGAGAGGTGGTAGGAAACAGTTTGCTTTCTGTGCTGCAAGAGCATGTGGCCAGGTCATAGTGAACTTTTTGTCCACAGACATCAAGGCCAGTCTTTCTCCATTCTGCTTCTGTCCTGTACCTGTGCTTGGGTACACCCCAACCCAGAGGCAGGACCTTGCACTTGGCCTTGTTGAACTTCACGAGGTTTGCACAGCTCCAACTCTCAAACCTGTCAAGTTCCCTCTGGATTGCATCCCTTTTCTCCATCCTGTTGACCACATCACACTACTTACTGTGATCTGAAAATTTGCTGAAGGTGTGCTCAATCCCACTGTCCATGTTGCCAACAAAGATGTTTAACAGTGCCAGTTCCTGTGCCAATCCCTGAGGAATGCCACTCATCTCCACTTAGGCACTAAGCTGTTGACCACAACTCCTTGACTGCAACCATCCAGCCAATTTCTTATCCATTGAGTAGTGCCTCCATCAAATCCATGCCTCTCCAGTTTGGGGACAAAGATATTTTGCAGGACAGTGTCGAATGCTTTGCACAAGTCCAGGTAGTTCGTGTTTGTTGCCTTTCCCTTTCCACCATTGCCATAACCTCATCCCAGAAGATCACCAGTATTGTCAGGCATGGTTTGCCCTTAGTGAAGCCATGGTAGTTGTCACCAACCACCTCATTATTTTTCATGTGCCTTAGCATACTGCATTTCCAGAAGGAACTGCTCCACAGTCTCATCAGGCGCTGAACTGCACTTAGGACAGGGACAGAAAGTTTGTAAATGTTATGTTTGTGCTTGCAGTACTTCTCCTTCTAAGCACTTTAAAAATTGGATACCTGCCATTTCATACTTTTTGGTTTAAGAAAACCCACAAGAGATTTATTTCGTGTGGTGTTCCAAAACCCAAGCTGTCTCTAGCTCTCTGACCTTCTTCCTTGTTGGTTGGTAGCCACTTTCATCCAGCCAAAGCAATGACTACAAAACACTTGAGGCAGACACTTGATCTCTTACACATTCTTCATAGATGCATGTTAATAGGAATAGCAATGGTGGTGTTCTAACCAGGAGTATTGTCATTTCCTAATAAACATGTAATGAAAGGAAGGATTACAGGTAGTGGTCTTTCAAAATAAGATTATGTATTTTCTACAATGTGCCAGTGATCTGGGAGAAAATCAACTAGATCCCTTAACGTCTGTAGTCAATCTAAATGAAAACACAGTTCTCTGTAAATTACATAATACTTTTGTTTTAACATACCTCAGCATTTTAAATGCAGCTGCATTCACTAGGATGCTTCTAGGCTTGCCTGGAGAGCAAAGTTTGTTTCTCTGTGAAAGCAGTGAGTATTCTGGTAGGGGGTATTTAACAATATTTTGTTATCTGATTTTTGGCTTCTTGCCAAAGCACAGTGCCAGTAGGGCACTCACTGCTGTTTATATGATTTTCATTGACTTCAATGGGCATTGAATCAGGCCTTATAAGCACAATTTCCTCATTGTTAGCAGCTGTTCATTGCTTAGCATTACTTGAGCCACTATTCAGCTGGCCATCTGTGATCTGGGACTTCTCAGACTGCAAGAAAATCATTATCTGTTCCATTTTGGCAGGAGAATATTGCAACTTATCTTAGGGATGTATTTGTACAAGGAGTAATAATGTTTTTCCCCAATAGCTATTGCTTTTTGCTTGCCCATCTGTGGTTCTAACACACAAATGTTAAATAATAAATACAGTAACAGACCCAGGGCTTTGTACATTCAAATTAATGTTTATTTCACCGGGATGCTGAGATATGAAGTCTGTTAGCAGGAAAGTGTCCATTTTACCAGTACACACACTTGTTTGTCAATCTCTGACACTGGTCAGTCTAGTAAAAGCTTTAAAAATGATGAAAACAGGTGCTCTTTGTCCTGGAGACCTTGGTGAGTTATAACATCAGATCATGACCAAGAGTTTGGGATGAAGCTGGATTTAAGGGGTATAAAAGAAGAATTGAATTGACATTAAATTAAGTGTTTGTATGGCTGAGAGCAGCCATTTAGAGTTAGAGGTATTGTCCTATAATAATTCTCCAGAAAGAAGTAACTGTGGAAGTAGAGGTCTGTGCTGATAAATCAGCATTTCGGTTAAACTGTTGAATGTTATCCTGTATGGCTAGATTCCTTCCAAGATACACGTTTTCCTATGTTCTTGCTGGAACTATTTAGAAATTCCTGATGATTAATATTCACCTTAAAACTGAGCCCCACTTTCTAAGAAAGTTTAATGGAATGTAGAAAGGGTCAGAAAGAAGGAAAAGAAAGATTGTTAATGTAAGTATGCCTATTTCAAGGAAAGGATTTATTAGCCCAAGATCAGAAATGTATGATATGTATGAATGAAGAGCTTGCTGGGAGATAAATGATCTTTTTTTTTTAATATTTTACCTATTAATAATAATTCCTGGGCTAAGAGCCACTCCTGATTGCTCATGTGATAAAGTAAATGACAGCAACTGCACTTTAGGCTTCTGGAGAGTAGCCCTCTGTCCCCGACGTACTTCCAGCCCTGTTCTTGATAGGTATTGGAGGTGCACATCTCTGGTGTTGAACGAGAAAAATCTGAGCTTGCTCTGGTTTCTGAATTGAGCTTCTTTCACTTTCAAGTGTTCATCTAAAACAAGGGAAATTACTTTCACTGTTGCTGATGAAGCTTAACTGCTCATTTACATGAACAAGAACTACAGAAATGAAGCAGGGGAAGGCAACTGGATTTCCCTTTCTTCCCAAAACCAGGATTTCCCTGTGCCCAAATTTTACATGTCTCCTTCTGACATTTCTGCCTGGTGGCAAGAAAAAAAAAAATTACACTATTTCATCAGTTTCCCAGACTATGGGAACTTACCAAGTTTCTTGCAGATTTCAAAAAGAGTTTTCTGGATGCCAAAATAAATGTCTGACTTCGCTATGCCCTGGGACGAGAACCTGCTGAGTTCTCCCACAGGGGTTGGGAGGGTCTTGCACTGTATTAGGCTCTATGTTGACTCTCTGAATCCATCAGCAAAATTCTGGAGAGAGATAATATACTGGATTGTACCTTGCTCTGGGAACTGCCAAGAGAAGTACAAAGATTCCATCCTATAAACGGGACATGAGAGACAAATTCTCTATTTAAACCAGTTTAACAGTTCAGGAACTACCCTCCCCCCCACAAGGTGACAGGGAAAGCAGTGAGGAAATATTAATGCATCCTCCAAAGGTTGAATTAAAAGGGTTTAAAATAATGAAATTAGTTTTGCTCATAGTCAGGCTGTGTTTGGCAAATCAGGAAGTGTAGATAGTAAGTAAACCATGTGAAAACGTAGGAAGTCTTCTACATATATAGCAAATGTTCGTGGATTTATCCAATATAGGAAGTTATATATCAAACTGTACAATTTTAGTGCCTGTTTTGTGTACTCTATGAATCCCAGACACGTTTAATATTTCTCCCTCTGAGGTTTAACAGCGCATGAATAATATTTAATAAACAACCTTTAACATTAAACAAACTTATTCAGATAGATGATGCCTGCTCAGATCTCATATTTTAAGAACGTTCATAAATGCTGGACCAGGAGTGATCGAACCTGGCATTATGTATTTAATTTACAAGCATTCAGTCTCTCTCCCAGCAGCATCACTTTCAATGTTCTGGTGAAGGATGCATTACTTTTGCTATGAACTATTGTTTCAAAGGTGGGCAATTCTGCAGTCCTGTTTTGCAGAGAATTTAAACTTGGCACACTAAATTCCTGTCCGAGAACAACTATTTTTCCCCCAAAATGTATTCACAGAAACAGTTTATTCTTCATGTTTTTAGGGTGGAAAAACAGTGTCTTAGTGCTTTTATTCCTCTAATTCTCAGGCCTATGAGTGTGGTGCTTTAAAATGGAATCTTGTGACATATAAAAGAGGATCTGAGGCTACTTTTCAACAAGAAAATTAAAAAAAAAAAAAAATTCCCAAATGA
>VZRX01018085.1:136789-216515 GCA_013398075.1 Notiomystis cincta | reverse complement strand
TCAACAAAAAAATTAAAAAAAAAAAAAATTCCCAAATGAACCAAAAATATATCCCTTTACCTGCTCCAATGATTGAGTTATTTTTGGGTTTGAAGCTTTAAGGCATGCAGCAACTCTTACTTCACAAATTTCAGGATAAAATTTTAATGATGGCAAATGGTGATCTGAGAACAAATCAAGAACCCAGAGGAAAAATATACATGATACAGGAAAATATGGAAGACAGATTAGCGGGTATTTTAAAAAAATAAACCCCAAGCAATCAACCAAGGAAGTGAAAACTGCAAATTGCTGTTGATAAGCAGATTGCTGATGAGCCTTGTATTCTTCAAGTGTCCAGTATCAGCAGTTTTCTCTGGGTTACTCCAATGTCCCTCAGAATGACTCTCACCATTGACTGAGAGATTTTTAGGTGCTCAGCACTTGTTAACATTTGACTTTGTGTGGCATTGCTTGGTGTAAGGAGCCTACTCAAAACGTGTGGGGATGAATGTGGGGCTGGCTCATCAATAACCAAAACTACAGCTATTGGAGATACTAACTCCAGCCTCTGGGAGTGTTGGATTGTGATTTCTTGACTGCAGTCATGTCTGCTGATTTTCCTGTTGCTCTCTGCAGAATACAGATATCTTCTTCAGCATCACTCTAATGTGCATGAAAGGACATTAGGAGTATCTGTTTCTTGTGTTTCTTAATGTGCAGGGTTTCTCTGTGATCATATGAAAACAGGTTTGTTAGCATTTTGATTAGATTACCTACAGTGAGACTCTGTAGTTCAAAGAGCCAGACATATAGCTGATATACGGTAGCTCCCAAAAGCACAGGTTTACGATAATTTTCATAATGCAGCACACTGTGTATCTCTTACTGCTAACGAGGTTGTTAATGAAAGTCTAAGCTCAGTGCCCAGCGGGCATGAAGGCAGTCATACTTTGTGTATTCTGCTTGTTAATGGTAAAGGCAAAATATCTATTACACATTTAAAGCTGCACTGTAGCTGCTCAAGAAAATGAGAGCTGTTCTCAGTTTCATTTCATATTATCCACTGCCTGCTTTGCACAGAGCTGAATAGGTGATTAGGTAGGGAGTGGAGATTTCTCTCGTCTCTAAACTGCCTACTCCTTGAGAAGACAATTGATGGTAATAATTCTTGGTGTATCTCAGCTGGTGAAAAGTCCTGTGCCCGGACATAGTAGGAAAGTGTTAGAAAGTGCTGTACTTTTGTCTCTTGGTTGAAAACCCCAAAGGAGCTTTCTCAGATTGGTTCTCCAGAGATGAGTGAAGAAAGCAGTGCTCTAAACCAGTTTTCTCTTGGATTTGAGAGCACTTTATTATCAGGTGCAGACATCAACACCACTATAAGTGAAATGGGTTAATAGGCTTTCACATAGGGTGAATAGGTAGATGCCCCACAATTTGTTCTGCTGGCTTTGTTCAAGGCAAGGTGACATTACCTGAGTGAGAGAAGAGAACATTTTCAATTTAGAACTTCAGACTGGGTGCATGAATTACGGCATTGCTACAAACCAGGATTTCCCGGATTAGTTGTCAAATCATAAAAATGGCATACTGGGAATTCTAAATGTTTTGTATAAATGTGAAGCATTCAGTCTTCAATCTATTTAATATTTTTAACTTCTTTTCCTCATTTTAATTTTTAGTCAGTTAAAAAATTCTGTGTAACAGCAAAACATTGACATGTGTAATAATGTGGAAATGAAGCATATCAGCATTTCTGAATGATTACAGTTAGAAAATGTTAATATAAAACCTCACTTTGTTTAAAAAAAAAAATTCTTATTCTTCCTGACCAAACACTTTCATTAGATGTGACTTGACATGGGAATAGTTCTGCATTTGCGCCCTGCTCCTCACTGTCTCCCTTCCCCCTGAAGTTGTAGGTTTGGGCTAATTTTAGCTGTTTATAAGAAGGAAAAATAAAAGCCAAGTCTGGCTGTACTCTTCCTTTACTTTCATAAACTTTGTCTTCATTGCTAAATTAAGATAAGTTCTGCATGTTTCCCAATGGTGTCCTCTACTCAGATTTCTAGAGGTCAAGGAACAGTATGTGGGCAGAAGAAAGCAAAACTAATTAAGAGGAGTAAATGTAGATTAGCCATGTGAGTTTTCTGCTTATTGTGAGAGGGCTGAAATATTTCACCCCAGTGGAATATTGTCTGGGTTCAGATGGCTCACTGAGTTACCACAACTGGGAGAGTTATTGCACCTGAACCGAGCTGCAGAAAGCAGTCAACTGATCTGGTAGCTCAGGGCAAGCCTAAGGTGAGACCAATTTGTCTGAGTGTCTTTTGATGGTGTTCTGTGCTAATAGTTCTACCTCCTATTCGTGACAAGCACGCTCAGCTGACATCACTGCATCCTAGTAATCAGAGAGAAGGATCTTCTCATTGGTGAAACACACCGAGGGCCTTAGATATGGTGCGAATAAAGGCTGCCACAACAACACATTGGCAGCTTTTGAAATGAGCACAAAAGGGTGTGTTTTTCAAGTGTGCTTGTTCATTCAATATGTCAGCTACTTCTAAGTACAAATCAGGCCCCACTGCAGCAGCACTGGCAGCGCAGATCAAGAAAAGGGAGCTAAAAGAAATATTATTTTGTGGCATCAAGGATTCGAGGAGCATTTTCAGGCAGCAGTCACCTTCCTTCTGTGTGTTCCTAACCTGTCTTGCTGAGTACAGGTCCTAGCTTGAGCCCTAGCAGCTGTAGAAGGCAAATGGTTGTGCATGAGGCATCTTGATCAGCTCCCAGCTGGCTGCTGCTGTTCTCCCCATCCCCCTCCAAATTACCAGGGTTACTGCCTGGCTCAGATTTGCTCAGGGTTACGTCTGCAAGCGTCACCTCTGCAACTGTAATACAGATAAGAATTTACCAATAATCTTGAGAGACATTCCCTGGCCTGAAGTGTTCAGAGGCATGTGACAGCAGGATTCAGGGTTCTGCTACCAGTGAGACAAACAAACACAGTCATGTCTAAGCGTTTCGTCAGACCTGGCAAACCGATGATATCGCCTGTCCTTCTGGACTCTACAGAGCACTCTGTCTGGGAATGGCTTTATGCAAAGGTTTTCTAAATGTTTCTCTTCTCTTTTCTGAGAGATCTAAGGGAAGAAGGAAGCTGGTGTCCCAAAAGGCAGTCTTGGGACACTGCTAGGTCAAACTGAAAAAAAACAACACTAGGCTTAACTTCAGATCTCTCTATTTTCCCTTGCAAATGTGTTTGTTTTATAACTGGTGCATCCTTACACAAAGACCTGTCTGACAGCTGCCATTTAAGTTTACTTGTGGCTCTGGCTGCCACCAGGCTGTGCAGAGGGGCTTTAGCTTGAGAGCAGCCCTGCCTCTTCTGTAATTAGTTTTTTTTCCAAAGAGTTTCTGCTAGTTTATGTACCATTTGCTCCCAGTCTAACTCTACTGGGTGAAAGGCAGGGACTGAAAAAGATTAAGATATGTCCCCTCTATCATACCAAAAAAGAGATTATGAAAGACATGGACTGTCAGCTCTGGCACATTCCTCCTCTTCTGAAGTGGATGATCAGGTGACCTATGTGCAGCAGGAGAATGGAGACTAAGGGCATAAAATCACATGTCCATAATGATGAAAATTCATGCTCAAATACTTTTTCATCTGAATGCAGGTAGAAAAGAAGCTAGCTAAGAAAAATCTGAGAAAGGGAGCAATTTGGCAATGTGGTGTTGCCAGCTGCCAGCTGCTGGTGCTCTGGTGCCTCTGTGGCCAAGGAAACCCATGGGAGTCCTGTGGTGCATTCCAAGTGACTCCTTTTACACCAGGCTGTGAAGCCTTTATCCATTTTGTGCAGGGTTGTTTTTGTTCTCCTGGCTGGTGACTCTAAGTAATTCAAGTAAATGAATACAATATGTTTGGTGAGTATATTACTGTAACTAAGATTCCCAGTTGGGTTTCTCATTTAAGCAGCAGGATGGTTGAGAGAATTAAATTAAGAATTGGGTGTTTCTCCATCCTAACCTTGCTCTGTAGAGTGATTAATGCCACAAACAGGGCCTGTTCACTGAGACTGGCATTTCCAGACTCGAGTGCCTAAAGACAGGCACTTGGACATGTATTTAGGCACCCACATGAACACTGTTTACTTTGCAGAGGTGCAGCTCCCTGCGAAGGGAGAGTGTTTACAGGCATTTGGCCTCCCTGGAAAAAGAGCCAAGCTTTAGGCACTGAAGCAGAGAAGAAAAACTTTACACATTGGGTGGGCACAGTTCACTCATGTGAAAGTAGTAATAAATACTTTGCTGTATCACAAGAGAAGGCTATGAGGCTGAGCTGCTGAAGTTGGCATTGCAGCAACATTTTGGAAATAACAAAGCTTTCTGTCCATTTGTGCTTGATGTCAGAGCCCGCAGGAAAGAGAGCATACCTTTATGATGGAGAAATAATAGATAAGGGAATGAAAGCAGAAAAAACATAATTTTGACTTTTCTGACCTGTGTGTTTAAATCTCAGATTTAATAAGGGTGTAAATCTCCATAAACTAATAAAGCTTTTTCCTTTTTCTTTTTCTCATGCAATATAGGGAGTAATGAATAGGCAAGTGCAATTTATAAGGGAGGAAAATTCACCAACAGCGTTTGCTGAACTGAGCAATTGAATGGTATTCCTGTGGAGTGGTTTTATGGNCCCCAGTTATGCAGTCTCTAGGTAACTGGAGGCAGGTCTGTTTTCCATAATATACTAACTAGCCTGGAACTAAAAACACACACATAAAATTCCCCAAACCTTGCTATATCCATTTCTGGCAAAAGTAATGGAGCCTGTTTAAAACCTTGTGCTTTTTATCCATGTCAAGTGACTTTTAAAGATCTTGGTACATAAAGAAAACAGAGATTTGCTTGGCAAGTTGTTCCAAATCATAGTTATGTCTCGGTACAAGGCATTCACAAAAGAAAATGTATGCTTTACTAGAAGTGCAGAATTCAGAACAAGATGCAATTTTGTTTGGGACAGAGCTTTGAGGGAAGTGGGCAAC
This sequence comes from Notiomystis cincta, assembly GCA_013398075.1. NCBI lineage: Eukaryota > Metazoa > Chordata > Aves > Passeriformes > Notiomystidae > Notiomystis > Notiomystis cincta. The sequence goes on along the minus strand of VZRX01018085.1, from coordinate 211,491 downwards.
AAGGGAAGCATGGTATTAATGAAATAAAGCCTTACGTGGAGGGAAGAGAAGCCTTCTTGTGAGAGGACAGAAAGGTGGTAGGAGGCCAATCAAAATGTGTACAGCTAGGGAAATGTGATATTTGAGTCACAGGAAAGAACAATGGAGTTGGTGGAGGGTGCAAGAAACGATTATCAAGATGCAAGAGTTTGGTGAAGCTGCAGTGAAGGGCTGGAGGGGAGTCAGAGATGGCAGCGAGGCACAGAGGAAGCCCAACTAGAAACAAACTAAAAACTTTTCCTCAAAATAGTGCCAGATGCTTCTGGCAGTCTTGCTGATTGGTGAGTGTTGGAGTTCATGACACTGCAGTACCTGTATTCTTCCGTGGATACAGCTTGGAGGAGGAAAATGCTGCCAGTCTGAACGGCTGTTTATCCTAGACTGGTTGTAGGAGAATGAAAAAGGGGGAGTTTTTACTACCTTTTGCCACAACAGCCAGGATGGGAGAGTTACAGAGAGACTCCCTTGAGAAAAGTGAATTTTGGACTCTGTTAGAGATACAAAAGACACAGACTGTATACGTGCAGTAGTTAAAACTGAAAGGGAAATGGAAGCATGTTTTTACTTCTAATTCAGTCATTTCTCACTGTAGGCAGGTTGACTAAATGTTGGATAGCTGCATTTCCAACAAGGAGGGAGCTGACACCGTATCTGTTGTACCATCTGTTTACCAGTTACCAGTGTACTGGGGAGAGCTTCAGCAAGGAGTGGGAACTCTTCCAGAGTTCGCAGTTGTGTTTAACTGCTTGAATGCCAGGGATATGAAGTCAATGTATTGGCAAGCCTCCTGTGTTCTGAGCTAAAACTACTGTGTGTAGCCTCTCCTTTTCAGCTAGTGAAACTCTGCCAGGTGGGTGCTTCTCCTTGCACATTGCCATTGGTGGCAAAAGAAAACTGGCCCCTCCTAGCTAGGCTGAAGCCAGGGAGACACTTTCCATACCTTTTAATTTGCTTTTAATTCTTTGCACAGGGAGGAGGAAAAAACCCACCTCAATTCTGCTAACAGTGGTACCAGAATAAAAGCTGGAGAGGAATGCTATTTTGTGATAGCTGGTGGTCTGCAGGGTGCCTTGCTGTTGCAGTGGTGCTGGGATGCCAGTTTATTAATTAGCTGCTTGTGTGAAATTACCAAACACACTGTAACTAAAAGCTCAAAAGAAATTAGCAGCAGCAATTCAGCCCATCATCCTGTTCCCCCTGGTTTGCAGTTACACTTTCAGACTGAGAAAAGTAAAAAAGCTCATGAAATCATATTTCGGCAATTTCTACTTTGGTTTCCTCTCTCAGCTTTTTCCACTCCAAAGCTGGCAAAACCTGGTGACTACAAACTAGCGTGATTGAAAGCTGCAGGTCCTCTCTAGCCCTTAAGAGTAGAGGTTTCAGTTTCAAAGCTCAGTGCAGACCTAGATACAGAGGATGAATTCCCTGAGTAAAAATTGCGATGCCGTAGGAGGAATAGCAGAAGTCACTTCAAGCTGATAATGGTTTCAAGCCCAGGAAGATGGTACTCACTACCTTTTCTTTCTGAATACTTAATTTCCTTATTAAGTCAGTGCAGCTAATTACTCTTTGCCTCTGACTCTGAGTGTCAAAACTGGGGCTAACTCACTTTCATGAAACAGTTTTGATCTCGCACAGATCAGTTTCCATTGTGGTCAGTTTTGCGTTCTTTGTATCGCATTTTTGTCAGGCTTGATGCTATCTGCCTTTCCCTTCCCTCCAGCCTAAATTTCCTTAATGTTCATTTATCTTGACCGAGAGGCATGCATCCACCCTCCAGATCAACTCCGTTGGTTCATAAGGTCCAGATAATTTCAGACACCTGCAATTCTTCCTCTTATCCACAATGAGACCCACAGTGAAGAGGACTCATCTTGTCCTGCAAAATCTCTGGGAATCAAAAATCAAAGAAATGAGCTTGTTCTGCTTGAGAGCTGCATAGTGGTGATTAGTGGGCCACTGAACCCCAGTTAATGCCCTTACATTTGTCCGAGAGGCAGGGCATATGGTTTTTTTGCTTGACATTAGAATAACAGAACCAAGCATCTTCTAGCAAACTCAGGACCATGCAGAGTGAAGTGATGTCTGTATGCAAAATAAATTGAACTTCAAGAGATGGCTACATAATTTATTTTAATACTTGAAATTATGTACTGGGACCAGACTTTTTAAGAAAAATGTATATGTGCATAGCTGTTCCTGAGGCTCTGCTGCTCTATGGAGATAACCTAAGCAGGCTTATAGGACCTGTCATCTTTGTTTCTTTTCCTTGAGCAGCTCTAATGTCTCTGCCACCTGAGAGAGACCCTTTTAAAATCACTAGAGCCCTTTGATCTCAGATGTGCACTGTTTTCTTCTGCACTGTCTTAGCAACATTCAAAAGCTTGCAGACTTTTTTGTTCATGCCAGTCTGTTTCCTTCTTGCTCGTCTCTCTTGAAAGTGCTAGTAAATTAGTATCTATGACGTGAACATTCCCCGGATAAGGTTTTTACACTTGCTTATCATCATAAACCCTACTCATCTTTCAGGAGACCACTAAACAAAGTACTGCATTCACATGGGAGAGCTCCCGTTCCCTCTTGATAACCCTGCTGGGAGAGGCTAGTAGTTACTCCTGCTCCCAAGGACTCCCAGGGCCCATGATTTTGATAGCCATACTGTGCATTGCACTATAGCATTTATATAGTCAGGCCCTCTATACCAGTCAGCAAAACGGCCTGCTTTTCTATTATTTTTTTTTCTCTCCAAGAAATAAGTAAATGAAAACCAAAAGCCTGACAGCAATATTTATTGTGAGCAAGTTCGCTCTGCACTTTATGCCAATTCTGCAAGGCATGTGGGCTCTGATTGCATCTTCCATCAGCTTAGTCTGTTTTTTCCCTTCAAGGAGCCACCTGAGTATTTGGGCTCTGAGATGGAGACCTTTGCTCCTGCCAGCCTGGAAAGACTGCAACATTTGTTGCAGGCTCTTGGCTTTCATTCCTGGCCTACCCTGCAATAACCCAGGACTCTGTGTGTATGAAGATGTGTGTAATTGCTCCAGCACCTGGAATTGCCACATGAAACCCCTCAGGGTCCAGCCTGCTTCTGCTCTGATCTTCCTTATACATGGGTACCTAATTGAACAAAATGGTGAAAGAGACTTGCCCGCCCAGTCACAGCCCTCTCCCCGGGCGCTTGCTTTCGCCATTCCCTCACTCCCCAGAGGCAGACCCGTGTAAGAGCAGTCCTCTCCGGCGGGGTGCCCTTCTACCCGGCGGGGCTGTGCCCTACAGCGACAAGAGGGCAGCCTGAGGCCCTCCCCCAGCCCGTGTGCTGCCCTGGCACGGTTTTGCTCGGCAAGGCTTCGGCCGGGGCTTTGGGGCCAGATGAGGACGGCCCCAGGGTCTCGGTGCCCGGCCGGCAGAGGCAGGGGCGGCGCGGAGGCAGCGGCGGCGCGTCTGACGCAAGCCCTGTCCCGCTCTTCTCCCCCGCCCCCTGTCCGCACTGCTTCCCCTCGTTACGGCAGGGCGGTTTGATTCATGAGCTTTCTGCAGGGCCCTTTGATTCATGAGCTTCCTCTCGGCTCGCCGCTGCGCCGGGTGACTCAGAGCACGGGCTCCGTGCAGGCTTCGTTAGCGGAGATTCACGTCAGCACGCACCTTTTGTTTGTGTGAGGTTCCTCTCCTCTCGCCGCCTCCCCTCCCCAAGCTCCCTGCCTCTAGCTGCTTCCAGAGCGAGCATCGATTGGCAGACCCGCGAACGCGTCCTTGCCCTGTCTCAGGTTGCCACCGAAGCGGGCAGGTTCCCAGAGATGCGGTTCAAGTGCCACCAGCCAGCTCTGATTGAATTTGGAGTGCCGGCTTAGACGTAAGCCGAAACCACCTTCGTTGCCCAGCTATGCATCCGCAATTGCGTTCCGCCTCTGAGGGGAACAGAAAATACTCATGTTTGGAAAGAGGGCGGGGTTTTGGGGGGCTAGTCCTGTATTTGAAAGAGTGGGGGAGTAGGGCAGCAAAGGTGTTACAACCAGCTAAGCAAAAAGCTTCGAATTATAGCACCTTGTAATGTAAAAATGCCAGTCAGCAACTTCCAGTGTCATAAGAGGAGACCTGCAGTGATGTGTTTCCTTCAGGTTGGGGCCAGATGTTTAGCAAAGTTTTTGCTGCTGACTGAATCCCTCCAGTTTGCTGAAGTTGCTTCCTGGAGTGGAGAAGACAATTTTTAGTGAAGCAGGGGAGGGAGAGCAGAACTTTGGTTTTCTTCTTTTTTTCTGTGAGCAAAGTGGCACTACGAAAAAGGGAATGGTGTACAGCTTTTGGAGCCAGTGAGGGAACATGGAGACTGATCTCTGGCTCCTGCTTCTCCAATCACAGATGGCTTAATTGTCTAAATCTGGCCTAGCAAACTGTCACTGTCATGCTGCTGTCACACCCAGGTGCTTTGGCTGTTTGTAGCCAAGGTGTTTCTTGCTTAATCGAGTCCTGATGAGCCCTTCCTCAGAAGGAGAAGTATTATGGCCCCTTGAGTCCTCTTGGTCCATCTCAGCCATGGGAGGGGGGAGAGATGCAAATGGAGTTGCAGTCACTTCATCCTCCCCCCAGTGAAGCTGCTCAGGGTGCTGGAAAGGAGCAGTAGAAGGAAAATGGTACTTAGCTCTCTCAGAACTGACAATCCAACACTACTAACATTAAAAAAAGAAAAAGCAAAAAGAAAAAAAAAATATTGCAGAAATATAAAAACATATACCAGTACCAAGTAAAACAAAAAATGGGATACTGCAGGAAGTAGGTGAGACATAGTCCATAGTCCTGTTTTAACAACCAGAGGACTGAAGTATTACTGCATAGCAGTCCAAAAGAAGCAAGGTGAGCATACTGCAATAGCAATACAGACTGTGCTTCTGCAGCCGCTTTAGATGCAAAGTGAGAGCAGGCGCAAGAGCAGTAGGGCTATGCAGCCCAAGTTCAGATATATAAAGTAACCAGAACTGCTTACAGTGCACAGGAGAGAAATTTGGATAGAAATGTAACAAATAAACAATTCAGGCTGAATATTACACATCAAACCCAGTTCAGCAAGCTGCTTGACCACTAAGTCAAAATAAACACAGAGGGAAATATATGGGGATATTATCAGATGAAGAAATTCAGACCCACAAGCTGCCTCAAGATGAAACGGTACCTTTAGGAGGCCTCTGAAAGGGCAAAGCAAATAAAGCTAATGTAGATAAAAAAGCACAAAGAGATTTAGATATCTGAGAAGGCTTTGAAATCAGAGTGCTGCAAAATGGCAGCTTGTGCCTTATTCCAGTGGGCATGCAAACTGGACAGCAGGCTTTTGTGCTCCACAGAGACATTTAGCAAATCACCAACATTATGAGAAGGCTGTATTCATTCTCTAATAGATAGCAAACAAACAGAATAGCTTCTTGAATCTTTTGTCCCCTAAATGCAGGGTGAGGTAGTTAAAGTACACGGATTTCTGGTAAGTGTTTATGTAGTTGCGTGGTTCTGATGCTATATTTCAGTTGTGAGTGTTCCTTCCTTAGCAGTATCAAATTCTTTAATAACTAAGAATTTGCTCTTTCAGTCTGAAAATTGAAAGGGTAGGAAAGAGCAGGGAGAATAAATACACAGAAGCCTGCTATTTTATTTTTGTTTTCATTGAACTTTTGAAATCAATTTGCAAACAAATTTCCCAGCAATTTTTTTTTGGTGGAAGTTTTAGCCTGTTCTTCTGAAAAGCAGTATTGATGTAATCATAGGGGTGAGACACAACCTGCTTCTAGATTTCTCGGCAGGAATATTTTACCTGCTTCAGAGATTTCTCTTCAAGAATTTTGATAACCTGACTTTTCTGAAGACTTCCTGGAAACAAGAATTTCTATGAGTCTTTCTGTCCCATTCTTTAAAAACAGTGGGGGAAAAAAAAACAAACCACAAACCAAAAAAACAAACCCAAACAAGCCTCAGAACACATTATAAGTGGAAAAAAGGTAAATAGCAAAGCATCCTGGAGGTATCTGAATGGAGTGAAAGAAGTGAAATAAAAGCTGCTTACATGTCTTTGATGCCTTTTTGTAGCATCATGGGATACTTCACAAAGGAAGGGACTTCAGTACATCCCTAGTCCAGCTTCCTGCTCAAAGCAGGATCAGCTCTGAAATGAGACCAGGTTGTTCTGGGCTCTATCCAGTGACTGCACAACCCCTCTGGACAACTTGTTCCCATGGTAGAGTATTACCTGTATAACTCTCTTGTTCAAAGCCAGCTTTTTCTTCTGGATGGGGAAATAAAAAAGCATATTTATGTATTCTAATGGAAATGCATCAGACACCTCTGGAAAAACTCTCGGAGAACAACGCAACACAACCACGTAACTCTTCTGAGTTAAACGAGTGGCTGCGGCATTGGTATAACATGGGAGCAGACCTATTTAACCTGGTACTGGGCGCCAGATCTCTGGGCTATTAAAAACATGGGAGTTATGTAGTCTCATGGAGAAATGTGTATCTGATTAATGTAACTGTAATTGGTGGCTTTCAATTTTTTTTTAATTTTGGACCACTGTGGATATTCAAGCAGAGTTTCAGATTCCTTCATTGGGGTATTTGAAACAACCTTTCCATGACTTACTTTTGTGGGCTCCTTCAAACTGGCCTGTGGATTCATGCACCACAGTTCAAAACTATTTCTAGGAGTCTTCATCAGTTTTCATGTATTTCTTCTCCTGATATGTGATTCATCTGTAAATACAGGGAAATATTTGTACTGTCACCCCACATTGTTAACGCTAAATGGAGGAGGTGATACCTTAATGCAATTTTTTGCAGTAAGACAAAGACAGAATTTTCTGACTCTTGACCCAAATTAGTAACTTCCATTTCTGCTGCTGCTGTTATTCTTCAGAAATACATTTAGAACTGGCTTGCAGTCATCATATGGTCCTTCACAGGTATTTGCAAGATTTAGTACTGCAAAGCTGTCTTTGCTGTGAAAATTTAAGACTGAGATTGAATTTTCATTCTGCAAATACAATTGGTCTTTGCAGGATAATTTGCTAATTCCAAATATCTATTTTCTGTGGAAAATAAGGTGATTTGAAAAGTCTGATGAAAATGTGTCCTGTTTTGTATTGTCTTGTTTTTTCCTTTGACTTTTGTTTTGACAAAAAGCTGCATGAAATATTTCATATTAAAACCTAAAAGGAATGAATAATGAATTCAAAATTCCATGTTTATTGGAATGAAGCATTTAATTTTCACTAAATGCAAACAAGGTAACTGTAAAATGTTTCGATCTTCAGTTTCCTGGTAAGAAAAGCTCCTGCACCAAGAGAATAAAATGCTGCCAAATTTGTGGTAGATTTTACTGGGATATGCACAGAGGTGCCAGAAACTTGGTAGAAGCAGCAGAGAATGAAACATACTAATGCTTGTAGGGTTTCATTGTTATTCTTTATCTGTAAGCTAAAATTCTTTTCTCTGGTTTTCCAACAATTTTTCACTCTCTGGTATATATGTTTTCTGTCTCTCAGATGCTTACTGTATTTTTCTGGAAAGGAAGCAAGAACAGGAAGCAAATGCCTGAAAATTCTGATTAATAGTGAATGTCAGGCAAAGAAAATATGGATGACGTGGAATTATTTAGGAGCATCTTTCTTTAGTAATTATGAAAATCAGATAGCAGAGCGTATCCATCTGATTGGGAACATGAGAATATGCCTAATGGTAGGAAATACATACTGTGTCAGTACTCGTATTGCCTTTCTCCACTCATGGCTCAGTAGAAGAAATTTGATGACAGTAAGGTTAATAAAAGCATTTAGTCTTTCTTCTGGAATTTATACTGTGACTGCTTGAACGTTGATAACAACATAATTTTTATATCTTTAGGGATCTGATACTTCTGACTGAAACTCAGATGAAAGCTTAAGATCAAATTCATATCACGTTGTGAAGCAATGTGCAGTGACATTTGTCTCTGGGACAAGAATTCAAAAATTAGAAGTTATTTAAGCCTGAGAATTTATATAACCTGAGAATATAAGAGAAACATATAATATCAGAATATAGTATTTAATTATGGGAGTGGAGTTCTGTAATGTGGATCAAGACTTAGCTCTTTGTCCAAAAGTATTAAGACAATGTGTTTGTAAATTGGCTCATCCACTACAGTGTGAAAAAGCAAGAGTAACTTTTGCATAAGTTAGTTTGTTCATCTGTTTCCCAGCCTCTGTGGAAAGATTATACTCTCCAGAACTGTCTTGTCATAAGTATCATTTTTTTTTGACAAGCATGAAGGTCTTTGGAAACACCATTTATGGTGTGGTCTTCAGTGTCCCAAACAGATCTGGACCTGCATAGATGAGCAATCCCAGATACTGAGCATCACATTTAATACCTCTGGAGCAGAGAATTCTTACTAAATGTTTTGTAGCAGCAGTCTGGTTACATGCTGCTGAGAGGAAATAATTGGATTTTTCCAAAGTTAAGCTAGTTTCTCAAATTGTTTATGAAGAGTGGCCTCTCTGCAGAATAACGAAGTACAAAATTTGTCTCAGTCTGACGTAGCCATTCCTTGATTAAATTCTTCTTTGTTGTTTCAGAAGAATTAGAAGAAAGTTTTCATAAATATCTTATTTAAGTCATAGGTATATAGCAAGTTAGAAATCATTTGGGGAACTTGTCAGTAAATTTCCCTGGACAGGAGATTGCTCTGAAATCCGAATATTTCATTTGAGGAATGGGAAAATGTGAATGTACACGACAGCATGTGGCAGGAGGGAGAAGGCAGACAGGAAATGAAAAAACCAGCTGGTGGAGTCACTTGAAAAACATCCAAACCATCTTGATTTTGAGTCTGTAACAGATGTAGGTGCAGTTGTAGCATATAGTGATCAGCAGAAGGAACTGCAAGTGGAGCTTTTACTTTGAGTGACTGAGAATATCAGTGAGCTGTTCCATGATGTATAAAAGCCACATTTTTCTTTTTGTCTTTATTTCTGCTTCTCAATTATTCTTTTTACCTCAGAAACACTAGATTTTGTTTTTTCTATTTTTAGTAGAGGCCTAGTTGGAGAGTGTGGACAGTAGAGAAATCTGCTTGGAAGGCTGATTTGAAGGGGCTGCATGGTTGAAGAAAGATATATTCAAGTTTGTCAGAGGTATGAAGAGATTGATTAAAGCCCTTCTCTGAGTTTCCAAAGTACAGCTTTTATGTAATCTCATCATAAAGACTTTTGAACAGAAAATGAAGGAAGTAATGTTCAATAGTATTCTTTATTCCATCTTGTTTCTTTGACATCAAATATCTCAGTTACACTGGCTTAATAAAAGTTGTGGGGTATTTTTTTGCGTATAAGAAAGGTGCTAAACTTTTGAGAAAGAACTCAAAATTCCACCTAATGTTGAAAATATGTTAAAAAGAATGACATTTGGAGATGTGGTATTATCTCGTCAAAGCTTATTTGCCACTGACAACATTTTAGTCATATTTTATTTTGTAATTGTTGTCATTGGAACAGCCTTTAAGCAACAGGCTCTTTTTCCCACATAAAGAAACTTTTAGTCCTGATTAGGTAAATATTTATTTTTTTCTGTAGTTTGTTTTGTTTTATTTGCAGAACCAACTCTAAATATATATTTCTGGCATAAAACTGCCTATGCGACACAATCTTCTACATGTAGGAGGTATAACTGAATATCCCAAAGTTTAATATTAAATGAACACACAATTTAATTGTACCTTAAATTGATTTAATAGCATGCTTTGGCATAAGTAAATGCCAATTCAGGATTTTAAAATGCATTTTCTTTTATTTAACTTTTTAAGTTGTGAAAAAAAGTTTGCTGATGCTTTTAAAGTATTATTAAAGACTGAAAATATATTTTTCAGGTGTCCCTATTTGAATCGTATTCGTACAATATGTGATTTTTCTTGTTTGAATTTGTCTCCGAAAATGATTTGTGAGCTACACCTGATGTTTGCAGGCATATTCCTCTTTGAAAATAGCTCCCAGCTAGTCTTTAGTTATTTGACATATTCAACATTAAAGATATGGGTATAGGTTGCTGTCCTTTCTCTGCTTTCATAGAACTTAATAGTTACATGTGCACACACAAAATTGTTGTTCCTTTCCTGCCCATCTTCAGCAGAATTATGGAAAATAATTGTGTCCTTTTTCTACGTTCGATAATTTTGTAATAACTTGGTGCTATTCTCAATGCACATAGCAGGATAAAAATGCTTTTGTATGTCTTCTAGGTATAGAATCACAGGTTGGAAGAAACTTACTTTCTGACAGTAAAACAGATTAATTTTGAGTATGAATATTTGTAAGAACAAGATGTAATTTTACACAGTATTTTTACATAGTCACTTTCTGGACCATTGAACAGTAAAAGCTACAAAAGGTGCTTGCCTAAATGAGATCAAGTGAATTAGACTGACTGATGTTAGTAAAGATCATTTGTCTCTGGCATTGCAGATGAATGCATGGAGTTTCAGAAAAGCAGGTTTTGGTTTTGTTTCAGTTATGTTTTTCTACTGGAACAGACTGGTACAGTAAAAGAAAATGTACTTTGCTATCTAGTTTAAAATTTGATATTTCATCTGCAAATACTTTCTGAACAGAAACCTGATGTCTTAATTAGATTTTTAACTATTTATACTCTTAGATCTAGGAAATAAAAAATTTCTTTCCTTCAGTTTCTAATGATCATCAGTCCAAGTTGATTATTCCAGCTTTGTTTCCAGATGGTTTTGGTATCTTCTTCCTCCACTAATACTGACAGCTTAGGTATTGTCAGTTTTAACTATACCTCCATATGAAGGGGCTTATCCTTCCTGAGGGCAGTTTTATCATTATTTCTAGAATTCAGTGAAAGCATTAGTTACTTTGCTTACAGTTAAAAATCAGTGTATTCTTTTTTTCATCCAGCCTGTATTTGTTGCCTTTCTTCTTTACCGCTCATTTAGATACTCTGAAATCTTTTGCAAAGCTTTGTAGGCGATGGGATAATTTGGCTCAGCCTTTGAAATTTAATCTCTCTAGGTGTCAGAAAAACTTAGCAGAAGACATCAAACTATAGTAATGGGTTTATATGATGAATACATACATAAATATTTTATATTTTTATTTATTTTTATATGTATATGGTGAAGTTACTTGCTGGCAGAGCAGTCCCATGAAGGCAAGGCAAGCAAGGCATACTGTAAACAACTCTACTTCTACTGCACTGTATTTCAGAAGCTCCTTGGAGAGGCATAAATGAATTAAAAGTATCTTGGATGCTTTCAAAAATTATAATTCTTCCTTTCTAGAAACTGGCGAATTGTTTGAATGTTTTCTGACATAGAGACAGGTGGTGGTTAGAGGACCATTAGACTGGACAATTTAAAGGAAGCGTTCTCCCTCCCTAGATATTTTTCCAAGTAGCAAAAAAACCCAAACCAAATCAAAAAACCCAAACAAACAAACAAACAAAAAAAAAAACACCAAAAAAACCCCACCCCAAAAACCACAAACTGAGAAAACCTGAAATATCTGCAGCAATTATTTGCTTATTAGATACAATTTCAATAATTAAAATTTCAGTATCAAAGGACCCCTGAAGGACAGCTGGTCCAACCCCTACTCAATAAGGCACAACTTGGAAACTATGTTGTGTTGCTCAGAGTTCTGTGCATCATTATTTCCACATAGAAAATACTGCTTGCTTTACTCACAAAATAATGTGCTATAAATTGATAACTTTAAAACAATTGCAGATCTTTCTGGTATTGTAGCTCTGATGCATCTGGAGGTTCTTCAGTGCTTTTCTGCCATTTGACAGACTTCAAAAATTTGGGCAATAATAATGCTGAAGACAGAAAGTATTGAAGGTGTTGATTAGTCACTAAGAAGAAAGGCTATAGCTTTAGGGTACAGGAGTAGTATTTTAACAAATAAATACAAAGAAATATGTACACTTCAACTCCTATTATAATGTGGTTAATGCAGCATATTGTTTAACTACAGGATAAAGGTCCACAAGAAAAGGAAGGTAAGAAAGAGAAGTAACTGTACAATACAATTGTTTTTGAAATAAAATTACTTCATTTAAAATAGGTATCTATTATAGAAAAAAATGTGAAAGATTGGCATGCAGAAGTAATATAATTTTTAAAGCCTAAAAATATATTGCTCTTTGTTATGAAAGAGAATATTTGATTCTCCTGAAAATGCCTCTTTCCTACCAGACCTGCAGTAAATGTGATGGGGTAAAATGTCCTCCCACGAGTCTATCAATTAATATCTCGATTACGTTCATAGCGTTGACTGCTTTGGAAAAGATCCAAGGTGGTCACCACAGTGAGACATGCTTGGACCTACTTCTGTATTGTCATGGGTTTCCCAAGGTAGAATGTTTGGGCTAAGGCTGTGACTGTTGTTCTCCTCAGCCTCTGGGCTGCACTTACTATCTGGTACAGACTGGCCAGCTCCTTTGGAACCCTGTCTATGGGAAGCACTGGCCCCAGGCAATTAGTCTAACTCGCTTATTTACTTGCAGTGGTTCTGTAAGGACCTCCTGAGCCTGGAAAATGAAAGCTGATATAAGAACCTGAGGCTTTTACAACTGTTCCTTGACTTCCCTTTCTGTGGTCCTAGAAGGGGGTTGGCAAAAGTAATGGGGAAAAAAGGCCAGACTCCTCCCTGAATCTGCAGCATTCCTGCTAGAGTAGAAGCAGCTGTCATTACTATCTGTTTGGACTTTTTTTTAGCAGCGAAGAAAAGGAGACCATTCATCTCAGTGGACTGTGGAGAAGAATAGAAAGAAGGATGAGGTCTTAGATATATATTGCTAGAAAAGAGCAGGCTTGGACTTGAAGGTCAGGTGCAGCATCTCAGCCATAAACTTCACTTGTGATTTTGGTAAATCACATAATCTTGGGTATCTTGAAACTCTGTCTGTAACATACCTGCTTCAATGAAGCACAGTGTGGGTAAAGATCATTCATGTGAAGGATCCAGGTGTTGATACGGTATTGATGAGGTTGGCTAAATTAATGAAGTCAGAGTGCCTTTGCTCTCTGGAGTATGAGCTCTATATTCTAAACCTTTGGGAGGGAGAAGGAATACTGCTTGAAGGAGTAGTGCCTTACTGTAAATGGAAGATAATTTACTGGATGATGAGAAAAGGTTAAAGAGAACTAATTTAAACTTGTGATCTTCTTAGGCTTCTCTTTGGCTGGTTTTCTTTAGTGTGTTAGAAACATACCTTCCCTTCTTCTTACAACTCTGAAATAGTGGCACTACATGAAAGAAGGTAAAGAAATGCCTTTCCACAGCAAAGCTTCTACAGTTACAGCACCAGATATTTTGTGGCCTGTGATTTCTGTAATGTGTTGCAAAATCACTGATGCGTTTTTTCGTTGTAGATCCTGAGAATCTTTTGTCCATCCCTTGGGAAAGTTTTGGTCAGTGCAAAGCTCAGGATAAGCTCGAGTCCTTTAAGTCTTTATGAAAGCAAGCAAGTTTCGTTTTAGTGATTGCTGGAACTGTGTACTGACATACGTGAAAGTTGGCTGTTTGCCCAGAAATACGATACTCGTGTAAGGATACACGGTGGCTGGTGCAAGGGAGAAAAACAAGGTCGGCAGCCTCTGCCACTACTCCAGAAGGTCAGCTTTATTCACAGGAACAGTAGCAGGTTGCTTCAGCTTACTTATGTTAACCGCCTTTTCAGTCCTTTCCTTAGTGAATAGGACTATTTAAAACTTCAGTAGAAATCTGCATTCAAAGGAGACAGCTAACTTTTTATTGCATAACTTAAAGATATCACTGATCTTTCTCCCTCCCCCACACAGACAGAGCTGTCAAATTGAAAACATTTTCAGCGTGGAGTACAAGCCTACTCCTTTCAAACCTCATCAAAATTAACTTCAGAACACTTTTAGAGGGAGAGAAATGCTGCAGAGAAACAGCTGCAGCATGTTTGATCTTCCTTTCTTTTGGAGGGCCTGTGGAACTGTCAAAGTTTAGAACTCTGAAAGGTAGTGATTATTAAAAAGCAAAATTGAGCACAGCTAATTGTGAAATAACTCTTTCTTGATTGGGCTCTGTTCAGTAGTCAGTTGATGGAGGTAAGCAGATTTACAGAGGAGGTTGCTTTACTGCTGGCATGGATTCTTGAAGTGTTCATAGGATGTGTGTTCTCCAAGAAGAGACAAGTTTGATCAAAAGTTTCATCCACGATAACAAGTGCTGAGAAGAAAGGCTTAGCTACATTGGTCAATAGGTTACATATTCAGCCCCCCTGCACAAGTCCTAACAACTCAGGTCAGGGTTCCGAGGAACTGCTGAGAGGTTGCTGAATGATGAAGGGTTGTGTTGATTGGCATTAAACTACAAAACGGAGAATATTCTGGACTCCTTGCATCTCAGCTTAGGCACCACCCTGAGGTTTTACTCCTCTAGTTTAGTCTCTTTCTCTGAATTTCCCTCTAGGGTTTATTTTCCTCTTACATTTACAGCATACAGAGTCTAATAAGAACGGCCCTTCCTAAATCAGTCACTTGTGTTTATTTAGCAGTAGTGCTCCTCTTTTTGGAATGCTTCTTGCCCTTTCCTTTTCCAAGGAGCTCTCCAGCCAAGAGATTTCCCCCATATTACTTCTTCAAGTCTCCTCACATTATTTGAGACAGCCCAGTGCATGGTGTTTGCAGTTTCTCATGCTGTCTTGTGGTGATTTCCTGTAGGTTGTCTGATCAAGAAGGGCTATTAATGGTGCAACCAAAAATTCTCCAGAAGGATGCATTCTAGACATGATATATTTTACTTTTCAAACTACACCCTTGTTAATCTATACTAAGTACTATGCAAGAGAAAATTCACTTTTTTTTAAAGGTTGCAGCAGTTTGATTTGGGCTTAGAAGAGGACAGCACCATGGGTTTAGATGGGCATAGCTAGAAACAGTTTTTTATTTTAAAACAGATCTCTCTTCTGTGAATTAGGCTGTGACACCTCTGAGTTACAATCTTAACTTCTGGTAGATGGAGTGCTTCTCTGATTTTTTTCTTTAATAGTAACCACTGGATTAATATCTAAGAACTTAAGGCATATTTACATAGCTGGTGTCTGTAAGAAAACAGCAACAGCTGGGTGTATAGCACAGCTGTTCTTTAGCTTTCCAAGCCCAAACACTTTTGATGAGTGGAAGCTTGCCCAAGATACATTACTAAACATATATTATGAGATGAGGAACAGTTCAAATTTCTCTCTTTCCCCATTCTTCTAAATCCATTCAGAGAGGTGGACAGCCATTAGGGTCGGGATGGGGAATCCTGCAGGAAAGATTTGGTATCTTATAGGGCAGTCATTCATTTCATTACAGGTTACTTGTTCAAGGACAATGTCTGCAGCTCAGCAGTGACCTGGAACAAATTTTCCATCCTGAGGGGAGAAGAATGCTGCCCAAATGCCTTCCTAATGAGAGCAAAATAGAGGGAACCTGGGACAAATTCAGAACCTGAGCTACAAAACAGGAAGACCAGTGGGGAAAGTGAAGCAATGGGGGCTTGGCAAGAGGTGGCAGAAACCCTCCGCGAGTGCATTTGCCACACAAAGCTGTTGAAATGTTGCTCTCTTTCTAGGGATAATGCAGCAGCCTTTTTAATAATGGTTGTTGCAGATTATGTGGCAGCTGGGATGAAATATAAACCCAGGTAGTGAACCAGAGAGAGCTTCAGACTTGCTGGAGTCTAAGAGAAGAGGGACAAACAACAGAAATGGCTGAGAGGATAAGTGGCGTACTGAAAAGAGCTGAAGGACATCCTGTATGAGAAAGGTAGAAAATGATACAGGAAAAGATGGAAGTAAATAATGGGCCCCAAAAACATTCTGAGAAATTTTTCCTAATAAAACTTTCTAGATTCACAAGAAGTTTTGTGAACCAGAGCGTTCCATGTGCCAATTAATTCAGGAATTGTGTAATATATTATGACACAAGAGTTGCAAAGAATTTTTAAATAATTGAGATTATATTGATCAAAGGACATTTCAGGGAAAGAAACAGTTTTCTCTTCTAATAAGGTACAAGTTTTTATGCTTGTAGACTTACTTATGGTCTCATGTCTTCCAGAAGATCTCTCTGACACCTTGGACAGAGTTCTCAGGGCTTCTTCCACTGCCATCCCAGCAGTGCCAGCTTCTTGCAGTCTGGAGTATAGTTTTCCATACAATGTGCCCATTTTTCATGCCTTCTGGTGGAAAACCGGACTCACCACCGGAATGCATAGAAAATTTGTGGTAGGACTGAAAACTGGCTTGAAGGTTTAAGATCTTATGAGTGTTTGTGCTTCAGTTGTACTTGCCGTGTATAAAATGGAATTAGCATGCTCCAGCTCACAGAGTGGTAAACAACTTTACTACATTGATGTGTGTATACAGAAGCAGCAGAACTGAACAGGTTGTAAAATATTCTGTTTGATTTTCTAAATATTGAATTAATTTTAAGTCATAAAGAACATGGATATAATGTCACAATGCTTTTCCTTCTTATGCATAGCGAATTGTGGATTTCGCTTCAGCTATTCCAAGCATCCTGAAATCTTGGTAGTTTTATATATTATTATTTATTATTTTATTATTCTCAACTATGCATTCAATTAATTTTCCTGTCCTGAGAGGCTATGAAAATTGACAGGGCTTTCAGGTTGATATGAAATGCCTGTTTAGTAGGACTGAGGATTGGGCCAAGGTTAAAAGAATATCAAAAGCAAAGTATTTCCAGTCACAGGTATTATAGTATGACTATTAGAGTCTCTATGTTTTGTTTTACTGTATAGAATAATTTTTAGTAACATAACCTGTATTCAGGATGGAGAACTGGATTATGGGATTAAATTTCAGCGTATATGATCTTGGTCAGATGAACTTTGTTGGGAGTTGGTGTGACACTGAATTCGCCCTTCTGCTCAATCCAAATACTAGTCATCATTTCCATAGTGTGTAACTGTTCGTCTGGATGATGACATTTCATTCCTGACTTATCCCAGCTCACGTTACTGCTTTGGGAATATCTATTGTAACTCTTATCCTTCCATACACTGTGCTGTCGTCACCGCTGCTGTGGCTAATCCACTACTATTTGGCAAGAAAACTGTTTATCCATTCTGTGTTAGGGTAGATAGCTGAAGGAAAAGCTGGAGGAGGAGGAGGCAACCAGCGTATTACATTGTGTTTGTTCTGCAGCGCATTAACATGCTAGCTGAGCTAACAAGGAGAAGATGACCAAGTGTTTTGGTCATTAGACTAATTTTGTCATGGAGTTTGATGACATCCTCCCAGATAAACTGCAAGGATACTGTGACCAGAAGTTGCAGGAAAGTAGTAAAGACTATGTCCATGTAGATTTTATAACTATCCTGCACTTTTTCTATAGTTTGTCATGTGGAGAATCACTTACACCCTGAATACTAACCTCAATCAACTTGAATTGCTGCATTAAAGTAGGAATGTTTACGGCTCAGTGTCTCAATTTCCTCCATTTTTGGCTATCTTTGTGTTTGTTTTGGCTGCTAAAGGTTCAGACAGAAACCATTTTTGATACCAAAAGCCCCATTGTTGCATAGGGAAAGAAACAAGCCAAGGGCCATCCATCTGAGGAAGAGCACAAACAGTATTTACCCCATACCCTTACTTTTTTAGAATTTGAAGTTTGGGTTTTTTCACTCTTTTTTTTTTTCAGAGTATATTAGTTTATTTCATTAGGTATTTATGCTAGGAAAAAAAAAAAACAAAACAACAAAACAACCAAACCCCAAAACTAATTGCTTTATCCACCCTCAGGAAAAGGAGAGAAAAGAAAATTATCAAGGGAAACTTAATCCATCTGTCTCTCCAAAAGCTAAATTAGCAAGTACAAAAGAACGGACTAAAGCTTATTGCAACTCATATAACCATTTACTACTTTAAATGCATTGCTTCCATTTGATTCTTCTTCACTAAGAGATACTTACCATACTCTACCTCCTTTTTCACTAGCAAGAAATCATAAAGCTGTGACCTTGTTCAATACTTGTGCATTTGCCAATTTTTGAATGAATTTTCCCCTAGACTAAGTAGTGTCTTTCTTGTCCAGTTCAGCCCTGTGATTACAATGGTTTTCATTCTGCTGTCTTCCAGGTAGTTCTTGGGAAGATGCATTGTATTCCTTCCACCTAAGTGTTTTTCATTGTCAAACAGAAGCAAAGAGAAGAAAAGCCAAAAAACCCCAAACCATCGAGGTGTTTGATGGTAAAGGCATAGTTAGTGTTTAAAAATTTAGGAGAGAATACTTGCAACTTCAGTTCTGCCATTGTGTCTGTCTGTCTGTCTGTCTGTGTGCTTGACAGTAGCCTAAATGTCAATGAGCACACATGCTGCTTTCCCACCCCTGCCTTACAGGGATCCCCCATCCCTGGGGCACACTGTCCTGCCTGCACAGGAGCCCACCAGCTGACCCTGCCTCTGTGCTGCCAGTGTGCAGCCAGCCTGGGAGTTTGTGGTTGAGAGCAGGCAGTGACTGACTGCACCTAGGAGGCACTGAAAGAAGTTAAACAGCAGGAAGAAGTAGAGTTTTTCTTATTTTATTTTGGCTTAGATTTGGTTTTTTGTTTGTTTGTTTGTTTTTTATGTCCTAACTCTGATAAGGAAAACTGAAGTAATAGTAATTTGGGGAAGGATACAGTCTTTATATTATATTCCTGTGTTACTGATTAGGAATGATGCAGAGAATGATGCATGCTTATGAAGAGGGAATGCCTAGAGATTTTATTAATGACTTTCACAAGGTTCACTGAGCTTAATGCTGTGGCCAACAAATGGTTATTTACTACTGCTCCTAATATATTCCGTTCTGAATGAATGTTCATTGTGGCAGCAAGCAACCGTGCACATAATACAACTGTCTAGGTTCAGTTTTCTGTTGCAAGCCATGCTGAAGCTTTTTCTCCTAAAAGAAGTTTCACCTTTTTAAAGCAATGAAAAATGGAAGGCAAGCTTAAGATTTAACACTTTAGTTCAAGCAAGATCTCAGATATTTATTAGCAGTAAACAAGAATATTGGGTTCTTCCTTCTTCCTAAATTTCTCACGGCCACCGTATGGTCTCTAAGGTCTTGCATTTGAGAATATTCTGCTCGTGAAATCCAAATACAAAAAGAAATGCATCATTCGGTAATTATTTTTCCCAAAAGCAAATATTTCCTTACTCTCTCACCTTATTTATGGAACTACATGTTCTCTAGCATTTTTCAAGCTTCCAGTATATTTTAAAACCCCTTATTGTTAGTCTTAATATTCCTAGTTATTTGTGCTTCATTATTCCTTCGTGCGCTTCAAGTACCATCATTACATTCCTTTGATTTTTCTTTTTAGAAGTAACAATGCTATGGTTTTATGCTCCCTGTAATTTTTAGAGCTCCATTTTTGCTTGCAATTAACTTAACCAACTTGTCACTCAGACTTACTGGCTTTGAAATTTTGTGCTTAATTTTGCATAATGGTACACACTCCCCCTGAGCCACCTTCATCTTGTCTTTAAAGTTTAGCTGAACTTTAAGAACTTACCAACCGACGTAATCACTAATAAGCTTTGCCAGTTTATTTCATTCTTAATTTTCAGATTGCACAGTTTATTTTATTCAAATTTCTAGCTGAATGCCCTTCAAGAACTGCATTAGATGGTAAATTGCAATCCTTAAGCAGTCCCTAACTCAGAGATCATCTCTGCTGTGTAAAACATTTTAAAAACTCTTTTGCTTTCTATTATCTGCAGCTCAGAGTGCTGTGAAAGCAGAGCTTCTGCAGGACTTGGAGCAGTGTTCCTCATGGGATCTTTGAATACTCTGTCTTTCTGAGGTAAATTTAAATTATTTGGGTGCATTTTTTCTAACTTCACAATAGTCATTTGTACAGCAGTCCCTGCTGGGGCTGCTTCCTTCATTCAGCAGCTTCTGCACAAACATGGGTGCTGAACTGCAGTGACATAAAGGTGCCACCTCTGAAGGTGGTTATAATAGTCAAAACCAGCTGAAGGCATACCCAAAGGTTTGCCTAGAGTTCACCTCTGTTGTGGTTAACCCCAGCCAGCAACCAAGCCCCACTCAGCTGCTTACTCATTCCCCCACCAGTAGGATTAGGGAGAAAATCAGAAGGGTAAAAGCTGGAAAGCTCATGGATAGAGATAAAGACAGTTTAATAGAGAAACAGAAACGTGCACAGAAGCAAAGGAAAACAAGGAATTAATTCACTGCTTCCCGTGGGCAGGCAGGTGTTCAGCTGTCTCCAGGGCCTCGTCATGTGCAGTGGCTCCTTGGCACTGCACATGACAAATGCCATCACTCCAAATGTGGCCTCCACTTTGTATGCTGAACATGATGCCATATAGTCTGGAACATCCCTTTGGTCAGTTTGGGTCACCTGTCCTGGCTGTGTCCCCTCCCAAACTCCAATGTATCCCCAGCTTCCTCACCAGAGTGGCCATAGGAAAAGCAGAAAAGTCTCTGTGTAAGCCCTGCTCAGCAATAACAGAAACATCTTGATATTAACCTTGTGTTCAGCACAGATCCAAAACACAGCCCATACCAGCCACTGCAAAGAAAGTTAACTCTGCCCCAACAAAATCAGCACAAATTCACCAGCCTGAAATAGGCCTTCACTCTCTTGTGGCGATTTCCAAAATAAGTTTTGTTTATGTTAAACGTGATAGATCAGGGGCATTATTTGACAGCTAGGGACAAAGCAGAATCATCTTGGAGTTGCTTCACATGTGCTCTTCTTTAACCTGAAGATTATTCCTCTCCCTCCAACTTGTTGCCTAAAAATATATGTTCAGGTCACTAGTAGGGTTCTGCAGGGCCTCATCCTTGGGCCTGTACTCTTCAACATCTTCATGAATAACTTGAACACAGCACTGGAAGGGATACTAAGCAAGTTTGTAAGCAAGTTTGCAGACAATAAAAAACTGGGAGGAACTGTTCAGTTCCTTGAAGGCAGGGAGACCCTGCAGAGAGACCTGTATACATTAGAGAGATGGGCATTTAACAACTATGAAATTCATCAAGGGAACATGCCAGATTCTGTGCCTGAGATGGGACAACCCTGGATGTATGGACAGACTGGGGAATGAGATGGTGGAAAGAAGTGCCACAGAAAGGAACCTGTGTATCCTGGTCAGTGGCAATTTGAACATGAGTCAGCAGTGCCCTGGCAGCCAGGAGGGCCAGCCCTGTCCTGGGGTGCATCAGACACAGCATCGCCAGCTGGGCAGGGGAGGGGATTGTCCTGCTCTGCTCTGAGCTGGGGCAGCCTCACCTCGAGTGCTGGGGGCAGTTTTGGGTGCCACAATATAAGAACAGTATTAAACTGTTAGGGAGTGTCCCAAGGAGGGCCAGGAGGATGATGAAGGGCCTTGAAGGGAAGCCAGGAGGAGCAGCTGAGGTCATTTGGTCTGTTCAGCCTGGAGAAGTGGAGACTGAGGGGAGACTTCATTGCAGTTACAACTTCCTCATGAAGGGAAGAGGAGGGGCAGGCACTGATTTCTTCTCTGTGGTGACAGTGACAGGACACGAGGCAATGACCTGAGGTTGTGTCAGGGGAGGTTTAGTTTGGATATTAGGAACAGGTTCTTCACTCGGAGGGTGGTTGGGCACTGGAACAGGCTCCCCAGGGAAGTGGTCACAGCAGCAGCCTGACAGAGTTCGTGAAGTTTTTGGACAATACCCTTGGGCAAAGGGTGTGACTCTTGGAGAGTCCTGCTGTGCAGGGCCAGGAGTTGGACTCGAGGATCCTTGTGGGTCCCTTTCAACTCAACATATCCTGTGATTCTGTAGTCTTTTTGCTGTCTTTTTCTTTTCTTCAGAGCTAAATAAGCTAAACTGTCTTTAGTCTTCTCTTGGGCTGCAAGCTTTCCAGTTCTTCTGCTTTTTGTAGCATCATTCTCCTGTTGCCTCTTTCCTTCTTATATGCAAGTAACCAGAATTACACACAATACTGCAGATGATAAATATGTATGTCAGATGTCTCATTTGGCACACTGTTAAATCACATTTGCCTCTTTCAGGCTGCTTGATCCATGGTGGCTCACTGTTACCTCTGAATTGATCCTGGGATTAAACCTCTCCCTGCCTTCTCCCCTGTCAGTTCCAAACAATAAATTTCTACTTTTGGGTTCCAAAGTTTATTACTTTGGTTTCATGTTGCTACATTTCACACTGTCTCTGAACACTCCATTTTTTCCTGAATGATACCTCAGTCACATCAGTATTGGTCTTTTAAGCAGATGTCATCCTCTTGTGCATATTTTCATGCCAAAGTTATTATAAAAAAACACTGCTATCAAGATTAGGTCTGCAGGAACTGTATTAGACCTTCTGCAGTTTGGAGTAAGGCTTTCATGGTATCTGCTATAGCTATCTTCCCCTGTGTAATATTACAGTATCAATCTCCATTTACCAACTTCCTCTCATGGCATGTTACCAAATGCTTTGTTAAAATCTGATCTACTCCATTTTATTTCTCAGAAAATTAGCTACCCTCTGAGAGAAATAGGCTATTCTGACACTACCTGCCTTTGATAAATGATAGTGTATTAATTCCCCTTTTGTCTGTGCCTTTAATTGTATGCTATGTTGGTTTTAAAGGTTTTTATACTATTGGGAATGAGCTAATAGTATTTTAGACCTTAAGTTTAATTTGCAGTGACCTCGGTCGTGTGTTTTTCTTTTTTAAATGCAGATGCTATGCTTGTTGTTCCCCAGTGATACATTAAGTATGTCTTTCTATAGATGGAATTCTAGAGGGAATCACTATAGAAAGAATTTATTGTATTAAAAATTTATTCTTCTGGATTTGCAATTTCTTATGTCAGGTGTTCTGGTGTTCTGAAATGCAGATTCCTTGTTCTCTACTTTGCAAATTGCAGCAAGCACACTTAGGTTTCTTTCTATCTCAGATGTGGCATTCTCTCTTTTATGTTCTTTTCATTTTTATAAAAGAATACTGTATTTCAGTTCAGATCTGCATTACATTTAAACATCTCGTTGACCTATGAAATCATATAGATTATCTGCCCTATCCATTTCAAACAGGTGCAGGCATTAGCTTGTAAAGGCAAAAATGAACATTGCGGGTATATTCATCAGCCTGTCTGATCATGACAGCAAAACTATCTCTGTTAGACCTCATGTAATATGTACTGTCGATTGTGGTAGTAATTGTGGAATGTTTAATTGGATTGATCCTGGCAAGAAACCGATGGATTCTTCATAGTGTTAACTTTTTGACTATGACCATGTTCAGTTTTAGTTACTAATTCACTGTTGTGCATGTAAGCATTAAAGTGTCATTACTTTGAGGTATTTATAGGAAAGGAAATTAAAATCTTGCAGAGATAAATCTGATTCCCATGTATCTGAGAAGTAGCAAGAATCGTTGCTTATTGATTTGCCTTCTGAGAGTGAATTGTGTTCAGGCCTTTTTCTGGTCAATCTTTTGTCTTTTCCTTATTGGCCAATAATTATGTATTTCAGTAATATGTAGGTGACAGACATGGGTCTGGATCAAACGATGATTTGTTTGGCCAGATTCCCTGAAGGTCTTTGAATGTCACCACTCTGGTGGGATTAAATAATTCAGTGAGAGCATAAAGATGATACGTTCAGTGTTATCTGTATTTCTGAACAGGCTGTCACCTTCTATGCCAGATGGAGGGGTTTTAAGAATGTGTGTTTTCACTTCCAGATATGAATTACAAAAAACAACTTAGCTGTTCTCTCCAAAGCTTTCCCTTTTGTTGCATAATTTTAACTTTCACCACAGCTGTTAAGACCCTCTGTGATAATAAATATATATAGCTTATTTATAATGGAGGAATTACTACTTTCAGTGAGCAGTCTTTTGCAAGTTAGCTTTTTTTAAAAAAATTAATGTGCTCCTTTTGCTGTGACAGTTCAGGTCTTTGAGATCCAGCAAGTTCTGTGGTAATGCGTATAATGTGGCCATCATTTAGAGCTGTTCTCACATGCAGCATCCGCATTAGAGCCAAGAATTCATGTAAATTATGTTTGGATATTATGTTCTTGCTGACTTCTCAAGTCATTTGCATGGGACCCCCTGGAATTTCCCCTGGAGCTTCTGTCAAGGACAGTCTTTGATTGCCCTTGTGGTAAATGAGGTTTATGACTCAGTTTGTGTGGTCATTTTTCAACAATACATAAATACCTCTGTAATGCACACTGAAACCGACTTTATTTAACACTGAGACATTGAAACATGTTTTACTGTCACTTTCTTTTTGCCTAATGCTGTTATTGTTCAATGAAGTAACTTTAAAAGTATGCAGTGACCACATTTGAGTCAAATACCAATCTTGTTGGATTTCAAATCCCTAACTAAAGGAAGAAACATCTGGTATGTGGGTGGGAAGCCAGTACCTAAAGTAGTTCTCCCAGGAGTTCAGGGAAACAGGCAAGACGAATGCACTTAGTTTTCAAACCGTTGTGGTACAGGAGTTTCTCAGGAGCATTGCTTCTGTCTGAAGAAGTAGTTGTAGTAATTGTAACTGTTCAATTTAACTGTAACTGTTACAGTAGCAAAGACCTTGATTTTCTATTTTCTTTCTGCACATTTATTTAAACATCTAGAGAAATTATAGGATTTATTTCTGTCTGTCTAGTTGTATGAATTTTTCTCCTTTGCAGAAATTTCATTTGTGTGTTGACAATAATCTCCTGGTTTTTGAGAGATCCACTTGGGAATTAGACTGAAGGCCATGTGCCAAGAGCTTGTAACTGAGTAGAGGGATCTTCAAAGTGACCTAAGAGTAACACAGTGTATGTGATAGCATATTTTGGAGTTTTGAGTCATTAGGATGTAACAGAACCAGACTTCTGGATAATTTTTTTTCACTGCAACTACTGGAAGCTAGAAATTACTGTTTTCTTAAGAGACTCTTCAGTCTTACACAGCCACCTGACTCACCTGACTCTGAGAGCTGGGACCTGATGATAAATATAAACTTGTTATAACACCTATGATAAAAACGCAGCACTGTATACGAATATGTTGGGAGAAGGATAGTAAAGCAGGTTATTTAAAACTTACTTCTATTAAAACATTTAAGACATACATATTATTGTCCCCAGCAGGGGAAAATTACTTTCCAATTGCAGTACTTTTAACTATTTATCTCCTTTTAATCTGTTTGGTTTTTAACTTTTCTCACTGGCTGGCAGTGAAAGTTAAATCTTCTGTTTTAAATTAGACTGCTTTCCTCAAAATCAAGGATACTATACATATTTATGCATAGCATGAACAAAATAAGTAAACCAAATAAGAACAAAATTTAGAAGGTATTCTAAATAGTATATTTGGCACTTAGGTAATAGAAAAGGAAACTGAATCTACAAGGCAACAATATGAAGCACTTTTCATGGCAGCAATCCTCTGAAACTTGTAAATAAAATTTAAAATTTTAGATTTCTTTTGGGTTTTGAAGAAAGCAAACAAGTATTTTTGTATTTTCTTTCCTACTATTGAAAAGTTATAAGTGTTTACCATACTGATTTCAGTTCACAATGGTGCACCATTAAGTTATTTCAAGTTTTTGAAACAATTTAGAAACAAATCTTTAAACAAAAGAACATACTGTTTTTTGCGGCTGCTCTGTTACAAAATCTTGAACTATTTAAAAGAAATATTTGTAATATGCTGCACAACTGTTGTGGATCATTACTAGTCTGTTTTAAATTCTTCAGCCTCTTCAAAGACAGATGTTTACCTAACTTGTCCATGTTTTGAGGTATACTATGTGGGGATATATTCCATTCTCCAGAATTTGTTGTGATAAATGCAAGACTTGTTATTCTTTTGCTTTTTTTTTTTTTCTGCAATGCATTTTTTCTTTGGCTTTTGAAGCATGTGTGGATTTGTGGTGCATGGAATTACTTGGAGTTTGTAATGTCCTAAAGGAACTAGCATGATTTATATGTGCAAAAGAAAAATATTGATGGAGACAAATGACTTTCCTGTCATGTTCCAGTACAGTTTGTACACCTTTCATGAGGTCTGTTTCATGCTCTTCCTAAACCTTGACTTTGCCAAAAGTCTAAAATAAGAGTATAAACTTCAGCCTAAAGGTTTTTTTCTTTTTCCTTCCCTGTTGCTTTTTATCCATCCCTCGTTCAGTCTGCAGACTGAAACTGTAAAGCTGACTATTTATGTAAAAAGCTTGTTAGGAAGGTTTACTTCTGCTTCAACTAAGCTAGAGTTCAGAGAATTTAATCCTCCGTTTGGAGAAATGGGTTTGAAACCCACACCCCAAAGTAAGTGTGAGTTTAAATATTACTGAAATGGGAGTTGGATTAGGATGTCCAAGCTGCATCTGGAGAAAAAAGTTAGGAAGATGTGTGATAGAAAGAAGTGAGTCAGAACCTTGAGAGTTCCGGTCATGTATGTATTTAAAAATATCAAAATTTTCAGCAATTAGGTCTTAAAGTTTAAAAAAACCTCATTTTTTAAATTGTCAAAGATAGGTTTTCCTTTTGCTTTTTATACACCGACTTCTTTCCTTCAAAGATTAATTTCTGTAAAATTAAACTACTTTCTTCCAAGTTCTTGGCCTGAGACAACTTTAAAATTGGAGTCAAATGCTGGACTGTTTTCACTGGAATTGAAGAGGGGAAGGAGATGGAGTGAAGCTATCAGGACTAATTAAAAATTTCCTTTCTGTATCTAAGTCTTATGGGAGGCTTAGATTCTCTGCTGCGAAGGTTTGAAAATTTATATTTTCCAAACTAATGGAAGATGCTCTGGGGGAGGGAATATGCACTCTCCTGTGCAGAAGCGAAACTAGTTTGACAGAGATCTAAAATGTGTAGATCCCAGCTTCCATTACTGAGTGATGTAATATGGTGATTTTCCCCCGTGTATTTAATTTTTTTAGAATAGCTCTAGTAGGAGATATTTTAGGGATAATAATAAGGATATTCCATGGCTAGAGGTTTGGAAACTTTTTCTGAAACAGGAAATAAATTCATTCAATTCACCTTGGGAAGTAAAAAGAATTTGAACTGTGTGTTGAGATTGAAGCATGATGTGTATGTGTGAGTTCTCTGACCAGTCTCTGACCAGTTTGAAATTGAGTGAAGAAATGGGTGACAACTTCTCACAAGTTGTGAGTCTACCCTTTGATTGCCCTTCACTCTTGTAATGGTTCAAAGCAAATTACATCATATGTGTGAGTGGCGTATTTTTTCTTTCAATACAAGGACAGACTAGAAATGAGAAAGAGGGTTTCTTGTAGTGGAAACTTCCTTGTGTTTCATCATCTCTCTTTCACAAAAAACCCCCAAAAAACCAAAAACCAAACCAAACCAAAACAAAACTAAACTTCAAAGCTGGTTTAATCCAAGCACAAAAGCTTTTGTTGTTATTCAACAAGTGAATTAAGGATTCAAGATTAAGTTCTTGTAACATTATGAAAAAAGCTGAACCTGCCAAGAGAAGTGACTGGAGATGACTGTTGACTAAACTCCAGGAAGAAAGAAAAGATTGCTATAGTGGGAGAGTATCTAAAGATTTTAAGGGAGGAGCCTTTGGTAGACAAGGAAGGTAGGTTTTTTATGCTGAAAACAGCCATGTGAAGTCCCAATTTGTAAGGCTGATGTCAGAAGATAGGTTTGCCGAGCCTTTAGAATTTAGATGCATCAAATTTTGCATAGAGGGCTTAATATTGTGTGATATGTAAGCACCACAAAACCAGAGGTATGGAAATATCTGTGTTGCTTTTAATAGTTGAAGTAATTTAAAGTTTTGTAGTAAAATGAACTTCTCAATAGTGTTATGCGTAAATAGAGATCGTTAATTTTAAGTGAAATTGAAGAATTGAGAAAAGTAATCTTTCCCTGAGTTATTTAAACTCACTTTTTTTTCAATACACTTGTTAAAAATCAGAGAAAAACGAAATAGATTAACCATGTTTTTCCCATAATGGCCACAGAAATTAAGTTTTTTACTTATTTCATGTTTATGCGTGTGGTGTGTTACAAATAAATATGAAAGCATTTCTCTTTTCATGAGTAATGTGCAATCCAAGGTCCTGAGCCTGTGCAGGTGCTCACGTGTGGGCCACGGAATCATCCAGGACGTAAGGCCACGAGGGGCATTTGATCATCTCGCACAGTTTGTTTGTAATACGAGCGGTTTTGTGTTACCCATCTCAGCTGTCCTATACCGAGAAACATTTGTTTGGCTAAGCAGATCTTCCAGAGAAGTGCTCAGACATGATTCAAGGATCTCAGGGGTGGAGAGTCTCTTGGTAACTCATTCCAGTGATTAATCGTCTCCTCTGTTTAGAGTTTGCACCTTATACTCAACTTACATCTGGCTTTAGCTTTCAGGCTCAGGGCTGATTCTCTGCTACCCAAGCTGTCCCTCTTGAACCCTGAGCATCATGAAACATCTCTGTGGTTCTGGTGAAACACCTCCTACTTTTTGCATACATGCAAAACTCTTGGTGGATGTGTTTATGCCTGTGTGCTTTGGGATAGAGCAAATGTTGCTGTCCTTTAAAGCAGGAATTAAAATCAAATGTTTCTTGCAGTAGGTTAGGAGAAGGACCTGTATTTTTTCTGTTTCCTACCTATATATATTTGTATATATGTATATTTGTGCAAAGACCAGCTATGACCCAGCTTTGAATGGTTTTATTATGGAAAAATAATTTAATAGGCTTTTCTTTAATCTGTGATAATTAAAAGCAGCATTTGCTTTTTATTTCTAGAAAAAGTGTTAAGGGGAAACAATTTTTCTGGCTTTGCTCTTGAGCGTTTCTTACACATGCTTGGTGAAATATGAATCTGACCCAAATGTATCTTAATGGTTCTGCTTGTGTGTGTTATAAAACCTGTAGGACATGCCCTTGGCTGATTTGTACTGCATGTATAATTTCTTGCAGTTGATGTCTGTATTGACTCATCAGAAGATTCATTCTTTGTTTGCTTTCCAGATACACACAAAAACTTTACATTTTATATTTGTGTGCTCTTGGTTAGTACTGCAGTCCTGGATTTTTTCTACGTTCTAGGTGTCAGGAAGGCATTTCCTGCATCATTTGGTTTGCTTCCACATATCCTGCATGAAAATATTCTCTAGAGGGTGAGGGGCTTTTGACTCTTGAATTAAAGCAATTTAGTTCTGTTTTAAAAACTTCTCTTGAAGTCTAATAATTTATTTTAAGATGAGGATATTCATCTATCAAGGATAGAGTCACCTCTAATCTATGTTGAAGGGAGGCATGGCCGTACCTGCATCAGACATGAGGCATGCACTCCTTGCACACTTCTGGTAGTGGTAGTAAAAATCTGGTTAAACCTCCTAGGAAATCTGCACTTGTCTTTACTTTCATTGTAAGAGAAAGTAACATTGTGCTTTTTTGCTAATAACCAATGGCACATGTGGCTCATAATGTACAGCCCAAGTAAAAGAGACACTGAGTGATAGATAAGTCATCTGTGACACTTCACTATTGTGTTAAGGTATTACTGAATTTATAATCTTGTGTATATAATCAGTTTCTTTTAAGAAAGCCTGATCATGAGATATATTGCTTAATATAATTTGTGCTATTTTTGCATGGATGAGAAGTTTTTAATGGTTCTCAGTTATATCTGAGCCATGACTCTAAAAGTGATTCGCAGAGGTATAGATAGACAGTAATGAAGCAGAATTTTGTGGGGCAGCTGCTTGTGCCCACAGTTTTCAATAGACTTGAGGCAGTTTTACCACATGGGACTTATGCTATTAAAAAAAAAAAATAGCCTCACTGTGCCACCCATGCCAAGGTTTTCCTGAGTCCAATCAGAGGCAGTGTCAAGTGAGAGGGGTCAAAAGAATGCTATTCAGCAGAAGTTTACCATAGGAGTCTTTAGGGATATAAGCTCCTAGTAGTAGCTTGGTTGTCTCATATGTTAACTTCTTTCCTCTTCTGGCCTCATTCTTAGGAGGACCCAGAAGAGGCATGTGGTGAAGTAGAACTTATGGCTTCCCTAGCTTGCCCTCCTAGGATGCCATCCCAGGAACAGTTTTAGTAGTCCTTTGCTGGTTTAATATCTCCTCAGCTGACCTGCCAAGGATGTGAAACAACCATGAGTTCCTTTTAGCCCCCTTGTGCATCCCACTACAGTTTGCATGTGCCAAGAATTAAGGATTAGTTGTTGTTACATTCTTTAAAGAAAGGATCTGGTCTTAAATCTTGGTATTCATAATTCACATGAAGCCGTAGTTCTGCACCTGATATACACCATTCCAGTATGGAAGCATAAGGCATTGCCGAATCCCTGATCAGCCTGTGGATTGATCAGATGGAACCTGATTATTCAGAATTCCTCCTGCCAGTGTCTAACTTGCGCACTGTTATCTGGGTCACCCGAGTGTACGTTTACTGAAGTGTCTGCATTCATTTGGCATACCTAATGTTTAAGAACATGATGCCCAGGCAAGCTGGCAAGTTGAAGTTTTCAGGTATGTAGGTAGGCAGATTCTGTTCTAAGATGTGGTTCATAAATTGGGACCCCAAATCTGACATGCACAGAACAATTATTATTAAAATATTACGTTCATGTGATGTTCTGCTATCTAAACTCCTGCACAAGGTTGAGTCCTTTTGTGTTCTGAATTGCACAGAACATAATTCAAATGTCAGTTTGTATTTCAAAGAGTATACACTGTGGCACTTACTAGCAATTTGCTTTCAGCTCCATTGTGTTGAAGGCCTGCCTGGAGAGAGAAGTGTTATTAATTAATCATTTATAACAAAATCATGGATTTAGACTATGCTACATCAAAACTTCTCCAGCAAGGGCAGGCATCTTTACAAAAACTCAGTGAGAACATGGCTGAAAGTCTTAAAGGATGTACTTTCAAAAGACAAAGAACTGCATGTTACATGAAACGAGACATCTTGTCAATGTATTTAACATGCTGCTTACAGTTGGCATTTGTATTAATCAAAATGCAGAGAAGTGTTTATGTGTAAAATGAATATTTTAATATCTCTTTGGTTTTATCCTTTCTGACAGTCCTACAGTCTTACCTGTTTTATTTTGAGTTTTTTTGTGTTTTGTTTGGATTCTTTTTAAACTTCTCTATCTTCTACTTTAGTCACTGGCAGTTGAATGACCAAATGTCATTCGTTTTCAGTATTTTGTGATTAGTATGCAAACAAGAACATGAGAGCAATGTAATTCTCTCTGTCTGATTGCCTCCTGGCTTGCATTTCAGAAGTGTTTACATCTCTGTTGTAAAGAAAACTTGACTACCCTGTCTGTATATCCATGTTAAGGCTTGGAATGCATAAGAAGGCTGGAGGTGATTGAATTATTTGCATAGAGTGTGGGAAAATGGAGTTTTGAAGTCGGAACCTGAATGTTATTGCTCTCGTTTGCTTCTCTACACTTTAACTAGAGAAATGCTACTGCTTTCTGATGGTGTTTCTCTTCCTATAAGTTGTTCAGAATTTTAACATAGTTAGTACATCACATTAGTTATATAGTCAGTGGTAGAGGTCCTTAAAATCAAATCTGTTGCCTTTCAGTAAGACTTCTATTTAAATCTACCAGCTTTGGGCAAAAGCCTTGTATAGATTTCTTTGGGTTTTGCTTTCGCTGTCACACCCTTACCTGTTGTTAGTTGAAACATCATTTAAGCTGCTCAAGCTATGAGGTGCAGTAGAAGTTATGTTCCACCATAAACCAGCATGTAACAGCCCAAAGCAAAAACAGATGATAGACACTGGTTCTTGCTGGAGAGATGGCCATACTGGATCTGTAGCTGGGATGTAGGGCAGCAGGAGGAGCAGGACAACTACAGAAACTGGATGTGGGCTCTAAACCTGGGTCTCCTAATTATGCACCTGGGTGAAATATCTGTAGAAAGGTGTTGTGGATTTCTCACAGTGCAGCAAAAAAAATGCTTTCCTGCTTGATTCTCATTCCTCAGTTCCACAGAAAGCCAAACTTAGATATTACTGGAATTCATCAGAATTTTGCCTTGGTGGCCTGCTTCCTATCAGTTCTTCCTTTTAGGAATGCAAGCTGTAGCACCCCAGGGAGGCTGACAGGACTGTCACACTACTAAGGATCTGACTGATTAGATGACCAGTCCTTGTCAGGGCCACATTCTGCTGTTGTTTTGGCATTAACAAGTATGAGATAGCACTTCTACAGATCAGGATACTACTGAAACTGTTTTAGAAAGGAGTTCTCTGTTGAAGAACAGGATGGGTGGAGATACCTTGTTTAGCAACCGCAGGCTTTACAGAAAGTATTATTTTCTTCCCATAGAGAAATTTGTCATCCAACCTTGCTAGATAGCACACTCTGTCAGAGAAATAGTTTCTGAAAGCAGGAAGCTTAAACTGGAGGTGAAGTAAGAGGGAGATCCATGCCAAAGAAAACAAACAAAGAAGGCGTTCCTATTTGAGGTACAGGCCAGAAGGTCATATGAATTATCTGAGACGTGCCAGGACACTGTCTTGGGAGTGATTACGTATTTCAGAGAACATGTTCTTGCTCTTGCGTTCACAGAAACACACAAGAATAATTATACTGCCCACTTGTTTTTTTCTTGCTGGAACTGAGATGAGGGGAATCTAGTAGAATTACTTTTTCTTCAGAGGCAGCTGAACTTCAGAGATTGGACACATGGCCATAAATCAGTTTTGCCTGAATTTGAGGAGATTATCAGCAGTATTTAATTGGTTCAGCCCATCTTTGGTGTTGCTATTGTTATTTCATATTTTAATATTTTTAGGAGAGAAAGAGTGAAGGACCCACTCTTGTCAGTTTACCTTACACTGACTTCATTGTAAGGACAGTTGCAATTTTCCTATTGCTATTCCTTTACCAGACCTGTATCTCACATAGTGTGAGCTCATGTTCTTTCCTGTTCTCAGGCACTATTGTGGGAGCTAGCGTGTCAATTGTTGCTAGCCACTTGATCCAGATTTTCAACAGTTCATATAGCACTGTAAGCTATATGAATGTTTTGAAACCTAGGTTTCCAGATGAAATATGCTTCCCTAAGAAATTCAGGCTGAACCTACCTTTCCAATATGCAGACATTTTATGTATTTGGAAAACAAACAAACAAACAAAAGTGTTTTGAAACAAAAGTGTCTCCCACTCCTGCTATTAATTAGCAATTGCCTAGGCAAAGAACATACCTCCATGGTAAAAAGGTGACTCACCATGGGTAATGAGCTCTGTCATGCTTTTGCCTCTTAGATGGTTGGGTAAAGACTTTTCGTATAAGGCTGTGTTAGCTTCCAGCTTCCTTGTCCAGAGATCCCTTGTAATCTAACTGGGATTTGCATGCACTTATTCAGGAAGAACATGCTGCACCTTTAAATATGGGTATTTTAGACTGTAGCAAACATATGTTCACCAGTCTGGAGATGACTCCCTTTTCATTCTCTTGAAAGGATTGTAGACATCTTGGGTGATGTAAATCTTAGAGCACCTCTGCTTTTCTTGAGTGAATATTAAAGTAGCAGCCAGTAGTGTGGATAGGATATGGAAGTGTGGGCTTTAGGTTTGATTTTTGCTGCAGAGCATCTCCGGATGACTCCACTGCATTGAACTTGGTTGGATTGCTGGGGTTTAAATTGTCAGTAATAAGTATAGATTCTAGGGGCTACTGTTATTTGAGAAGTATAAGAAAAAAGCTCAAGTAACATCATTTAATTCCCATTTATTCTTAAGATGATCCTGGTTAATGGATCTCACATGCTCCCTTGTCAAGATATGTGTTTTGTGTGTACTTATGTGGGGTTTAATTATGGTATTCACAAATTCCTCCAGTCAGTAAGCAGAGTTCACACATACAAAAATAATATGCTGGCCTTCTTTCAAATTATGATGAAAACACAGAGATGGCTTCATTTGACAATGATGAGGACACAGTCTTTGAAGCAGGCTTTGTTTCTGATCTGTTTTCCTATATTTGTAGGTTGATAAGATGAAGAAGGAGGAGAATATGGATTTGTACCAATGCAGCAGAAACGAAACCATAAAAATGGTTTTGTCAGAACTGGGAATACGTAGCGTTTGAAATGTTTGAAATGAAACAGTTTTGAGATTGAATTTGTAAAGGAATGTGTATTGTGAACATAGTGTGGAAGAGCATTCTGAAAACCAGATGCATTCAAGGCAGGTTTCCCATTCCATTGGCAGCTTAACCTAGAGGTGTTTTACAAGAAAAGAGTTGGTATTAGCCCCTGAAAGAGGTTTGAGTGTGTCTCCACTGGATGTCAGTAAAAGTCAAGGAACGGAAAACAAAATGAAGTATTGCAAATATGTTGATCTCATTTTCAAAAATGTCAATCAATTGTTATCCACAAATTTTCAGGCAGATGAATGACATTGTACCTGAACACTTTGCCCTTGTCATTTCAATGATAGACAAATCTTTCCTTTTCTTTGAAAAAGTCTCAAGGTTTTTTCAGACTGTAGCCAAAACTGAACCATAAAAATTGTGCAACTGTAGTGTTCTTCACCTGAAAGGGTCACCATTTGTTTCAAGCTGATAAAAAAATACTACTTCCAAAGAAGCTAGAAGAAATAGCTAACATGCTAGTTACTGTTGCACTTGTTTGTACTTCTGTAGGTTTCTTTACCCACAGATGCTAAAAAATCTCAACACTGACTTTTCTGCAAAGACATCATCCTATATATCATAAATTAGGTAAGTAATAAAAATTCATAAAACCAGAGCATCTACAATGCTAGTGCTATTATTTTATTCTTCAGAAGAATCAGGACTTGCACTGCTCATACTTTTGAGGCTCTGAGACCTTAATGGAATAAGGTTTGAAGATCTCTCATCCCAAGAACTTTCAACTGTAGGGACAATTACCACTGATGGCAGTATTCATTTAACTTGGCAAAAGAGCAGATTGTGGCCTACAGAGCTTTACTTTTAGAAACCTGTCCCTATTATGTGCCACATGCATTCATGCCAAGTAGTTTTAGCTTAAAAAATAGCTCCTGGTCTGAGCATGTTAACAGGCTAGTTTTTTTTCTCAGGAGACATCTAGGATAGATGAGATGAATCTAGCACTGAATTTTATACCTGTTCTGCCTCTTGCAATATATGGGTTCTCTCACTGCTCTTCATGTAACTGTTTGCAAAAATGTCTGTGAAGTTTGCTGCATTTGGGCAAAAGGAGCCTGGTGGTGCTCCATTTTAAGGCAAGATTTCCTATAGCTCTCCCATCCTATAGCTCTCCCATCTTTTGACCTATGCATTGGTCAGAGCTCATTTAACCTCTAAAAATTGAGTATTAGCTTTCTGGATTCTTAGCTGTATCTCTTGTAGTCTAAAGTGTAGTGTGGGTGGCTGAATCAGTAGGTGCAGCAGTTCACAAATGAAATGAAAGAACTTTTTGAAGGTCTTAAATTCAACTCTTGATGAGGATGACAAACTTGCAGAAGCTGATTAAATTGTCAGTGATTCATGTGATGACTTAAGGCTCTGTTTTACAGAAACTTCACTAAGGAAATCTAGTGTCATAAAATTTCCTTGGTTTTTTTGTGAGTTTTTTGTTGGTGTTTTGTTTTTTAGTTTTTAGTTTGAAAAGATTCAAAGATTTTAGGAAACTCTTCCCACTGCGGATAATCCAAAGTCCATTTTTAACAAGGCTAATGTAATATTTATGTTTGCCTTTCAGTTCCTTCACTTATCTACAGATAACTTTTCTGTTTGTTTAAAGCCCTTTTCCACATATCTGATTGGAGGGCTAACAGAAAGAGAGATGACAGGAAAAGAAAAAAAGAAGAGAGATAGCTATAGAGAGTCAAAAGAATCTCTCCATTGCAAAGGAAGTTACAATCATGCACTGTCTGTTTTCCCAGGAGTAGCAGTCATCTGGTCAAGCAGCAGTGTGCACAGGTAGCTCCAGACTGGTCACAGCATGTGCTGTCACTGGGCTAGTCCAGCATGGCATGTTGGGGGAAACTCAAGGAGAAGGAAAGCCACTTGGCTTTCTCACACAGGAGAGAGAGTCAGCTGAGCAGGGCAGCATTAGGAGTTGTAGGTTAGAAATCCATAGATGATATGTTGCAGAAATTCTGTTTGTAAAACTGCTTCTTGGGGTCAGAGCTTCACAGGAAGTTTGGCTCACAGAAAGCAACAGGAGCTGCTGGAGGGCATCATGTCCCACTCTTTGAATGCAGCTGATCACTGAGAACAATGAATCCTGCTGGGGGTTTGTCTTCAGTGCCTCCTGTGACAAATATCCAATGACCTTTGCAGGCAATCTACTCTGGAGTTTCACTAGCCGAAGCTTTGGAGCTTTTCCTAATGTCAAGAACAAGTCTTTCTTGCTAAAATTTAAGCTTTTTGCTGCTTAGATTGCCCATTGGGAATACACTGAACTCTTTTCAAATATGTAGAAAGCTGTCTTGTCTTCAAAAATAATCAGTATTTCTTCATCAAGAATTGGATCAAGTTCTGATTTAATTTCTGAAGAGTTTCCTGTAAACATTAAATATAGAAGTTGTAGTAGAGTATAATGCCCATCATACCATATAAAAAGCATTCACAATACCATATAAAAAATTTCAAACTATTTATATCATAGCCTTTGGCTGTTGCTTTTTACAAATCTTTGGAATTTTCTAGTAAAACTTACAGTTTGGCAGGAATGAAAATGTAACTTGTGTATAAAAGCTGCATTTTAATGACTGGTATTGGAAATGTGAGTTAAAGACCACATTAAATTATAGAGATTAATAACAGCTTAAATATGAAATAATAGTGAATAAAGTTAATATATTAAAACTATTTGTTAAACTATGGTAGGGAGGAGGGCTGGGCTAACTAATAATTTTTCTTCTAGTCTAGAACATCTGTGAAATTTGAAATATTTAGGACATACCATGTGGCAAATTTAAAGCTGCTTCTGAGTTCACCTGAAAGGTGAAAAATTCTGAAAATTTCAGAAGGAGATTTTGAATACTTTGGGCTCCTTTATAATTTTTTTCCATGTAGTAAGAATAATAGAGTCTATACACAAATAAATGTATTTTTGCTAGCACATTTTGGAACAATGCACCCATCCTCAATACGACCTGAGCACGCTCCTCTGCTCAGGACGGAAATGTAAAGTGCTGTTCAGAAAATTATCCATGATCCTTTCCTCAAGGCCTGCTTTTCTCATCTGGAGCACAGACTGAAAACCAGCATAAATCGATGTTTAACTAGTAGGTGCTAACCACGAGGCCTTTCTAGCAGAGACAAGCATCATGAGCCGCGTGTCAGCTGGCTCAGCGCGGGACGTTTCGCTACACTCCTGTGTTGCCAAACACGTTAGCCGTGTGAAGCAGCAAAGTGATTCATGGCGTGGTCTTTGCAGCACCTCTGTCATATCATTTTGGCAGCCTACAAAGAGATACTGACAGTGTCATAGAAGACTGTGGTTAATAAATGTTGGGCTCAGAGGTCTGATAAACATGCCTATAATCAGCACTTTTTATCATTTGTTTTCATGTTGTTGGTGTTGATATGGTGCCAAAGGACTTTATTAGAAGTAGGAGTGCAAAACAAGTAAAGGAAGAATCCTGGCTGCGAAGGGCTTTAGTTTAAGATGCAGGAAACAGTAGGAAGAGGCAAGAAATGAAATAAAGTTTGATATGGGAAAATGAATCATGAAGCATGTGGTTTTTGGAGGCTGCATATATTTCTTTATGGGTTTAGTATACCCAGTCCTAATTGACATGCATGACTATACAGCCTGGAATGTGTTAAACATTTTTGAAGGTATTTAAAAAAGGGCAAGTTGGGTTTAGTTGTCAGCACACTGTTACCTGTATTGTTGAGCTATTGCATAATCTTACTTACATTTTATAGCAGGGGATGGATTATTTTAAATCAGATACAAAAATGGTTTCATTCTTGCATTTGACCGCTTTAAACATTTACCGTGTATAGCATATTTTCAAGCATAATCAAAGTGTTAAAATATACTTCAATGAAGATTCCTGGAACAAACAGTTATTAGACTCTTGAGTCTTCTAGTTAGTTTTCTTTAACTCAAAATATCCACTGCTTAATTAAAAAAACCTCTAAATCTTCAAACTGCTAATTATGATAAGTAATGCTTCATTGCTGATGGTTTGTTGGACCTGCTGCTTTTCTTAAGAGGCAAGTGTTCTCTGTGGTCTCCATTTGCTTTGGAGTAATGTGATTCAAAGAGGGCTAAATGTGGGTGCGTTTCTAATTTTCTCCAATGGAAATGTCATTTTCCCAACACTGATTTTGATTTTGGCTGATGATGACTGCACTTTGGCAGCATTTTGTGGGTGTGGCAGCTTCTTCTGTGTGTTATGTACAGTGCACACATGTAACCGGAAAGATGCTTCTTGTTCTTCTTGCTCAGAGTTTAAGTTTTAAGGAACTTGAAAAACATTATTCTCTTGACCAGCTATGAGAGTGGTGTTTTTTTCTTTCCTTATCACCACCTCCATAAACTCTGAAAGCATGTCAGCAGTGTAATCTTTGAATTCAACCGTAAGAGAATATAATAGAGATATTATTGTGAGGGATGAATGCCCTGGTAATTGATTTGAGATGGCATTCATATCTGGATAGTCTTTTGTTTGGATGCTGTTTTAGAATGCTGAGATTTTGAACTTATAATGGAAATAAGATGGATGAAGTATGAGCTATGATGGACAGAGAATGAAGGGCATCATTATGAAAAGAGCAGGAAGAAAAGAGACTTTTGAGGCTTTTGTTTGTGGTGGGAACCATAATGAGAGAACATGGCTAACAGATGGAAGGCCCTCAAAGTCTATGGTGGCAGGCATCAGTACAAAACCCAGCAACAAATATTTCTTGCTGAGTAGAGCAGAGAAGTAGGAACTTGGAAAACTTGGGAGATAAGCAATACGGGCTGGCAGCAGGCATTTGCCGTGTGCAACAGCAGCAAAAGGGAGGTTGGAAAAAAAGGTGCTGCATAGAGGACACAGACTCATTGCAGACAGAAACTGTGATTTTTTTTCTTTATTTCTTTTGCTTTGAGGTGTGAGAATTTCACATCACTGAGTTTTC
Organism: Notiomystis cincta; assembly: GCA_013398075.1. Classification (NCBI taxonomy): domain Eukaryota; kingdom Metazoa; phylum Chordata; class Aves; order Passeriformes; family Notiomystidae; genus Notiomystis; species Notiomystis cincta. The sequence goes on along the minus strand of VZRX01018085.1, from coordinate 172,334 downwards.
AGGAACTAAGAGCAAGTGCTTTCAGTCCACACCCAAAATAAGTGAAGAATAGCAATGAAATGGGTGACTCAGAGAAATGATTGACTCTAAATCCAACAACTGATTGGATGGAATGCTTTCTTGAGTCTTAGACTTTGTATCAGAGCCTGTTTTGGTGCTTGCTTTTCCAAATATCTGGTAGCTGAATGTTTTCCAATCCATATTTGGAAATAGTTGATTCATTCATAAGGATAATATTCATGCGGTTCAGGAAATGCAGTAGTTTGCTCACACAGATCTCATTTGAATGATGGCATAAAACTATCTGTTATTTTAATTTGTAAAATAGTATCAAATCATTTTTTGAGAACTCTATATAAAACATAAGGGATAGAAGCTACCTTTGAGTAACTCAGGTAAAGCAGAGGAAATGCTGTTCATTTATTTTAAAATGTTGGTATTTAGTTAGCTGCTCCTTGTCTCAAAATGTAAAATATTGCTAAGTGATATTTCCTTTTAATGATAAGATGGGGTCCTGTGCATCACATGAGTTGGAATTCTTCCCAGAAAAACCTCTGAACAAGAAATTGGCCACCACATAGTCTACTCTTTGCTTACATTGCAAACTTGCTGTTGTGTTTCTTGTGGGATTAAGAAGGACTCTGTGTGTGTGTAGGTGGGACCAGGATATAATTCAGCAGTGCTGTTAAAGGAATATCAGCTTTGAGTGATAGGAACAGGAATATTATATGTGATTTTGTATTCCCCAGTATAATTTGTATTGGGTTTCAGGTCAGAGCTATGGAACAGACCTGAAGTAAGCCAGATCATTGCTTTTTGGAGTACTACTGGACATGCACTTTTGACTCAGGTATCTTCACAGCTATGGAGCAAGGGGAGAGATTTCTCTGCCAGCCGATGACGAAATCCTGCAACCATCTGCCTGCAAATTGTGTACTTTTTAAAATATTAAGCTCACGTTTGTTTCTCTCTCTCTTTTCACTCTTTTTAAAGAAGTTATCCATGACCTCTTCCTGGGATTAAAAAAAAACCCAACCACAAAACAGCTTATTAAAATAAAAAAAAAAAAAAAAGAACTGGAGATGAGGAGTTTTTCCAAAGAACACATGTTAGTGGAAGACCCAGTTTGCATCCAAAGTCATTGAGAAAGTTTATGGCAGAGCAGAGAAGAGAATACAGGTAATCCCACCACAGCCACAGATATGTCCTCTCTTTTTTAGTTTGGGATATTGGCATTTCATTCTTGTTGCATTTTTAGTTTTCTCCCAATAGCTTCTATGGGTTTACATGCCACAAAAATAGTCAGGAAAAACAGCTTTTATTTCTGTTTTCTTAATGACCTTTGAAAAGTTTATAAACAGTCAGAATTGAGCTTGTTGCCATAATGATCAGCTGTAGAATCAATAAAGTTAAGGTAGTTGCTAAGGGAAGGCCATGTATAGTTTGATGTAGGCCTGACTGCCACAGCCCATCCTGTAACAAGAGAGAGGCATTGTGGGGTGAGGGGGTGTGTGTGCATGCATGTGTGATTCTTCAGCAAGGAGGGCTGCTTAAATCTGAATTCAGCTTAGCAGTGTTGATTTAATGTACCTTTCTTTGTTATGGCAACAGAAGGGAACATATCTTTTGAAATATCTAATCTTGCTTCCCTCGTTGACCTTGTTCTTGATAAACAGTATTAAATATCCTTGTAGGAAATATGCTTTAGTGAGTGTGCTAGAAGTATGTGCAGATGCATATAGCTGCGGAAGTGAAGAGCAGCGAGCTGCTTGTAATACAGACTGAATTAGCCCCTCACCTCTTTCCCTTCAAAGTTCACCATTTCAAAGGAATCACCCCAGCTACAACAGCTTTGATGTTGTGAGAGGTGAGTTCTCATCCTTGGCTGCTTTGGAGGCTTATCTCAGCATGTAAAAATTTTCCATGGTTGTAAAGCTTTAACTCAACAGCTGCTGTACTTCCACTCTTCATGGAAGCTGAAATCATGAAGACTTCCCTTCAGCCCTGCCATTCCCAGCAGATCTTTCGACCTTTTGGAGATTTTGGCAGCTGATCTGACTGAGGAGGACTAGATAACTGGTATGGCTAGCTGGGCAGTGGCGTGACGATGGCCATAGAATCAGGGTTTGGGTGCCTGCACTTTTCCTTAGCTTTGTGTTGTGCTTCTTGGCTGCAGCTGGACCATTAGACCATTGTGTGTTGAACAATTGCTGAACAAAATGGGATTTAAAAAAACACAGTATGGATTGTCAGCCCAAGGTTACTGCACAATCAGAGTGAATAGTTAAGTCATAATGTAAATATTTTTACTTCAGGTGTTTATAAAAGTAATATAGCGAACAGGATATCTCAGAGGTGTTTAATGAGAGAATTAGGAATGGTTCCCTTGAAGGCCTCCAAATCAAATCTTACTTAAGGTAGCAGCTCTTGCAAACCGTGAATATTTAGCAGAGGAAAGAAATTATTTAATTGATTTCTGGCTCTCATCACAAAATAACAGCCCTGGAAAAGTGCTAGCTACCAATCTTAGAGAGACGAGCAATTCCATCACCATAGAGATTTATCCTCTTGAGCTGCTGTTTCCCTGAGTCAGGGTTAACACTCTGGCTGGGCTGAGCACTGCCAGTGCTTGTATCTACCTTCCCCTTGCTCCGGAAAGGTTAATCTGCCAATCTGGAGGTCAAACAAGACATGGAGAGCAAATATCACTTTGCAGTTTGTTCCATCAATGGTAATAGATGGGTATTAGTGCTATGGTCTTCGTTGTGCCTAGTCCCAGTCTGAAAAATACAGTGTAACCCATGGACAGGAGACCTACAGAAAACAGATTTGTGTAAAACAGTGTTATAAAATGGCTTGCATATGCAAGGTTGGATTACTAGTTGTCTTCCTTTTTTTTTACTCTTGGGGTTTTAATTTTTTTTGTTAGATTGGTGTGAGTCACTGTTGGTGAGAGTGCAGGAAGGGGTGTGTTTTGAAGAAGGGAATATAAAGGCCAAGAGAGAAGCTGCATGCATTCCATGTTCAGGGAGTATATTTTGGAAGGTTTTGGCTCTACAAGTGACAAACTGTAAATACAATTAAAGTATTTTGGTATTTCAAGCCAATGGAGCTTTACTCTTTTGTGTCAGCTGTCAATCAGCAGTCCTCAAGGAAATCAGTTTTCAAGGTTTCGCAAGGACTTACTGTTTCCCTTGTTTTACTGAATTTGGGTTTTTGTTTTGGAATTTTCTGCAGGGCACCTTGTCAATACATTGCTTATAAATGATATTGCTGTGGGCTGGATGACAGCACAGAGCACAACTGGAAAAGACATACTTTGCAGGTTCTTTCCTTGCCTTAAATATGCTCTGCAGGTTTAGGATAGCTTTCTGCACCTTTTGGATGGCCCCTCCATGCTCCTCACAGGTGCCTGGCCAGCTGGCCATGCTGACATGTTGGAACAGAAGGGAGAGATGCTCCTCCTTCCTTCCCTACTTTTTCTTCTCAACAAGCCCTGGGCAGGAGCTGTGGCTTCTGGTGCATGTGCTACACCCGTGACCTGGCATCTGAGTAGCTCTGCTTAATCCACACGCATGTAAGTAGGGCTTGTTTCTCCTGCCTGTGCATTGCCCTGTTGATGATAACAATCTAGCCTTTAGAGTGTTTTCTACTTGGCAAAATCGCCCATAACCAACCATTGTTTAGATTAATGCTGACCTTGTAGCTTGTGATGAACCCAAGACCTACGCAAACAGAAAGTGAATAGCCACAGTTGAAAAGTATCTTATCAGATATTTGAAAGAATAATAAACAAGAGGAAGTGGATAAAAGAATGCTTTTCAGTGAGACCTTATTAAAATAGAGCTTCCGGGCCTGGCTTCTGTGATGATAGATAGGTCCAGTCAAAGGTAGCACTGAACCAATGCTTTCTTTGAGGTGGTCACAGTACTTCCCTCTGTCACTTGGCGTGTACTGACACAGGGATGTCCACATCATTGTCCTGGACTTACTGCCTAGCATCATTTCAGGGCCTACTTTGGACAATCTGGGTGATATTGTTGCACTTTTGTTACACTATATTTGTAAAATACATTTGCATAATTGTACCTTGACATACAGTGTAATAACTGAGCATTTCTCAGCTTTACAGTGTTTGGTTTGGGGATAATTTACAGCGTCCCTGCAATTTCAAGGAGGATGCCTAAGAAAAAAGACTTTCAAATTCAGATTGTCTTTCACTGTGTAAGTCCCCTATTGCTTTTCAGTCCAGGGGCCATGTTCAAGCAGTTTGTCAGACTTTTTGCCTTTGGAGAAGGGCTTTTCAAGGCAGATGCAGAAAGCCTTAGCTGCTGTTACTGCACCTGGACTACCACAAACCACATTCCATGGTGAATAAAATGGTAGCAACTCTGCTCTCTCTACCATGCTGCCTTTGTGGCCTCCTTTGGGCTGCTTCTTGTTTTAAATGGTTTAAACTGCAAAACTTATCCAAGGCGTGCCATTGATCTGAATGGTTTAAACACATCTAAAGCCTTAAGGCCCAGTCAAGCTGTAAATATTAATGTGAGTAGTTCTGTTGATGTCAGCAGGCTTTCTCACTTAATAGGAGATTTGATAGCTAGGTTAGAGATTATCAAGATTTGAAACTGTTTAAGGTGGGAAAATCCCCAACTAACCAGAAGCTCTTGGTGCCCCTTTAACTGAGGCAGTGCTTGCTGGGTTTTTTTGGTGGTGGAAAGGGTGGGAGCAGGGAACAAGAAGCATCTGGAAATGTAAATAGACCAATGTTTTTGCTTTCTAAACTTCTATTTAAGTGTAATAACTAAAGAAGTGCATGGGGACAGCAAGGTGTGCAAGGCACACACCTCCTGAAGCCACCTAGGCTTCTGGCTGCTTTTTCTTGACTGGGATTTTTTGGGTTTCAGATGTTCAGTTGGCCAATGCAACTTGGGAAGAAAGGATGCAAACTAAAGGTCTAGTAAATACAATGAAGAGGAACAAATTACTTGAGGTTACACTGATATTATAAACTGAAGATAAAACAATTGTATTTTAGCTCTCAAATTCCCCTGGTGCAGCCTCTAGCTTCCTAAACTCTGAAAAAGGCCCCTAGTGCCCATATACTTTTTTTTTCTCCAGCTTTTTCAGCTTATCTGGAAAAGTATTGATTCTTCCTCCAAACTTTGCCTTGCTATACTGTTCCATCAGTAGGCTGTAATACTGCCACTGTTTTAAATTCATAGTCACTTATCCCTGGGAAATGCCTGTATGGAGAAATGCAGAAAGAGAAACTCTGGTTGTACAGCTCCACCTGGGCAGTACTGGCACAACTGGGAGTAAAGGAGAGAGAAGAGGCTGCATGTCCAGCCTTGGCTTCTCCCTTGTCTGCCTCTTAGGCGCCTCACCACCCAAACTTCTTGAAGGAGGAATAGCTTTTTTATTGAAGAAGCCCTGATTGCCATCCACTGTGCAGAGTTTTGACATTGTGCATTTTAAAGGGAACATTTTGAAGCTCATCTCTCTGGCAGTTCTCTGCTATGTGAGGTTGAGCTTTGTGAAGCCAGCGCTGTAAAATGGAGCAACTTTGGGTTGGTGCAGTACCTAAGTAATCCCAAGAGCACTTTGCAAAGTGGCAAAGTACATATGAATACAGCGTGTGCGTAGGCAGGAGATAACAAGGAGCTGAGGAGAAGAACAGTTTCGCTGGGGAGGAGGTGGAATGAAGTGGGAGTGGGGCTCCCAGCCCCAGTGCTGAGCCTCTGCAGCACCTTTAGCTGCTGCATGGCCAGGTGGGAGAGAAGGATAGGGCNGGGGGCACAAGCAGGATAGGAGTGCGTTTGGCAGTGCAAACCTGATTTTGTGTTGGGCTCTGGGCATTTTATTTTCCTTCATGTCTCTGCCATATCAGTTTGTAAGACATGACTGGCAGCTTTGCCTTGCAATTTATTTGATCATGGTAATTTTTTTGACAGGCTTCCTTGTGATTTTTTAATATATCAAATAGAGTTTAATAATAGCCTGCTATTAAGTCCTTTTGTTTCTCCCTTGGGATTCTCTTATAACTGTTGCCTCACTTCCCCATTTGAAGCTCTGAATCTCTTTTCCAACTGTGAAGAACTTAGCAGTGTGAATGTATACATAGTATGTAAAAACATTTAGCAGAATTGTTTTTATGCTTGGGAATTAATAAATGCCAGTATTGAGGGTAATGGAAGGATAAACCAGGCTTGCTTAATTTCCAGGGTTATTCTGATTAAGTTTGGTGGGACCAGCTGTCAGCAGGATGGTGGTCTCCAGAAGGATTTCATTTTATTTTTAAATTCAAATTTTATTTCCACTGAGCTTTTGAAGATGAATTTTATCATTGTCTCCAGGGTCAAGTGACCTCTGAAGAGAAAAACCTCAGTGAATGCAAAAGTGAATAAAATAAAGTAAATTCTGCAGTATATCTAATAGCTTTGAAATATCAAAGGCAGTAAAAGGAAAGTGGCTACATGCATTTAATCAAAGTAGGTAAGCATATCTAAATGGCACCTAATGGTAGATGATTATGTTCTCTAATAGGGGGAGCCAAAATCCTCTTGTTTTCCTTATTCCCCTGACACTATTGGTGCTATATCTTTCACTACCTGTTTTCCATCTCCTCACATGATAGGCCCACCTGGTTTTTTCTGCTCTTTGCTTTTTCTCTTTTTTTTTCAAGGAGCTCCGAAGTACTTGTCATCCACTCATTCCCATCATATGCAGTGTTGACATGGGGGTAGTGCAAAGCCTGATCTGACCCATCAGTATTCAAGTGCACAAAGGGAGACTCAGACCTTTCCTTACCTCTTCTCATCTGCTTTCTACCACTCTGGTTGTTTAGCCCCTGTGTGATCATTCCGATTTCTCCTCCTCCTCTCCAACTCAGACTTTTCTGGTCCCTGCCAGAAAAGAAACGTGCCAGATACGGCTACATTTTGCTGAATTTGGAGTCAGAGCTCACAGGAAAATACTGGCTCGTGCTAATCCCTGATAGTGTTTGCAGCAATGTGAGGGTAACGTAATACTGCTAAGCCAGCAACAGACACAGATTTGCAGTTGTGCTGTACTTGTGGGAGAAAGGCATAACAGCTGTAACGGGATGGCTGCTGGTAGGAGCTGTACCAATCCAACCCTCTGGCTATGTGTTGGAAGGATTAAGGAAAAGATACCTAAGTGTGCCCACCCATATCGACAGTAAGGATCATATAGGAAGAGGAACTGACAGTGGTTTGCAGAGTAATCTCACCTCTGTAGAAAGCTTAGACATGCTCAGGTTCCAGCAACTGTCCCCAAAGCCAGTCAGTTCAGAAGATGATGATTTTGTGGTTTGATCTTACCACTGGAACATATATGGATTGAACAAATTTCCTGATTTAAACCTTTATTAAATGGGGAATATTTTCCAGGATATTATGCAGCCAAGGATTATTCCTTTGTCTGCAGTGTGAAATTCCTTTAGTCTTTTTGCATTTTCTCTTTTGTCTCTCTTTTTCCTCCTTCATTGCAATGACATTTCTTATGACCATTGAAAGGAAATATTACTGTGCTTAGATAATATTTTGGTTCCTCTTGCGTAGTTGGAGGACTTTAGTGGAAGGCTGCATTGAGGTCACACACCACAGCTGTATGGTGGTGAGGGCTAGACAAGAACTTCCATGGCTGCTGAAGGGCATGGCTCAGGAGATCCACTCACAGTGGAGGAGACAAATTGTAAATTTCATAAAGACTGGTAAAATAACTTTCAAGGAAGAGGATTACATCGTAGAATGGTTTGGGTTGGAAGGGACTGTAAAGATCATCTCGTTCCCTTTCCATGGGCAGTGACACCTTGCACCACACCAGGTTCCTCAAAGCACCATCCAACCTGGCCTTGAGCACTTCCAGGGATGGGGAGTCCACAACTTCTCTGGGCAGCCTGTTCCACTGTCTAGATATTACATTTTCCTGAGATTCCTCACAGGCTTTCTGAAACACTCAAAACTAGCAGAAAGCTCCAAATCCAAGTTGATTTTTGAACTAAAAGCTATGAACTTTTCAGAACCCTTAGGCCGTTCCAGGGAATGCTGCGTAAGCTGTAGCTATGTAGCACTTTTCCAGAGCATTGATAAGTGGTTGATCATGCAAGACCAGGGAAGTTAGTAGAAAATGACACATGTATTTTGTAACCAATAGAAATGTGAAGTAAAGAAGAAAAAGACTTCTCCCTTCGTGAAAAGATACAGACAGAAACTTCAATCCCCTCCTACACATCGTGTCCCATTCTGTTCCCCAATGCAATGAAGACACGAGGAGAAGAGGGATCAGAATTTAGTTATAATTTTGGCACCAGGGATAAAAATAAATGGCTGAAAGTCTGTGGAAGTTCTTTGCAACTTTCCGAATTTTAAAGTATGAATAGAGTATATGGAAAAACTAGTATGCACCCTTTTTCTTTTCACTAGTTTGTCATTGCCTCTGGATTTTTGTGTCTCGAGTGCCTGCTTATTGCAGGAACCAGGGGGCTGAATCACTCCAGGCAGCCCACAGGTCTGGTGACTTCATTTCCTGGGTTATATAAAATCCAAACTTCCTAACAAATTGTCTGCAGGAAGTGTTTACCACATTGATATAGAACAATTAGAGTGCACAGAAACCTGACCAGGTTGAAAAAACAATTACATGAAATATTGACATTATTTATAAAGACCTTTAAAGACGGCAGAGGAGTTTCCAGCCAGTAAGCCACCAACCAACCTACCTACCTGAGTTCTGGAGCAGAAGTATTTAGTTAGCTGTCATGGCTAGATTTAGTGTGAGGAATGGAGACCTATGTGGAAAAAATACAATTAAGGGATTATGTCTAGTTTGTTACATTCTCTCTAATAAATTGCTCACCTGTGTAGAACAAGATTCATATAATTATATTCATATTTGTTAACATGGATATTCAATATGTCTGCTGAGGTCTCTTGAGTTAGTGTGGATTTAAATAGTCCAATTAACAACTGAGTGTGTTGTTTTGTGTGGGGAGATGGCCTCCTACTGCAAAAACTTGCTCCTGTTCTGAGCTGTTTGGAGCCATGAAGAATGAGGCTTTCCTGCACAGGTGTGGTGATGCTGCAGGAAATAAGGTTGGTGGAAGCTAGAACCACCTGTTAATCTCTCACTCCACAGAGTTACAAGTTAGGTAAGTATTCTCGCATCCTATGTAATCTGCAGACTCTTGGGTAACCCTTTTGCACCAAAAGTGCAGCTTTTCCCTGGCAAATCATTCTTTATAATACAAAACAGCAAGAAAACAAAAAGCAACAGAAAATTGTTGAGAATATGCCACTTTCAAATTCATGGTTTTGCTTTCTAAAGACCCCAACCAAAATAAACAATTACTTATGGAGCTGTTATTGAAGCCATGTTTGGTAAGCCTTGATTCTCTGACCAAGTTCTGTTAGTTAGTTTTATGGTTTGCAAATTTTCATCAGGATGGCAGGCTTCTGTTAGTTCATTTAATATTGGAAGTTATACCTATCAAAAGAATTTTTATCAACATGTGTAAACAGAACCTTGGCCTGGAGTTTGAAAAGAAGAAAGATGCAGCTGCTGTGATGTGCTGTCCAGCATTACCTTTATGCAGAAGATGAAGCAGCAGAGAAAGTACATCTTCACATTCAGCTGGAAATGTGGAAATGCAGAAAGCAAATCAGAAAGCTACCTAAGTGAACTGGTATTTGGCTGTTTCAGCATGACTTTAAGTAAGATCTGAAACAGATACCGCTTTGACTGCTACTTTGTATGCAGCAGTGAAAATTTGTTCTCTGAATCATGACTATCTCAGGAGTTCTTGCTTGGAGGTGAAGAATGCCCATGTCTAGGGAGTCCCCAGTGTTACTTTTTGTCCTTAGATTCTTAAGTCATAGTTCTTGGTGGTGCATAGGACTTACTAAAATTCAGCCACTAAGGGGATTGGTGTTATATACCAGCACTGTCAAAGGATTAAATTTCCCAAATGAGTCAGTTAAGTGGTGCACAACTTCTTTGAGCCACATGTTTTCTGTTATGGAAATTTGCTGTTGGGTCTATTTGTCAGAAGGTTGAATGTTTAACGTTTGGATTTTTTGCTTTTAGTTGATAGCATTCAGATCTCTTGCTATGAAATTGCATCTTTCTTTAGTTTTCCAAGAAAGCCTTGCTTCTGCTAAGCATCTGGTTAATTTCTTTCCTAATTTCAGTGACATGTTTGACTATTACAGGGTCTTCAATGTGTTATCTTTGTAGAAGGCTGTAATACTGCAGTCTGCACATTTCCCATTTAAAGCTGCACTCTTTTTTTAAAGATCATCTCTATTGGTATAAAATGTCTTTCTCACTTTTAAGTTTTCTCATCTGTGAAAGGACTGTGATACTTCATTACTGTGACAAAATATTGAAACCTATGGGCAGCAGGACTTGTGTGGCTCTTAAATATCATGCTACACTTAATTCTGTGTCAGGACTCCTAAATATAGTATGATTTTCAGACATGGGGAGCAAATACAACAGAAATGAAACCTAGGACATCACTCTGCGTACATTAAAGTGCTTAACTATATTGACTATAGGAAAAAGGATCTCGTGAAGGAGTATGAATTATTACTATGTTCTGAAACTGTCAGTATTTAAACTTGAATGTTATCAAATATAGGGCTAGGGACCTAAGATTTTACATCTGAATTTGGAGAGAGTTTGACATTTACAAAATTATGAGCTTTTATTTTGTTGCAGTTTTGGCAGACCCAGAGCGTCTCAGAGGGGGCATCTAAAATTACTAAATACTTTTAAGCTTTTGGCCTTAGAATTTAGACTCTGCCACCCATTTTCTCTTTGCTGGGATGCAGCCACTTAAAGCACAAGTTTTAAAGATTCAAATAGAGATATTTTCTTCAATTCATGTCATAATTCATGTTGGTATCTAAATCAATGTACTCCAAATTTATGCTGAAATTTGTAAAGAAAGCATGCTCTTAACATATGTTTCATGTTAGAGAATGAAAAAAGCTTTTTTGCAGTTTGACTCAGCTTTAAGTTGTATTTCAGGCCTTGACTATGCATGAGGACATACCTGTAGACTGAGCTCTTGATGTAACAGTAAGAATTGTATGCCTTTAATGCATCATTTCTTGCGTGAATCAGCCTTTAGTGCTGTTAAACTGCTTGTGGGGAATTTTTTAAAGACTGCTTGAGCCCTCTGAGATTTCATTCTCTCCGTTCTCCAAGTCTGCCTGTTTTCATTTTAAAACAAACAAATAACTTCCCTACCCTGCTCACCCCCAATCAATCCTGAAGAAAAAAACTGTCAGCTTTAGAAATGCTGTAAATATGGGGAGAGTAAATGGCTTTTTTTTTTTTTATCACCTTGTCTTTGGGAAGGAAGATCTGAGTGGTGGTCATCAGAAGTGCCTGGAAAATACATATGTAAAGAGCTCAATGGAAAGTAGACCGTGCACATTTCTTCTCTTAAAATAATAAAAAAAAATTCTGAGTGTCTGGGTAGGAATTTAATGGAAGCAAAGGTGATTGTTTATACTGCAGTAATAAAGCCAGGAAGGATGTTTTCAGCTCTGCTTGCTCTGCTGCATGGCTTTTGAGTGATCATGGCAGAGTATATGTGGGAAATTGCCGTCTTTATAGTGAATCTGGAAAAGGTAGATGCAATTCTCTCCCTGGGAATTGTGCCCAGGGAGTTGTGCAGTCTTTAGGTCTCTGGAAGTCTGTAGTCAGGGTGGGGTCTGATTTGGAGTTTGGCTCATAGATCTATCACTGAGCTGCTGTATCTGATCCCTTGAAGTGGTTTCTCCAAAGTGTTGTTCTGGCCTTGCCTTTCCTGTACTGGAAAGGCTTGAGGCACTGATGAAGAATCAGTTCTCGCCTCATATTGCCCAGGCATTCCCCTTAAGCTGGAAAAACACTTCCATGCACAGATTAGGTAGTTCAGTGTTTGCTGTGTGATGCTTCATATGGATGTATAGGATTCATGGGGTGTGAGCTGATTCACTATCTACCTGTTAGTATGCATGTGCATATTTATTGTGCAGGTACTTCCTGCAAGTATTCCTTGCTGTGAGGTCCCTGGTTACTCAACAGTTCTCTTACAAGTTACTGCTCTTAGCAACAAATTGAAAGACCTGGCTATTGGGAATGGAGAGGTTCTGGCCAAGATGCAGGGACATGGGGTGGATAAGAAATAATAGTGTGTGGGGGCAAATGAATGCCAGCAGTATTCTACAAGTACATATCTTTGTTGTCTTTGCTCAGCTGCAGGAGTCACAGCCATCAGTGTCAATGACACAGTCCTATAGAATAAAGGCCATCACCTTTTGTCAGCACTGCAGCAGAGTGGTGCTCTCATTAGCTGTGTCTCAGGGAAAAGTCCTGTCTGCTCTGAACACCTAAAGAATCAGAGCTCTGCATCTTGGCACTGGTGGGAAGGAAATCTGGTCTTCAGGCAGTGCTCTGTAAAATGCAAGCAGGTTGTCCTTTTATTTTCTGTTAGTGGCCAAGATAGAATGCTATTTTGACCCAATCAGACATAATTAGTGTGATTCCATTTGTATCTGTCAAACTCATCTTAATTGCAAAATAATTTGTTTATCAAATTACTCATGAATATGTATGTCTTCAGTGTGGTACAAGACAGCAACTCTGCCTGTCTCTTGAAGAATTCAGATAGGATTAGGGCTTCAGCAATAGTAAAATTTGCCTTCAGTTTGCATTATGTCTTTCTTTTTCTATAGCTGCTAATGTAAATGCTGTATGCTTCAGTTTGTGCCTCCCTTAGCATAATGTACCAAAAATTAAGCTGATATAAAGAAATAAAAAATATAGAAAAAAATATAGCAGAGCAGAATAATTTTCTCTGTATACCAAAAGTATTTAATCCCAAAATCATAAAAACTCTTATTCCTGAGACTAAAAACAAGAGCATTAACTGAGTCATGGTACAAAATCTCTTGTTAAAAATCTCTCAAAAATGCCAAATATCAGTTTGCACTCTGAGATAAATATCCTTTTTTAGCCGATTTGTACAAACTGGCAAGTAGGATATGGTTTCAGTAGGCCTGACGGTGCACACAACTACCTGTATGGCCCATTCACCTTCTTGGTGTTACTTATAGGTTCTGAAGGAGTCAGGCCTTATCTGTTCTGTTAAATTTTTTTGTGTGATATAAAGGAAGTCACTTCTGGTTTATATTTTTGCCCAGTTAGTATAAAATGCAGAGACAGATGTACCTGGATGCTACAGAGATAAGTCCAGGTAAATCCTCTAGTAGGTTCTATGGGCTACCCACCTAGCTTGCTGTTTTTGGAAAGAAGCAGACCTGCTTTTTTGACAGTGTATTTTGTGTGTGATGATGTTGTAGATATGTAAAAGAAAAACACTTTTGTTTTGCTAATTGTGTTCAGCTTTACAAAAATAACATGGCTAAAATTTCGGTTAGGTAAACCAGTTAAAATGAAGACAACCTTTTTTTATAACCTAATTTTCCTAGTGAAAGTAGCTGTGGGTGGATGCTGGGAGCTGCAGAGAAGCAGGCAATGAAGGACATGCTGAGGAAAAAGTGTATCTCTTTACCAAGGTCTCATCCCATGGAAAAACAGGCTGTCCTCCCAAGGTCTGCAGCTCTCCTGCATTCTCAGAACAGTGACTGCCTATGAGAGGAACATCCTGGGATTCCCCTCCATGGTGCTGTGAAGCTGTCATTTTTATCACTATCAATGCTGCTTCCTATTTATGAGAATTCATAGTGGGAAGAAGATTGGTTTGGATTACAGCGCAAATAAAGTCAAAGTCCTGAGAGCCACAATTGTGGCTGTTTTGACCTCTTCAGTAATCCACTCCTGTTGCTGTAACTCAGCTTTTCCACCTTCCTTTTGGTTCTTTCTCCTGCCAGGAGCTGGATTTCCGTCCCATCAAACAGAGGGAGGCTTGGTGGAGGCAAATTCTCAATGTTACGCTACCGACCTTGTTGAGTTTTTTTGGTCTGTGGCTCACAGCTGATGTGGACATTTTTACTTTGATTGTATAAAATAAACCTAGGTGGTTTTTCTCATGTGAGGAAGTTCAGCAGCTCAGTTAATGCCTGCAGGAGAGCTCACTTAGCCTGTCTTTCCTCAGTGCTTTCCACACTCCTCTTGTCCTTACTCTTAGGGCTTCCTTAGTCATCCTGTCTGCATCTGTTGGTACTGGCCTTAGTTTCCTATGACCTTTATTGCTTTTGGTCCTGTTGAGCTATTTTACATCATTAGTGTTAAAAACCAATTCCTGCTCCTGATGGTCTGTCCCCTTAGTGTTGGCTGGTGGTGGTCTCTGTCTTCTTATCAGTCTCTGTTTGATAGGGTGAAGGATCACTAACCAAAATGCTTGTTATGGAGAGAAAAATTAAGGATTGCCTCTCCCAGTGAAGGGTGCCATGCACCTAGTAAAGATTTTCTCCCTATTCCCTCAAATATCTACGTCTCTCTGCATTTTAAGCACAGAAACCAGGAATGGAATTAAGGGATAAAATATCTTCCTCATTATTATTAAGAACATTGCTTCATGGCCTCTTTTATAAATCAGTAACAGAGGGTAATGGAGCAGAAGGTTCTCTCTGAGATCTTAATTAATCCAAGCAGAGATGTGTGTCTGTGCTGTGAGTTAGGATTAGAAATTAGCTCTAAAAACAAAGCAGCCTATGCAAAATTGATGAACACAGGCCTATAAAACAATTCAGTGAATGAGTTCCCATTTGTAATGTGGCATTCCTTGAAATAATTGGCCAACGCAGTCTTCGTCAGAGGAGTTAGTAAAGACTGAATGAATAATTTTATCACTTTAAGTTAATTTATGGTGGTGTGGAGATATGTTCTTTCACTGAGCCAGACCCTAGTATGTTACCGTGGCCTTATAAAAAGACGCTCTTTTTACTTTTTGAGCTGTTCCTTGAATACAGAGGCCTGTGATCTGCTTGGATGGTTCAGTCAATCTCTGAGGGAGGGAAGGTATCCAGGAAAAAAGTGTAAGAGTGTGTATGTGGGCATCAGAGAAGAGAGAGAGGTTGGAGGAATGACAGGCTTCCATGTCAGAAAGTGAACTTCCTCCCTACGCACGCCTGCAGGAGTGGGTGTTGAAGGGAGGTTGACTGCCTGACTTGCTTCTGGAAATCTTCCATGTTTTCAGCGGAGTGAAAAGAACATTATTTTTATTGCTATTAAAAAGTGCTTCTGCACTTACAGTGTCTGTAAGTGGGTATTACAGTGCTGCTCAGTGGAAGGTTAGCTGAAAGTCACAGGATGTGTTTAGTCTGATGCCTTGGGAGGCCTCAATCTGCATTGCATCTGTAATGGTCCCAAAACTGAGTACAAAGGATTAGAAGATTGAGAGGTTTCCATGGTCAGTAATGGGATACAGGAGGCCTCCACATAGGGCAGAATTGCCCTTTGGTGAGCTGTGGGAGGGAAAGTGAAGGCCATGAGGATTATGAGCAAGGAAGGGTGAGAAAAAGCATGTAAGAGGACAAAGCGTTGTCCAGGGGAAAGAAAGGTGAGTAATTCTCATTTCCAGAGGCTCCAAGTATAGTGCCCTCCTGGGAGCAAGGCATTACATTGCTCTGAAAAGAAATGTCTGTGTGTATGGGCTGGAGCACGTGGCAGCAGGACTGAAGGACAATGGTGGTGACAGATGAAAGGTGGTGGCTCCTGTGTATGTCTTTGTTTCTCAGGAAACTTTCTCAGAAAGAAAAAATTTTTGCAAGGAATGAATACTGACAAAATTTATTGATTTTATAATTTTTTAAATAAATAAATAATTTCAATAATTTAATTTTTTTCCTGCTGCTTTATTCTGTGGGGAGAATGTTGCCCAACATTTCCTGTTGCTGTTTGGATGTCTCATTTCAGCCAAAAGAATATGGGAGGATAAGAATGATCATGTATCAGTGGCCAGCTGCCCTTGTACATAATAGGGGCACAGAAGATAGGGGCTTGCCAGAAAGGTGCCTTGATGCTGTGGCACACTTGCTCTGTCCATCCTGGATGCTGCCTTGCTAGTCAGCTGCCTGCCTTTGCTTCTCATAGCAGAGCAAATTTGATGAGTGTGGTCTGAGCAACAGGTCTGGTGTTGAATTGCCCTGGCCAAGCTGCAGGAATCAAGGGCAAGGCTGCTCAGTACGTGCTTCCAGACAGCCCCAACCACCTGGTCTGCATACCTTATTATACCTCCCCTCATTTCTTCACCTCTATCTCCTCTATCTCCATGGCTCCCTCTTAACTAACAACCGGTTTGTGAAAGGTGGGACTAGGCAGTTTGCTTAGATGCTTTCCTGAGCCCACAGTGTCATGGGGCTTGGAGTGCCTGCAGGTGGTTATTCTGGCCATGATCTTGTTATTTTTATGGTTAGATTAGGTAGCCTTCTGTGCTACCTTTAGGCATTTTGTGTACCTCTCTCATGAGTATTACCACCCCAATGCCATCAGCCAAACTAGAGTGTGCTAAGTGTGCCAAAGAAAAATGAGCATTGTTGACAAGCCTTTTCCTTGTCAGCAACATTGAAACAGAAGAGTATTCCCAGACTGTTTTGTGCTGCAAATACAGCAAATTAAGGATTGGATATGATTTTAAAGAATTATGTTGGCATCTGTTAAACTTAACCCTTTCAAATCAAGTCATTATTTGGCACAAAAACATGCTTAGCCCTCTGCACCTAGTAAAATGCAGAGGTTGAGAATGCAAGTCTTCTGTATCAAAGAAGAAGAAAATTAGTGAGAGACATGACTGTATCTCTGGTAGCATTGTGTTACCTGAGAGGACAGGGAGAAATCACAAATCCTCTGCAGGGAGTTCCGTGGCTTCCCATGGGAAATTCCCGATCTGGCAGGTCAGGTCCACTCTCATTCTTCATTTTTCTTAACATTCTCTGTTATGTTTTTTAAAGGTCAGAAACCCAGTCCTCCAAGGAAACAGAGTGGTTGCCTCTGAGGCATGGGGTGGTGTTCCCCACTCTATCTTCAGTCTTCTCTCTTTCTAGCTCATTAGGGAACCCTTGCCAATTAGACCTCCCAAGAACTAGCTAGACAGGAATAGGTCTGCAGTGAATGTATCAGATTGTTTGCATGTATTCTGTATATTGCTTGTGAGTAAATGATTGTATTCTCTGGGTAGTTCATAAATTTTTCTAATTCTTCACGTAATCCTCACCAAGAAAGAAAAAAAAAAACCAAACCAACAAAAAAAACCCAAAAAACCCCCACAAACCCAAACCAAACAAAAAACCCCCAAACAAATACATAAGAGAGTAGTCAAGGACACAATTCCTCAGTGGAATAAAAAGAATGCAAATTTTTTAGTCCAAGTTATTTTAGAGGGCTGACAAATCCAAAGAGCATTTAATAGCAGTTTTGAAAATGCAATCCAGTGCTCTTTTCTGTTTATTTTGATTCCTTTCAGCCCTTTTTCTGTTTGGTTTCTTTTTGGTTTTTTTCCCTCCAATTATATCAATTGCATGCTCAAAATTCAGGGGCATGAGTTAAAGTGCAGGGATGATTAACTCCTGCTTTATTGAGAAATAACTCTTACTTAGTGAGTGTCTAAAATGTCCAAAAGGAAGAAAAATGAAAGTACTCTTTGGGGACCTGTAACCCTTGCTAGTGTGGCTAATTATTATTAAGTAATTACTAACATTTCAGTAGTGGCCATAACTGAATTTTATGAGTGCAACAGACATAAGGCTAAAAGAAGCAGCAAAATTTATTAAAATAGAGTAGGAGAGTTCTGTACCTCCTCTGGGCATGTTCACGGAGTAGGGAAGAGCTGGTGTCCCTGACATCCTTCCATCAGAGAAATGTGCCACCTAGACAAGGTGCATGGAGGACAGCTTGTTTGATGCCTACCAAAATGTATCTATTCCTCTTTAAGGTTTGGAAGTGAACTGATGTCCTGGCTTGCCTCTGCCAGTGCTATGGCAACTGTTGTGAAGGAAAGGGTGTGGAGATGTTCCTTGTGAGCTCTGTACCCCAGTAGGTGCCTTGCCTATACCTCAGTAGGCTTTGGAAAAATGTGGAGAGGAGGTACAGGATAGATGAGATTTGTATTCTTACAGCAAAGGGCAAGCATCCTGCTCCACCTGCCCTTCCATATTCCTGATCCCCAAAGCTCCTGCAGCATACTTCTGGTTTGCGTGTTGTTCAGCACTGTATCTGTATTCTTCCCTTATTGTTTTTCTAACACAATTCATCTTGCTGCACAGAGCTGGGCAGGCCTAGGAGTGAAATAAAGCAATGGTTTGCTAATCAAAGCCCAAGACAAAAGTATTAGTGCTTAGAAGGCTGACGACTATAGGAACAAACAATGTGGTTATAGTCTTTGTTTGAAGTGAGGTGCCTCCTTAGCTCTCCCAGTACATCTCACTCAAAGGCTGTGTTGCACATACTTACTTGAGGGAGACGACCTGATCTCTTCCCACATCAGATAAATTCTTCAAAATTTGGGGGAATTCAATTTCCTGTATAATGTTGCTGATCTTATTTTTAATAACATGCCAGTAGCAAAGCACTTTGCCAAGATCTACTGCTCTTCTCCAATAATCAGTCTTTTGGTCATCCTCTTCCCAGCATGAGGGAAGGTTTTAGGAGGGAGCATTGGTAGCTCCATGTTAGACTCCTGCATGCACTTGTGCACACGTGTTGACTCCTTTACACTTCTGAAGGCAAACGGCATAATTTCCACATGCTCTCTGTGGGGTGAGAGGACAGGATAGGGAGGAAACCTTCTCTGAGAGACATGACTGTAGAATAGGTGTGACTGCACACTGATGGTAGGTAGCTCCTCTGAGGAAGGAGCAGTAGTTTTCTGCCTCACATCTGGCTTACCCAACAGTCAAGCCAAACTTACTTTCCCAACCCTGTGTTAGTGAGGAGGTACCTAACATTCCCTTCCATCCCACCTGGAAAGGGCTGAGCCCTGGAAGGGTGAAATAAAGGCTGATTGTTTGTCTAACGTGGCCACCATGAGCACAGTTGGGACCCATCGACTCACTGTACCCTGTCAGAGCTGGTGTTGACTTCTGCTGCCAGCCCTTGTACCAATGCCATAATTCTGTAGGCTGCCATCCAGGCAAGATATGTGGGTATGTATGAAACACGAGTGGAAGAGGAAGGTTTGCTTGATGAGGTGAGGGAAGAGCAGGCAAAAAGCTTCTGTTTTAGAAAGGGATGAGTAGTTTTGGCAGTTATGAGTGCAACAGACATAAGGCTAAAAGAAGCAGNGGAGCAGTAGTTTTCTGCCTCACATCTGGCTTACCCAACAGTCAAGCCAAACTTACTTTCCCAACCCTGTGTTAGTGAGGAGGTACCTAACATTCCCTTCCATCCCACCTGGAAAGGGCTGAGCCCTGGAAGGGTGAAATAAAGGCTGATTGTTTGTCTAACGTGGCCACCATGAGCACAGTTGGGACCCATCGACTCACTGTACCCTGTCAGAGCTGGTGTTGACTTCTGCTGCCAGCCCTTGTACCAATGCCATAATTCTGTAGGCTGCCATCCAGGCAAGATATGTGGGTATGTATGAAACACGAGTGGAAGAGGAAGGTTTGCTTGATGAGGTGAGGGAAGAGCAGGCAAAAAGCTTCTGTTTTAGAAAGGGATGAGTAGTTTTGGCAGTTATGAGTGCAACAGACATAAGGCTAAAAGAAGCAGCAAAATTTATTAAAATAGAGTAGAGTAGGAGAGTTCTGCACCTCCTCTGGGCATGTTCAGGGAGTAGGGAAGAGCTGGTGTCCCTGACATCCTTCCATCAGAGAAATGGCAACCTGTGTTGCCAGCAGATGTGAGAAAGGTCAATAGTATGGCCTTCCATGACCATCCGTAGTGACATGATGGAACCTGGCTAGAAAATATGCAGAAGAGCACGACTGAAACTTGGGGTTGCTCAAAATGAGCTAAAACTCTAAGTACCATATCAGTAGCTTCTAGGTACAGGAGAGGAGAGCTGACTTTTGTAAATAAATTTTTTAATTCTCTGTATCTCTTTAACAGAAAATGAAGTTTCTAAGGGGGAAAGTTTAAAGCTTCTTGAGAACTTAAAGTTCAAAAATTTACCAGGACTAAAAGATACCAGTAAACATCTATGATTTTTTTAATAAATAGTGTGGAGTCACAAAAATAATGAAGTATGGGCTTCATCCCAATCCTGGTGAAGTCCAGAGGGGTCTCAGCATGCTTCTTCAGATGGAGGATGATATTCCAAGTGTGTAAGAAATAGACTTGTTGGTTTCTTTAACGGACTGGACAACTTTATGAATTACTGTTGTATTTTAGCCAGTTATAACTAGCTGTTTGTGATGAGGAGAAGTTGTTGTTGTAGTGACTGTTATTGACTGTTTGCTGAGTCACTTAGTGCATAATTAGGGAGATGAAAGGCCAGTGTAGGGTCCTGGAGAGTCAATTCCTGGCCAAGTGCCTCTATCTTTTAAGACTTTTTTAGTGTACCTCTTTGATAAAAACTGTGAAAGCAAATACAGAGCTACTAGGCAAGGAGCCTATCCTGAACTGATGAGGTAAGATTTGGAAGTGGAGGTATCTGCTACTTCAAACAAGAGGCATGGTCTCAAGCCACAGAATAAACAAATGATGACTAGCAGCAACTCAGAGCAGAGAAAAGTTAAGAGGGAACTCATAATTAGAAGAAGCTGCTACTTGAACCAAGAGCATTGTAGGGATTTGAAAAGTTTCTAAGAAGGAGTAGAAAGTAAATTGAGAACTGGTTCTCTGAGCATGAAGAACACTGGAGGTACAGAGAGAAGTAGGAGATTCCATATTAGCTAAAAACCCTACCAATGTCCAGAGGTTTCCATGAATTCTCATGGGTTTTCTTCTTTCAAACACTTAACAGTTTCTTATAAGCAACCTGATGGGGGTATTTAGGGACACTACAATAGCCACTGGAGTTGCTAGGATACTCAGTTATATTAAAGAGGGGATTAAAATTCAACTAGAAGGTGTAAACCTACATGGCATAGAATTGAGGGCAGGCAGGAATATCATGTGAAAGGCTCCCATCTCCTTCAGTGGCAGCAGTCAGAAAAGATGTGATAAAAGCGGTCACAGGAGGAGGCAGGATCAGTGTGTAAGAGACTTTAAAGCAAGGTTACGGGAGATAGGCCTGAGGCTTTCTGAACTGTGAAGGAGATCATATCTAAAAATATTTAAAAAACCCCCAAAACTGTGAAGGGAATAGTGAAACATTTTCATTTCCTTTCTGGTTATCTTCTTCAATGAAGCCCCTTTACACTCCTTACTGTAAAGTTAATATAGTAAATGTAGAGCTAATCAAAGGATATACTTCCTTTCCCAACACCTTGTCAGCTGCTGCAGCCTGCAGTTGCAAGAGGTGGAGACACATGAAATAAACGCTGTGGATGTAATGAAAGACTGGTGATTTTGCAGCACAGAGCAGCGTTTGTATCATTGTACGTGAAGGAGTAAGTGATGGTATTGCTTACAAGCAGGTATTGGGAAGGAGCCTCCTGTGGAGCTCATGCACAGCCGTGCACAATTAGCTGGCTACTTACCTCTTCCCGTTTGTCACTGCAGGTCACACGCATCATTTCTCTCGCGCTTTTAGAGACAGCTTCAGCAGTGCTGGCACGGCAGCCCCAGTGGACCACTCGTGTAATCTGCTGTGGCAGTTCGCCTTCTATGTAGGCCACTGCAGAACAAATTAAACTTTTGGTGTTTTCGTTTTCTTCTGCAAATGGCTTCCTTCTTTGGTTCAGCTTTTCATTTGTATCAGCATTCTTTTTTTTTTTAACTGTGTGGCTCTGTCCCTCACCTTTGGCCTTGCAGAGAATCCAGTAACTGTTTTCCTGCAAATGGCAAGTGTATTTCCAAGGCCTAGGCTTTAAATGGTTCTTCTGGAAGAAAAAAAAAAAATTCCTCTCACGCCCTTGACATGAAAATAACAATGTGAACAATGGGAGCTGGCCGGAGCCAGCCTGACGCTGGAGCACGCTGCGTGGAAGGAGGTTGAAGAGGGAAAAAAAAAACTTCTACATGCCGTGGAGGGAGGATGTTCAGCAGACTATTTGCATCAGAGTTTGAGAACCCACACAATAAAAATGAAAGTGCAGAGTGCAGGCCAGCTGCCTGAGATAAGATCACATTGTTGGAAAGGGGAGAAACGTACTGTCTCCACACTAGCTGGGCAGGCAGCAGAAGTACTGTGCAAAACAAGTGGTGAGATCAGATGTGCAGCCCCTCTTCCTTGGTTGCTGACGTACCAAGTGATTTTGATTGATTTTTGTGTGTCACGGTATGCCACAGCCAACCTGGGAGAATTAAGCAGATGGCATAGCGTGCAGGGGAATTGTGTGGAGCGTGGATATGGAGGGCAGCTAAAATCAATCATTTTTAACAAGTAAATGCAACTTTGTGCAGTTCCCCAGCAGCGGTAGGGCCGTAACTGATGCGATGGCTTTATTGCAGCTGTTTGTGGGTGCATTTGGCCTCAAACGGGGAGGAAAGAAGGCTCTGCTGTGGCTCAAACAGAGCTCTCATTTGTTCTCTGCACAGCTCTGGGATTCAGTTCCTTGCATCTGTGGCAAATCATCTTATTTACCACCTCCAGTGACCAATTCAGATGTCGACAGAAATGTCAGTTTTAGAAACTCACAGATGCTATTAGGGATAATGAACTAGCTGGATTTTTTTATCGTACATTTAACATACACTGTGATAAGACTACAGAGTTGGGTTTGAACTCTCTCACCTAATTTTTAACTCCAGGGTTTTTTTTAATGAACATTACTAAAAATAATTTTAATCTCCTTTAAATTACCTTTAAAATTCTCACGTGCCTTCCTCAATCATTACAGAAGGTTGTGTGGCTGAACTCTGTTTTCATTTAGTCTGAACTCTGTTCATCATCTTGTGTTGCTGACCAGTGTTGGTGGTTTAACTATGCCCTGTGGATGATTTCCTGGGTCTGGCACACTACTTTTATACTCAGTGATAAAAAAGTGATTGCCTGTGTGATTGCCAGGCAGACGTGGAGGGTTTTACCAGTGCCTGCTGCCCATTTTTCTCCAGACTTGTGTGGGCAGGTGCTAGCATGTAGCAGTGCTTTCAGCTCCAGTGCTCTCACCTGCTTTGTCCTCTAGAGCTCCCTCTCTCCTGCTACAGATTTGCAGCCTCTTAAAACCATTAGGTTGAATTTCTTGAATACCACAACACTGGCTTTATGTCTCTTCCAATGTAAAGCGTGGACAACATCTTTTTACTGCCTTCTCTGTGCATGCCCCTGGGCACAAAAAACACCTGATCTGGGAAGAGCCTGTCCTAAACAGGGGCAACTACAGAAACTTCATTTCAGAGCATGATGCCATGTATTTCGTTCCTGCCAGAAAAAGGTTGCTAAGCTAGCCTGCAAACAAGGGATTTTTCTGCATCTTTTGTGACCACTATGATAGTGTGCCAGAAGATAATACCTTTGCTTATGCCCTGTGGTCATCATGGACCTGGGCTCCCCATATGAATATACATATCTAGAGAGAAATTCCACACAGTCCAACATGGCTGTGTCAGGTGAGCTGGCTCATTCTTTCTCTACCAGTGTGTGTAAATGTTCCTAGTGTTCTCTTCCGTGTTGCTACTCTGTTAAATAAAAAGGTCTCATTTTAACAGTTTTTTTCACTGTCCATCCAAGACATTGATAGGACTGGCACTGGAGTTTAGAACCACAGGCACTGGTGGTGGTTGCATGGAACTGTAGAGGTTTATGTATGCATTGGGTCAAGATTATCACAGGAACTGTATGTGTGGATTCAACACCTTTGGCAGAACTGTTTAAAACTTACTTTCCTGTGCTCAGCATTAAATGCAGGATGCATTTGTCTGTGTGGAGATGCTAGTCCTGTGCTCATGTTTAGTTTGATTATAATGTATTTTATGATTTTGTGCACAGTTGTATATGTGCGTTATTGGTGCACATATGAGTCAATATTTGTGAGAGTCCTGGCCTACTGAGTAAGCCAGCAAGTAAGGTGACTAGAAGAGAGACCATGAAGCTTCAGATTCCTACTCAGTCAGTGTAAAAATATGAGCAACTGGTTTAACTTTCCAGTATCTTTATGATTACCCCTCTTTAAAACAGTCTGCAGAAGTTGCTTCTGGAAGGAGCTTTTGTTTTTTGGATAAAGGTGGTGTAGAAGGAAAGAGCACCTCTTCATATTGCTGTGCCCACAGCTCTGCCAGGTCAGCCTTTGCTCATGAGGCTGTTTCTCTTCATCAGTTATTTCAATGTTAGGGAGAGAAAGAGCTTTGACTAGCTAGTCACTGGGTAATGGGTGGGGACTGTGGCCTGCAGATGAATTAGGATGTTTGCTCCCTGGATTTACTGACACTTGTGCTTAAGTCGGTACATCCCGTAGAAGAACACTACTGTAACTGTTTCCTGGTGTTTTAGAAAGTGTAACCTTCCTTGCTCAGCTGAATCTCTAGAAAATTCACTGGGTTTGTTTTTGAATTCTAGCTCTTCTTTGTTTCTTTTTCTAAGTGTGCTTTCATATACTGAAGTGTATCTATATATAGACTTTTTTGAACCATGCAGAGTAGTAGGGAAAAGAGTATCCACTATTTTCTAGGATTATTTTAAGGAAAAATAATAGAAACATGCATCACAAACTACACGATACTGTATGCTCTCACTAAATCTGTTCAACTCTTTTTCTCCCTCCTAAAGAGAGACTTTTCCATAATTCTTTTCTATATGTACATGGATTTATTTTTCATTATTGTTTTTATTAAAAGAATTGTGTTTTAAGAATTGCTCGATCCACTAGGCTTAAACAAAGAATTAATGTCTGAATTGTCATTATAATGTAATTTTTAGGCTGAAAATCCTTTTGGCATGAGATGCTTGTAGCCTAAATTTTTTCTGCTATATAAGGAAATGGATTTTATTTAACTTTCTCAACCAAGCCTATGTGCACAAGAGGAGAATCCAAATTCAGACTAAGAATAGATATTTTCTAACTGCATTAATGAGTTTCTGCTATGGCTCTGTAGCTAGTAGTCAACAGTCTATATGATTACTCATCTCTGATTTCATGAAGGCTAGAGGTTACAGGTGTGTTTTCTTAGTAATTTTAATACATTGAGTCTTTTTGTTTTAAAGTTCCTGTTGGCAGCTATTTGGACGTGGGCTTTGCTGTTGTTCTTCCCAGCAGGTGTTCCTCCCACTCTATTGGCTCTGAGCTTAGGTGGTGAAGGCAAAGGTAAGGCTCTTGTGTCAGGATCCCAGGACTCCTGAAATCCCGGTCCTTGCCCTGCCATCCCAAGTGTTCTGAGGTGGACAGCAGGTCTTGTTGCTGAAGTCCAAGCTGTCAGGTGACACACAGCTCAAACTCCTGATCCTTCATGTGTAGGCTGTGCTGGGGTCTGTGTACATTGATACCAAAAGGAGCTGTTGAACTTCCTGGCACGAGTAGCTATGCCGAGTGGTGGGATCCGCCCCCTGAGATCAGTTCCTCTGGTGCCGAGGGGGCAGCTGGTGGCTCCTGCATCGTCTCTGCCTAAAGGGGATACAAGATGCAATGGAGTGGGAGCACGCAGGCTGAGTCTGGCCCTCTGGCTTCAGAAGCTGCCTGACTCTGATGCCAGCTGATTTTCTAGGTTAAGAGAGACCCTTAGCCATCTTCCCTCAGGGCTGTATCCACAGAAGGGGTGATACTGCTACAGGGTAGTTAGAGATCCAATATTTTGTTTATTAGTTTTTCATTGGTGCTTGAGAGCAGAAATCTGCTTCAGAGAATGGAAACCAGTCATGCCTCATATTGACCCACACATTACATCTTTCTGATCCATGAAAGTGAGTTTGTAACTTCCCTTTCCCTGCACACCCTCCCTCCCTGCTGACTTGGAAACACTGAGACAGAATGTGAACTGCTTTGGGGGCCCAAGGCATGGTACAGAGGTGTGGTGCTGTGCCCAGCTGCCTGCAAGCCAAGTCCTGCCTGTAGGAGCCCACCAAACCTCTTCTCACTTGGTAATGAAGCACAAGAATTTGTTTCACACATCTGCTGAGATGCATTTCTTGTACTTGCAATGCTTCACATTGATTCCTTTCTGATTTTGCTTTTCACTGTAAATTGTCACTGAGTCCCTTGGTATTGGGGGATTTAAATGGTTTCAACCCAGCAACAGGAGACTTGGACCTGAAAAATCTATGGCTGAGGTGAATGTTATGGTTGGACCCATGTGCAGTTCTTTACAGCAGATATTACCATTATGCATAAAGGATTCTTAACATCCAAAAAGAGCTAAAAATGCTATAAATTTTACCTCCTCCTCTCCCTCAATAATGTCTGGCTCTGCCTGTCCTGTAGTCCACGGGACAGAGAAATTTGGTGAGGAAGTAGCAGGACATGAACAAGTAGATCAAAATGGTCACCCCACACTTCTGCTGGCTTTGTGCACTGTGGTCTGGTTTTCCCCAAGAGCACAGCTGCCCCTCCCTGAAGCTGTCATGAGGCCGCTTGGGGTGAGTTTCAGTGACAGTGGTGTGGTGTGGTATGCTGTGGTGTGCCCTCCGTGATGAGAGGGAGCTGCAGATCCTCCCTGGCCTCCATAGAATAGGGTTGGAAGGGACCTTTAAAGGTCATCCAGTCCCACCTCACCTGCAGTGAGGCTAGGTCAGGGTGCTCACAGCCCCATCCAGCCTGGCCTTGAATGTTTCTAGGGATTCCTGTCCCTGTAGTTTTCTCCCAGCCATTGCACACTGCCAGTGAGACTGCCGTGGCTTTGGACAGGGAGCAGGAAGCATCTAATCCAGCCCTGCAAACCCTGACCTACACCACTGGCATGGCATAGCCCAGAAACCCTCCTCACCTTTTCTTTTTCCATGTTGTAAAACGCGCCGTTTTTGAACTGCTGTGGGAAACTATAAGTGCGTCAGCTGTAAATAAACTTCTGAAAAGTCTGTTCTTCATTTCTTTTTGTTGAATTTGGCTCATTGTGGTGACATGCATTGAGACCTAAGTGATTCTGTAATTCTTTGAGACTATTAGTAGCATGTCCTACCACGTCTTCCTCCTACATGCAGAAAGCACAAAAACTCCCTGTCAGATGGCCCCGCATGTGATGGACTTGCTGCACCTCAAGTTAAAGCGTGGTACCTACAAATAGAAGAGTTTAAATGGAGCCACAGGTGAAGCAAGGCATTATGGACCTAATATGTGTAATAGGACTGTAAATGAGTTCCTGTCATTTCACTGTGGAGTAGCTGAGCTTATGACAGCAGTGTTATTGAATCCCAAGGACAAGCAAGGTTCCCCATGAGTTCAACTTGCTTCGGCTCCCAGCAAGTGCAGGTAAAAGTTTGCTGTGTCAGTGGCTTTTGGCACCGTATATGTAAGATATACTTGTCAAGGAAGAGCAATATGACAATGGCAAACATTTAACACTTGGACCCCTCTGCTAAAAAGTTAATTTGCCTGGAAATTTATTTAATTGTTATTTATTCAATTCTTTAATTATTTTACCAGAAACAGTAGGAGCTTGTTCATATAGGGAAATTTTGCCAGTCACACTTGCATAATTACAGGAGGATGGTTAGAAACATCATTCCTTGCATAAATGCTTTTATTCCAGTGTAATGAATACTATTTGACAGAGCTTATATGTCTTAGAATGACTAAATTAAGAAGTATCATTTTAGTCCAGGAGTACTGGTGTTGTATCTTTACTATCTCAGCTCTCTGTTTTATGCTTCTATAACTTTTCTGGGTGGCACAGATAGAAATGCCCAGTAATACATTCTCCTTTACAAAGTGATTCTACTGAGAAGGACAGCATGTAGCCATGGTTCTAAAATTTGTGAGTTTACACACTAAGCCACAGATTCTTCTCTTGCTTTTGAAGGGATCATGATTTAATCTGCCTGTGTATGCTCATTTGCCCTCTTCTAACAGCTAAGAAAACCTCTTCTTTTCAAGTCTCCTAGAGTGCTGCCAGGTTTGTCATTAAACATCAGATCTGTGACTAGAAGGCACTATTAGCTTTACTGCTTAAATGTATTATCCTATTGTTTATATGACTGTGGTGGTTCTTTAACAAACACAATACCATATAATCTCTGTCCTAAAGAAATCCCATCTCACAGAGAAAGAACCATATGCTGTAATTACAATCAGAGTTGCTATTAAACACCAGGCTTGTTGTTAATTTTCTGCTGGTGTCCAGGATCTCAGAGGCATCTCCTTATTTTGCTGCCTGTGACTGGGAGCAGTAATGAAGAGTGACTGGGACAGGAAGAACAGTGTAGCTGGGTGGGCTCCTACACCATCCTCTTTAAAAGGACACATGGATCCACAGGCAGCAGCCCTTGCAATGATGAAGACTGCTTCCCTGTGGATTTATGTCTTTTCTCAAAGTTGGGCATGGTCTGCATTTTGGTGGGTTCTCAGATGTCTAGTAAGGGTTGTACTTGGAGGGTATGCTTGCAGTCAGGGAAGGCACCAGTAGAGTGATAGTCCAGCTTTCCTCCTGCTTCATTGTGTGGAGACCTCTTGGATCATGACTGGAAAGGAGTGTTAATAAAGCCAAGTTTTCTTCACCCCTGTGGAGAAAAGCCCTTTTCATTTCAGCAAGAACATAGTTTAGACAATCTGAAGTAATCTAAGACCACTTAAAATCTTCTTTCATTACACTAGTGTAACTTAATGGTCTTCTGTGGAGTACCTTATCATTTATATCAATATAAAGAAGAGATAAATTGGTTCTTACATGCATTACTGACCAGGAGAAGAAAAAATTAAACACAGTGTTTCCTCTTCCTTTTTGTCCCCATTTCCGTGTGGTTTCCTGTTGAGAGATTCAGATTAGCTTCTTTTCTTTGTCTCTCTTGTCTCATCCATTTTACAGTCTTTGCATTACCTCTTTTTAATAGTCCAAGTACCCATGTGAAGGGCCTATTAGAAACACCTGAGTTTGATAGCTGTATCATTTGAACTTATCTGGGCTTCTATTTAATCTCTGCTCGTGGTATGTCATGATGAAGAATAATGCCGGAGAAGATGACGCGTCTCTTATTCAATAGCATCTATCTCTTCCTTCATTATTCTCTCCATTGTAGAGTGAAACAAGGATAACAAAGTTTAGATTTTGTCTCTTTTGATTGCTTAATTCATTTTATAGCTGTATATCTGTAACATAGCTTTGACAAGTATATCTTTGGGAGAAGCTCTGACCCAGTTCTTGTCTTCATGGGCAGAATATTGAATTTTCTTACAAATGCACTTCTTTTGTAACAGGATTTTTTGTTCTTGCAGTCCATTTTATTGTCTGTTTTTTGTGAGGAAGGAGACATTAACAAGATCACAGTGAGCAAGTACAATGGAGAATTGTGAATACAGTGCAACATGTTTCATTGTAAAGCAGTAGACAGGTTTAAGAGATGTTATGTCTTAAGACTACGTATTTGTTACTCAAGTGCCTGTAATCACATCCTAGGGGAAAATAGTTTCAGTAGAAATGTAAAAATCCTGAGTTCCATTTCTAAGCACATTAGGAATTATGTAGCTGCGTTTGGTTTTTTAATGCAGGACCTGCATTTCCAACATCGAAGGTTGCCCCTGACACTAACAAATCATTAACATAATGGCTATGAGACATTTTCAATTGATTGTCATTTTCAAACTGTTGAGCATCTCTTCTGCAGTTACCAAATAATGTAATATTTTTTCTTGAACTCAAACAGTTGAGCAAGATTTCAAGGCACAGTAGGCTGTATTGATGAGGATAAGCAAATAATGGTGTATCTGTGCCACTGCCCTGCATGTGTATGTCAACAAAGAATATGCAGAATCCAGTATTGCACTAAGAGGGGAGGGGAGGGGAGAGGAGGGGAGGGAGAGAAGGGAATGGGCCAGAACTCACAAAACAGGTGCTATTTACATGGAAAACAAATTGCTGCTTTGAGGGGGTGGGGTAGGTGAGCCTTAGTAGTAGTGGGTGTAGGTAGGTGGGATAGGTAGTGCTTAGTCATGCTGTACTCCCTCTGCTCATTTGCCTCTCTGGGGCTTGCTTTGGCTTGTTTGTTGTTGTTTTTTTTTTCCCTCTCAGTTTTTTCAGTTGTACATCCTCTTCTTACAGGAGCAGTCAATAAAATATTTTTTTTCCCCTCTCCCATGTATAGCACATGCTTGTGTTCAGGAGGTAATTTGTGCCCATGTTTAAGGAGAAGGTTGTCTTTGTTTCTGATACCTTATTCCAGCAATAAGGCTAATTGTGTTGGATTTTTTAATGCTTTTCCTACATGCCTACAGGTTGCTGCTAGACTCATCCTATTTCAAAGAGATTGAATACAATCCATTACAGCATTAAGTAATTACTCATTTATTGTTGCAACAAGAAAACTTATCATACTGATGTTAAAGGAACATGTGTTGATAATGTAGGAAATACGGACATTTCAGAAATACCACTTAACACTGCTTTTCTCACTGTTTTTGATGGGAAACATGGTTTCTGTCCTCATTTGTAGCCTCTGTTGACCTCCAGTTATTTTTCCACTGGTATATTGATTACTTCACCATTGCTGGATGTGCCCTGTCTACATATTACCACTGGTTTTCCCACCATCTCTAGTCTGTGGCACTGAGGGTTCTTCTGGGCTGTTATGTATGATGAAGCTATCTCTACAGAATTCATTTCATGCTTTCCCTGTGTACACATTATGCATTTGCTGTTGGAAACATTTGAAACAGCTGGATCTTTACTGTGTATTTCATTGTGTTTATTAGACACAGTCTCTGTTCAGAGAAAAGAAGATCAAGAAAACTTAATTTGAACTGTTTGGGGTTCAGAAAGCAGAACAGTTTCCCCAAAATCGCAGGACGCTTCCCCTCCCCACTCTTACCCCATGCACACGCCCCACTGCTGCTGTGCAGAAAAGCATTAAATGGCTCTTCTGTCCTGTGCAGTGAATGCCTGCCTCTTTCATCCCAAACATGGGCTTTTCTATTTGGTATCTGTCTTGAACCAGACACTAACCAGATGTGGACTATCACTGTTTCAGCAGGCTGTAAAACAAAAGGAAAGAAAAAGAATTCAGTGGAAGTGGAAAAGTTTTGCTGGTCATTAAACTCAGTGTCAACGCTTAACAATATAATATTATAGCTCTGGATAGAACTTTTCCTCTCCACTCAGTTTGGATGAGGTTTAAAACCAAAGTGCTTGTGGAGATGGTTTTTGCCTCCCTATTACCACTGTGGTCACTGATACGTAGAAAACTGCAATGACTGGTACAAAGTCAGTGTTGGGAATAGAGCACAACATAATTTCAATGTAAAAATATGCAGTTTCCAAAGGACAGTTTTATCAAGCCAAGGATGTTTTTTTGTCTTGTTGATGCATGTATCTCTTGCTTTATGCAATATCCATACTTTTAACATTTTAATAAGCATAACGTAAGGTCATGGTTAAAACCTGATGGTGCTGACACAAGTGAAATTTTCGTCATTGACTTTTGAGAGAGGCAGAAATTTCCCTGTTGAATTCTGTATGCATTTTTAATGCTGTTCAAACTGGTTGAAAGATGATTTATTCTTCAAAGAAACTGTGTGGCCTATCCCACAAGTTTTATTTTTCACAGCAGTGATCCTAACCAGACCTGAGGTCGTAGTACTGACACTGTGCAGGAGGAAACCTAGGAGTACAGGACTTGGCAATTCACAAAGTAATTTGGGATGTTTGTTTAACATTGCAGTCAGTGTGTTTGTAGAATTGCTGGATTTTTTTCCCCTATTTATTTTCTTTGTTTTTATTGTCTTGGTGATGGGTTTTGGGCTGTGTCTGTAGGCTTGCCAGAGTATTTCCTCAGCTGTTTACACCTGTTATGTAAATCCTTGGCAATGAGCTATTTTTCTCGGCTGTGAAAACATGCTGGCTTGAACTACACTACCTGCAAGTGTCATTGCAGTGCTGGGACTTTGTCCATGTCTAATAATGCCTATTCAAGGGTGTCCCAATATCCCAGACACTGGGAGACTGGGGTTCAACAGCCACACCATTCTCTGCCACCATTTCATCTTTATTTCTGAGGCTGTTGTTGCAAAATAAAAATATTAAATATTTGCTCCTTTCTTTATCTAAGTAAGAATTAAGGTTAAATCTCAGACTGGGAGTCTAAAAAACATGGAGAAATGCATGGGTCCATGTTTTGCAGATCTGTAAGGCTGTTTTATTTTTTTAGTCTAAATATCTGCAGTACTGTTTGTTGTATACCTTTGAGACAGGTAGGCTTGCAAAAGGACAGCAGAAGTGATTCTGGATTTAACTTCTTTAAGTCTCTCTCCTTTGGTTTGACATGCAATGTCAAGCAACTCTTTTGTTCGGACCGCTTTTATTTTAATTCCTTTTTTTCCTCTTACTCCTTTTATTAATAACATTCACTAACAGCCTCAGACAGCATCCTGTAATAAGTGGGAACTATCCTACATATCCTGCTTTAGAAAGATGTAAGAGGAGGGGGAGAAGCAGGACATTTGGGGCCAAATTTCTGTTTGTCCATCAGTGGCAGCAATGCAATCAGTGGCAGATTTGTTTGTTCCTGAGGCATCTGTTAGCTCTGTCATCTGCTGTAGGCATCTATTTGCTGTAGACTAATAGATGTAAAGTTCTTGGAACTGCCCATATACTGCAGCATATTCTGACTTGAAGCTACCCTCTGGTGTCTGGGTTGTAGTTGATATTTGAGGAGGCTTAAATCAAAATTGCTCTTAATATGATTGAGAAGTAGGAGAGGACTTAACCTAAGGTGAGGAACAATACAAGGCTTTTAATTTGGGCAGTATTAAGTTTTGACATGGGTTTGGGGAGAACATGAAATATTCAGGCTTGTAGCAGTGCTCATTCTGAGTGATAAGGAATGGTCCATCCCAGAGATGTTTGCTTACTGTTTTGTGACACAGTTAGCTCAAACATGTAGGTAACAGGGAGTGGAGGTTAGTTATCCTCCAAGAAGTGGCTAAGCAAGTGTTTAGCCCGCATCTTTTCAGAGGTCCTTGCCATTATCAGCAGCTTCCTGACTGTCCGGAGGGGGAGGTGGGGGGGGCTGGGTGCACAATGTCCTCTGCCCTCTGACTTTGCAGGGGAACAGAACTCCTCCTTCAAGTTAGCAAGTCAGACAGTGCACCAACCAAAATCTCTTTCATTCCTGGTGCTGTCAGAAGTAGCAGAGGTTGGGCCAGAGTCAGTTAAGGTTGTGTCTGTCATTTCAGTGCCAAAGACTTTTGGAATTGCTGCAAGTGATGGTATGTCAAATACTTCTGTCAGAGGGTGGTAGCAAGCAATTTACAGTGTTTATGCCATGTCTCGAGATGGATTCAGCAGGGCTGGTCTTTCCAAATCTGAAAAGTGTTTCAGAAGTCTAGGCGTAGGCTTTCAGGTCTGACTGTTGAATTCTGGTTAGTTGTTCTGGTTGTACAATTTTCAAAAGGGGTTATAAAGGTCTAAACAGCACTGCTGCTGGAATACAGAGCCCAAATCTAGTACAGGTGGAGGAGTCACATTCCTGCTGTCCAGCCACTACCATGCTTTCTCTTGGGGAAGCATTACTCACTTTGTTTGTTGATTTGATTCCTCTTGAAAAGGGTACAAACACAAATGGTGCTCCTCAAGATAATTGGGCCACTTACCAGTCAGACTACCTGGATGTTGGTCATTAGGTCTGTTCAGAGAGCACATCTGAAGCCCACTGTGTTTATGTGTTTGGCAAAGTTAGAGCTGATGACTTCAGCTGGTGTTTCATCAGTGCAAGATTTTGGCATTCATTATAAATATTTTTAAGAAGCAGTTAGGATGGGGAAGCTTGGAGAGGACTGAAGCAGGCAGTAAAATTTGTACATCTGTACCAGTGCCCTCCTGAGTCACCTCCTCTGCTGATTTGACCTTTGAGGGTTCTGGGCCGTCTCTTCTGTCAGAAGATACACACTAAAAAAGTGTTTGTCCATGGCTGGCATTAAACTGTACTTTCAGATGACCTTGGACATACCTTTGTGTTTGGTCATGATATTTTGGCATGAGGTTCTAAGGCAAGAATGTCACTGAGCACTATGCTCCCTCTACCTTGTTTTCCTTTGCTTTTTTCATCTGACCAAGGTCTTCACTTCCTGCTGCAGGCTGCTGTCCTGTGCATCTGTCCATTGCTCAGTATAGCTCAGATATCCACCAGGTGAGAAGCTTGTAGGAGTGTATGTAGCTGTGAGATATCTCTGTATTATTGTGTTTCTATGCATATACTATTAGAGCCTCCTCTTGATTTTTTATGATGCACTGCCCTTGTGTACCTTTTGCCTTGACTAATTGGCTGTGGCAGGCAAGATGAAACCTAGGAAGACACTATAGTTTTAAAATAAATGCACTTGTCTTGAAGTTGGAAATAGCTGAAAGATCTGGATCCTAATTATTCTTGTACTGTAGAGAACGTCGTGTGATGTTTTTTAGTGGAGGTTGATTTTTCCCCCTGTTTATCTTCTGGTTTTAAAAAGATTCAAAGACTACACATTTTAAGTAAATCTCTGGTGATCAAAAACTAATATAGCTTTTATTTAAAATCATATAAATGAAAACTCAGTGTCCTAAGCCGTTTCTTTCAAAGAAGAACACAGTGATTTTTTCCCAAAGTCTGAATATCATGAGACTCATGTTGCAATACAATGAGAATGGGAGAAGTGGGGGAATTTAGTAATACCCTAGATATTGTTGAATTCAAAGCCACACTGAGATAAAGCAAGCCTTTCTAGACATTGCAGGGAAATTCATGTTATATATGTGTAGATAATAGGTACATATGTTATATTAAAATAATTTCTTACACTGAAAAACGAACCAAACATGTTATAAAACCATTTAATGATTTAATTTTGTCAATTTAATTTCATGTTATTTTGTGTGCAAATTAACATTGTATAATTAATATCTCATTTATATATAGAAAGAATGGTCTTGAGTTCAAGTAGATTTCAGTGATTTAATCCTGAAAATATATTATATAGAAATTGTGAAGAGCACACACAGTTGGAGAAGAGACTATGATTCCTGCCTCTGCTTGTTTTGTTGTGTTTTGTTTTGAAAGGGCAAGCACGTTTGATGTATTCAGACATTGGAACAAAAGACTTTCTGCTAATCTTTAGTTAGGAGAAATCACCAGTGTTGGCTTTGATTCCAGTTTTAATAAACACAAGTGGTGATGACAGCTTTGTTTGGTTTTTAAGATTGTCGATCTGTTTCCGGATGCTTCTGCTGCCTGGGCTGAAGGCAGGCGGAAACCTTGTCAGGGTGGGCTCTGAGCTCTGGGGACGGAGGGATCTGGAACACCCTAGTTCCAGTCCTGCCTGCAGTGCGGTGAGCTCAGGAGCTCCTGCAGTCCCTTCAGGAACAGTTTATGTAATTTCAGACATGCCAGCAATACGCTACACTATGAAATAGTCTCTTGACTCTTTGATAGATTTTTAAAATTTTTTTTTCCTTCTTTCTTCTTCTATTCCCCCCCCCC
>VZRX01018085.1:82465-136779 GCA_013398075.1 Notiomystis cincta | reverse complement strand
CCCCCTTCTCTCTCGGAGGGATTGCATCATCTGCCTGCATTTCACAGCTTGGGCAGCAGGGGAAAGGAGTTGAATAAATCAACATGTTGCTTTTATCAAGTACATCTCTGTGAAGTGGCCTGGTCAGGAGAAATTTATATTCTTTCTTTCTAAGCCGTCCTTAAAAAAATGTTTCACCCCTTTTTTCCTTTCAAGGATTTTTTTCAAGGCTTTCCAAATCACTTCGTCAGAACTTGTGATAAGTTGAGGCTGTGTTTTCAACAGTTTGCAAGACTGCAAACCCCTTTTCTCAGAACAGACAGTCTAACAGCTAAAATAATCTGAAAATCTCTTTGCTCTAAAGAGACAGTGAGACTGTTACATCCATGAGAGGTAAACATCCAGCACCCTTCCACCAGTGTCTGTGTAGTTACTGTGGACTCAAAGAGATGGAAGGGAGGAGAGAACCTGTCTCAGAGCTAGGGAAAGTAAGATGGGTTCAAGGAAGTGATCAGCTTTTAGTGGGAAAAATGGTACCTACATCAGAAAAAAGCTTGAGACTGTGATGTTAGGTTTTAGCATGCAAAAATATTTTCAGCTTTTCTAACATCTTAAAGCACGGAACAATGGCTACAGTCACAATTTTAGTTGTTGCCAAGGATTACCTCGTTCCACTCGTTATTGCTGGTTTTCATGTTTTCCCATTTCTGTCCTTTTTTTTTTTCTCTTTGTTTTCTTCAAAGGGGAAAAAAATCCCATAAAAAAAAGCTCTGCTTGGTTTCCAGGATTACCCTGTGAGTATTGTAGGAGTACATGCTTTATATTAAATACAGTTGCATACTTTTTATCAATTTATATTGAACTCTCTTGTTGCTTTCAAGATAACAAGATTAGGCATAGGATTTGGTAGGGGCACGAGGGGAGGTCGGTTTTCCTCTTAGGCAGATTGATATATACCAACTAAAGATTCTGAATCAAAAAGAAAAAAAAAAAAAAGAAAACAAACAACTTCCTGACAATCTTTTAAGCTTGCAAATACTTATATTGGAGGATGAGTAGCTATACAATTGTTTAATCTCTCAGAGTTTCTTCTGGATCAACCAATGCCTTGTACAGTCCTTACAAGAACTGTATTTTAGAACAAATTTACTCTAGTGGTGTTGCCGTCCATGTTGCCACTGCTGAAGCTTGGAGAGGGCCAGGGATGGATCTACAGAAAGCCAAATGTATGGCAAAGAGGGATGAAGCCCCTGCCTCCTGACAGATTCTCTGTTGTTGCTACTAAAGGCTAGATGTGTCTGTCTGCTGTGCTGCTGGGCTTTAATGGAAGGAGATTGGCTGTGCAAATAGTCACCATCTTTTCTTTTCTTTTTCCTTCATTGTAGACCAGGAGAACTGTAAGGGCAGTGAAAATAGAAGTACCTTCACAACAGAAAAGAAAGGACTGAAGTTAGCATTTCTGGGCTGTGTTCATGTACAGGCTATGACTGTTTTGGTTTTGATTTTTAAGGGAACTGCAAGGCACTGCAATTAGAATCTCATGTTTGGAGTGTTTGTCCAGAACACAGTCCTACTTAGGGGTAAAACTAATACTTCATTTGAAAGCCTTTACCTGTGTTGTTAACAGTGTTATAGAGGATGACAACAATGGTTTAACACAATTAATTTATTTTGTAATTTTTGTGGGTTTTATAATTTTTTTGCTTCTTTCAGTCTGCTAATAAAAATACATATGTTTTTCTTTTACTTGTAAACAATTATGTGATTCTTGTTTGTGACACAAATTCTGTGCTTTAAAAGTTGAATTTTTATAATTTTTTTAAGAATTAATATTTTTATTTTACTTCAGCTCATTGCAAGCTATGTTCTAGGAGCCAATTTAACTTGTCAGTGTTATTTTAGATGTAGCCTTCATTAAATATCTACAAGCAAATTAAAATCATTCATGTAATTGAGGTATTTTCTCAAGGCTTTGGCTTCCATCATCAGAAACACAGAAAAAAGTTGCCAGGGGTCTTACTGTGTTGGAAGAACACTTAAGTGCCAGTGAAGTATAAGATACCTTTATATAAAATAAGCGTGCTAGCATAAAACCTTCAGCAGTATCCTTTGCATTTGGTTTGCTTTGCTGAGAAAGGAAGTGTTTACTTGAGAAAGCATCTGGATTTTATTGTGTTTTAATTCATTGTGGACAGCCTGATGGAGTCTGGAACCACTTAGAATGTCACAACCTTTCATTGTCACATGCAATGTGGAAATGAAATAAAAAGCGATCCAAATCTCAGGCTGTGTAGCCCAAGTTGTTACGTTTGCTGGGGTCTTCCTTCTGTAAGACAGACTTCTCAAACAAATAAAAATTTGTAGTGACAGTCCTTATAGTGCCTGTTTGTTCATCTGAATGCTCCTTAGTGGGTCTCAGTCATGTTCCTCAGGGCCAGGAACTCGGAGAGAACCTGGGTAAAAGAAAAATGAGCAGAATCCAGTGACTGGGGTACTTTTTCATATATGGTGGTGCATCTGAGACTGGGTTCACTACTTCTTGGCTCTCCCTCCCCTGTTCTGGCCACTTCTGTTTGTTATGATAAGTGACATCACAGGGAAGTTAATTAGTTTGCAAGGTCAGCCCTGTGTTGCAGGCGTAAGTCTGACATTTAAATAAACTTTATGGGTCTTTTTAGAAGCATGCCTGAATTTTTGGAATTAGTTTCTAGTCCCATTTCTAGTGACTCATTTATGAGAAGATAAGATTGATGTAGACAAACTGATCTTCAGTGAGCTGCATCCAGCAGTTTTGTTTTTATAAAATTTCTAATTTATCGTTTTAAAGGTAACCTGCCCACCTACATGAGTCTGGTGAACAGATGATACATTTCAAGAGCAGATACTTTCATTTTTACTCCTCCTCTTTAGCCTATAAAGTTACATCAGAAAACAATTTGGACAAATACAGCTGAGCAGTCCTTTTGTTTAATAAATATCTGCAAAAGAATGCGTTATTCCCTTTCTCCTCATGTTCCCCTTCTTCCTTCTCTTTGTATTTTACATCACGCTTCTTTGTATCAATCTGTTTCTAGAACTGGTGTTCTCATCTTCAGTAACACTTTCTGATGGCAAATCCTTTGCAGCATTAATGCACAAAAATCTTTGTTGTGAAACAGCTATTTTGTATTTCTGTGTGTATATAGCAACCCTGATGGCCCTAAGCCATAAAGACATAAAAATCAAAAGCTGATGTACATGCAGCATTGCTGACACAAAACCAAAGAAAAGGAAGAATCTGGAAAATGAGGGCAGTGCATACCTTCCACCCACATGTCCATCCCTTACTGTTACTTCAAACCCCGTGCACTTAATTACCAGAGAGAAAACTTACCCTTCTACACTCTCTTCACTAGCTCTTTCTCCTTCCCCACACAAAATGCAAGCAGTAGAAGATACTGGCTACAGCACTGAATTGTAGCAGCAAAGGATGGTGTGCACGAGGTAATTGGAGTTGGGGAAAGCTGGTGCTGCTCTGGAACCAGTTTGAGACTAGGATTCATGGTCTGTGATTCACGGTGCTTGCGTTCATAGTATAATCATCGTATAATACCCGCTCATAGGCAGACAGTTAGCAAATGTGTATTGTTTAGGTGGTTATTAGCAATGCTGAAGGCACCAAGATTGTTGTTTCACAGTGAATGGTAATTTCCTGGTTTTATTGAAAGGCAGGTCAGCAAGGAGGGCTCCACTGGGCAAAGATGTTGCTCTAGCAGGAGCAGAGGTGCGATGAGAGTTTTATCTCCCCAGTTAGCAGAGGCCCTGGGAAGGAGAACTTAACATGATACAGCACTAAATGGCAGAGTCAGTTCCCTCCCTTCCCACACCGTCTCTGCTGTGGCTGTGTAAGACAGTCCTGGGTTGAGTTAGGGACTGTGGTAAAGTAGAATTACTAATAAAACTGCAGCTTCTCATGAATCTTGCTTTATTTTCCTCAAAATCATAGTATGTGATGTATGACTAAAGATTGCCTGTAATTCTAACTTCCTTTAGAAACACTTGTTGTAGAAAGTCTGCTCCGTCAGCATCTGTGTCTTTCTGTGAGGCTCATCCTTGAACAGGATGGAAGGCAGACTATAGTTTTACTTCTTATTGTTGATGGAGGAAATCTGATAAACAACAAAATGTAGTTCTCCAAAGGGAGATCAGCATCTAGAGACCAAGTGGGAAAAATGAATGAAAAAATATTAATAGAAGAGAACAAATGAATTGCTAAATTCAGTATAGACATATCTTAATATAACCTGCCTGTGCTGAATCCATGCATGGAAAGCACATGCATTTGGGCTGTTGCATAATGCATAAAAGATGGATATGTAAAAGTTTATGGCTCCACATCCCAGTTCAGCATGTCCTTCAGGCAGAAGTCTAACTTTCAGTGCAGTTATCATTCCTGCTGACTTTAAGGGTCCTCCTGTGCACAATAAGGGTGATCATGACCTCGGCTGCTTTGTGGAGTGTAAGTCCAGTTTGTTGTACAAAGTGCATTGTCATGATTCCTTGAGGCTGAAACACAGTAACAACATCCTATCACATATGGGGGATTCATAACTGATGAAGGCCAAAACACTTCTGTGCTTTCCTAGTTCGGCTTCCTGTGGGGCAAACAGAACCATATTTTGAAAGCATGAAACAGCTTTAAAAGTGCAGCAAAATTCTACATCCTACCAGAAACATTTTGGTTCCATCTCTGGAGCAAGCACTGGGCAATGTGGCTTTATATGTGGTGTCTGCAGGATTGCATGCAGCTGCAGGCCACTGGCATTTTATTTCTGTGTACTTTCTTATGAAAAAGCAATTCCTGCACAGTTTGCAATTGGCCTTTTTAATTGTAAACTTCTGTTTACTGTTGCCATGGGTGTTTTTCCTATTTGAACCACGGCTTAATGGCTCAGGAATCTCTCGCACACAGGTTAAGATCTGCTTTCTTTCTATTGAATTAAACAGACTAAACTCCATCTGTTTCCCTTTCGTATGACACTGCTGCAGCCTCTGTGAGTGAGCTCTGCTCACCCATGTGATGGTCTGGTGATCCCAGGGCTGATTTGTATTTTGTTCCATCAGTGGGAAAAAGTAATTGCACACTTAACTGTCTTCATAAATAACAGGTTATTTTCTCACAGAATTCTTTTGTTTGTAAGGTTATTTGTCTGAATTTTAAATAGTATCGGGGAAGTAACTAAATCTGCAGACAGACTAATATGTTGTGAGCAAGGCTTTTCATTGGTCTTGTTCTGAACAATTTTACTGGGAAATTATTCCAGTTTATGAGGGTATGAAACCAATTAGCATGCTGCCCCTGTGGTAGCCCAATTTATCTGCAGAATTATTATCTAGATCTCACCAGAGAAATAGTGGCAGTATATAAGTATGAAGTAGACTTCAGTATAGTAATGAGCAAGCACTAAAGAAAATTCTGCCTCATGCCACTTTTCTAATTTCTTAAATGACATAGCTCCTTGGTACCTAAGTTCTGTGTCATGTTTTAAAGAAATGATCTTTCCTTCCTGAACTGTGGTCTCAATGTTTGGAGCAGGAGCAATGAAAAGCCTTATGGAAAACTACAATAAAAACAGCAAGTGAGTTTAGTGTGAAAACTTCACTGAACTAGAAGTCAGAGAGAGAGTTTTCAGCCTCCTCCATGTGGCCCTGTTCCAGTGGTGTGACAAGGTAGCAGCTAATGGTATATTTGACCAGTCTAATTCTGGGTAGATGTTAGACATTATTTCTAGTGCCAGGGTACTTTACTGAAGGACTAGTGTCTATTGATATATGGGGATGTGTAAAGGAAGCTTCTACCCAAATATCAGGAGCAACATAACATGCTTTTTTAGAAACTAAAGTCACAAGTAATGTACATTTTCATCTAGAGTCAGCTGGGTAGCCTCAGTGTGGAAAGCAGTAAGTAGGGAAGATATATAACAATTTATACAGGGGATTTGCTTTCTTCCCTGTCTTCAGATGAGGACAGTGGTTCATTCCCCATCTTCTAGGCTATTGTACTGGTTTTGCCTAGGATAGTTAATTTTGTTCCTAGGTCACGTGTATCTGTATTTTGGATACTGTAGCAGTAATGACACTGCATTTCTCCATGCTGGCTAAAATTCCTAGTGACAAAATACTGTGCAGTGCAGGTAAAACTTGCCTCTGAATGTCAGGTGTTTGGTAGTGAGGGCCACCACAAACTGCTTTCTGTCTTGTTGGCTGTCTTTGGAGGTTTTTTTGGAGCTTTTCTTAAGCTGGAGAAAATGACTGTTTAATCCTCTAGCCATTCCAAATCCTCAGCAAAAGATCTGAACATGCTTAAAAATCTTTCTGCACGTTCAGTCACTATGAGTAAAAGAAATGTATTGAACCCGACACTTTAACTTTCTTCTTTAACTGAAAGTCTAGGACTCAAAACTCTCAAAGCTCAACATTGTCACTTTCTTCTCTGTGGAGTGGTCCTATGAGGTAGTGAGTCACCATATTTTAATTTATTGCTTTTATTTAACTTTGGAAAATGTGGCACTGCATCACCCTAAATAGTTACTTGTTTCAAAAACCAAAACCAACAAGTGTCCCCAAACTAGCTATTCCTCTGAGCCTGACACTAAGCCAAAGCAGAGTTGCCTGTGAAAGGAGGCTCTCTGGGTGTAAAAGCTGGCTGTGATGAAAAGAGCAGGCACTGGCTCCTTGCAAGACACTGGTGTCTCGGGGAGGGAGCAGGAGGCGCTGGCGCTGTAGGGACCAGGCAGATGGCATTCTGCCGGCTGCATCTGTTGTGTGCCAGGAAGCAGGCAAGTGATGAGCACTGGGATATGCAGCCCTGTTACCCCACTGCCCTCAGCATCCTCTCAAAATAGGAGGTGTGGTGTCATTATATGTCTGGTTTAATGGGATACGCTGCTGGGACTGCAGTCCAAGTATTGCCGGCCAAGGGGAAATAATATTAAAGGTTAAGAGTGCAGAAAATAGTCAGGTCACTTGCACTTTAATTCAGTTTGGAAAGGGAGAACAAAGTCCAGAAGTTTCCAGCCTGGAGGAGGATGAGATGGGATGTTTGCCATTTTTATGGGCAAGCTCAGC
This sequence comes from Notiomystis cincta, assembly GCA_013398075.1. NCBI lineage: Eukaryota > Metazoa > Chordata > Aves > Passeriformes > Notiomystidae > Notiomystis > Notiomystis cincta. Next base: position 129,693 of record VZRX01018085.1, on the reverse strand, counting down.
TTTCTGAGGGCTCTTTTTTCACTCCTTAATGCAGTATTTGCTGCTGGTGTTGAATGATTATACTTTTATAACTACTAAAGTGCATGGAACATGTTTAGACTCTGTATATTGAAATTATGATAATCCAGAATCAATTATTTAAGATTCAGAACTGAAGAAGAGGGATAGTGAATTTTATTTTGCTTTCTAATACTATCATACCTGTAAAGAGATAAGTGCATGTACTCTACTGCCCACTGTCACTCATTATGGAAGTTGCTAAAGCTCCCCATCAGTGCCAAATCTGAGTATCTCTAGCACTAGAGTCTTAGTCCTGACATTGTCCTCACAAGGCTAAGACATACATTAGCTGGGTTGTAAAGGGATTAAATCATGCTTAAAGTCTCTTGCAGAGCCATTAACTGAATTCAGTTTGAAGCCTGAGGTAGCAAACCTGTCTTCTCACTGCACTGCCTTTGAAGCCACTTTCAGCTGAATTGCTCATGAAAAAGCTGTCTACCTGCCACTCTTAACACTGTGATCTCTCTACCTGACGAAGCTGGGGAAACCACCTAATGGTGGTGTAGGGGAAACGGAAACACTAGCCAAATAAATACACACTGGAATAAAACTGGAAGACATCCTTCCTGCCCCAAGCTTAGAGCTGGCATTCAGAAGAAGGTCATGTATGTGCTACTCCTGTCTTTACCACATTTAGACTGCTAGCTCCTACAAAGTGTAAGTCTGCAGTATAAGGCAGTATTAGCAGTATTCGTATCATTGTCTGTGTCTGTACTGCTGCTGTTGGCTCACTGTTGAGTTTCTATGTCCTGATTGAGACAAGATAACCTCCTTTGACTTTATAAATTCAAAATACATTGCCTTTACCTAAGCTACTACCTGCTGTTTCACCTGTGAGTGTGTGTGTTTGGTCAACCAGTGGGTAATATGTATCCCCACCACCCTTTAACAGGATGCTATGGATGAACCCTAAGAAGAGTTTGGGGAATGTAAAGCACCTTTTACATATCTCACTGGGAATACCATCTTTGAATGTGCTTCTGTGCTACAGGCTGAAATGCAATGTACATCCTTTAGTTCTTTTCACTGCAACAAAAATTTTCAGAGGAACTGAAAATATAGAACACAGTCTCCCCACAGCTCTTTATTAAACACAGGGGTTCTCAAATGATTTGTTTCAATTTGTTTAATAGATTTGAGATAATTCTGATATCTCCTACTGCTTGCACATGCAAATACCTTGGGGATTATTTGCAGAAATTGCTTTTGAATGGTGTTCCTTTAGCAATGTGTGGCGTTTACCTTCTAATTTGAGACTATTGCTTATAACTTTCTCATTCTTTTGAAAGAAATTATTACAAAGACTTAAAATGACAGTACTAGCTTAGCTGGGGCCTAGCAGTTACTTGTTGAGTTTAATGTATAAACTTCGATTGCAAAACTAGTCTGAAGCAAACTATTTTCAAGTCTTCATTTTCAGGGGGAAGGGCTAGAAAGTAGGTTCAAAAACTTAAAAATGTTTCCTTTAGCTCATAAAGCCAAACACAGGAGCCCCATGCCAATACCTTGTAGCCAGAAAGTAAAATGACTCATCAACAGAAAAGCAAGTTGTCTAGAGCATCTTTGGAAGAATGAACACAGAAGCTCTGCCTTGTGAAATACCCCAGCAGCTAGGCTGGGCTGGGTGGCAGAAGTACACAAAAGCTGCTAAATCCACAGGGATGGTATTTGCCTTTTTACTTCCAGCAAGTACCTTCTTGGTGCACACCATACTCCAGAATTTGTATAAATACTTGCCACTATTCGGCTAGAGACATCAGCTTCAATTCTTCACAGATTAGTGTAAAATAACAATATTTTCTTGGGTTTGGATGGTTTTTGGTTTTGGTAGAGGTTAATTCAGTTTATATACCAATATCCTTGCCTTATGATTTTGACAAATTCCTTTGGATCATGAAGTTTAACGTGACTTTAAAACTTGCATGGTTAATTTTTAGACTGCAGCTCAAGTGCTATTACCATGGCTTTAGAACAATATAATATTCTAAGAGGAATTTTTCTGTCTGTGGTTTCAGACAAAAGAAAAAAAAAAGAAGAAATAAGCATATAGAAACCACCATCTGCTCCATTAAATGAAGAAACTGAAGAGCTATGATTTTGAGAGCAGTTACTTAATTCTGAGTTTCTGTACTTGGTACAAAAGGTTCAAATGGACACATATGAAAAGCTGAAATAATCCTTGCCTTGATCAGATATTTCATATCCCAGAATTTTTGATGCCAGACAACCACAGCACACTGTGATTAGATTCTAGTTCCACATTACTCTTGCAATCACTTGGTAGCATGGTATCCTTGTTACGATCAAGCAGCTGCTATTCTGCTCTGAGCAGAGAATGGCAGACAGAACGTGCCAAAATCATCAGGTCAGGGATAGAGTGGTAGAGGGAGATGAAAAGATTGATGACCACAGGGAATATGGGCACAGAGTATTTCTGATGATAAGAGCATGACCACATGGATTTTTTCACAATAAAAGGATCTAGAAAGAGTGCAGGGATTTGAGGAAAAAATTCTGCCACTGCAGTAGAAGGAATGATACTAGCAACAGAACTCAGCATGACCTTGATAGAAGCAAGCACATATTTGAAATCCACTGATAGTTTATTCTCATCATTGCCATTGGGGAAACCATGACCGCTTCCTCGGCACAAACCCAGACTCGTGCTGCGTGACTTGAGATGAATGGCCAAGCCTTTCCCAGCTCTGGATGTCTGTGTGTAACAGCTGCCTTTGGAAAGTGCCAGGGGAGCCTTGCTTGGAAAGTACAGTGCAAGGGATGGTGAAGTTCTAGTATTTGATGTAAATCATCAGTGAATGGTGAGGATAGAGCCATGTCTGGTCTGCTCCTCAACAACTCCAGGGCAGGGTACAAACCCTCCAGATTTAGGTATCTGCATCCATGCTCCCATTTTTTTATATAAAAAGCTTTCCCAATGGTGATAGATGATTGGCTTTTTAACTTGTCAACTACAGAATCAGGCTCATTTCTTAAAATTGCTGTTAATGAATGAAGTGAATTATTTGGCAATCCAGTCCACATGGAACCTGATTAAAAGGCAAATATCCTTGAAGGTCTGTTAGGTCGGATCTGTTGGTTCCTTGCCTGAATCAAGACCAACAGCTACTGCATAAAAATGAACTTGACCTGATTTATGCTTCATAATTCTGTGGTGACTCACTAATTAAATTTCAGAATTCCAAGTGCACCCCCTGGCCACTAATAAATATCTCAGAGGGTTTCAAAAAATGTAAGTGTTAGTCTTTTAGAAAGATAATCTCAGCCTATCTTTTAGAATCTTTATTTGCTAAATGCTGGAACTATCATCTGTGTTTCCAAACACTTGGAAAATACTTCCACAAATGATGAATGAGTCATGTTTTTCTTCTTTCATCTCTAGATAACTCATGCTGACATAGCGCTCGATCTCCCTCTGTCCTTAAAATTTACTTGCTTACCCTTCATTCATGACTTATTTTTCTGCTCCTTGCACTGGTTAGTTCACCTGAAAATTTTGTCTCATTGTTAATATTTATTTCCTCACATACACAGTAAGGTGGCTCAATCTTCCACTTTGAAATTAATGCTTGCTTTGTTATTTCTCAATGAGTCTAGTTTGTTCTCTCATTTTTCAGGTTTCTTTTACATTTATTTCTCATGCTATCTTCTCAGTGGGCTTAGTCTACCTTCTTTTAACTTCTTTGATAGAAATTTCTTCTGCTGCTGCTTTTCAAAGGGTGGGCAAGATTAGAGGAAGAGATTGGGAGTTTATAATGTGATTTTACCTCTGAGTGTGATCTTCAGAAATGCTTACCCTGTAAGTTTCCCACATAGCGTACTGGAGGCAGAAAGTGGCAGGTTTATTTGCAGTTGAGACAGTGCCATATTTTTGTACTTTGTCTTTCCGTCCTGTTGTTTTCCCCCATTTCCTTTCTGGAAGACATCCTGATGTTAAAATAAAGTCTCATGCTCTAGGGCTTCATCTGGCTGTCCACAGGGGTTAGGAATGATATTTATGCATACTGGGAGTGGTTTTCACCTCTTTTTGACTCCTCAAGGACAGGAGTTGTAGATGAGAGACCTCATAGAGTAGATAGTAGAGGGAGTTCTCATTTTAAGATACCTGTCTATTGTGTCATAGTCTTATATCCCACATGAAACTGCTGATCACATTTGGATCTGCCGGGGAAAAAATTGTTTTCCTGGTCACTCAGCTGAGGCCTGGAAATCGACTTGATTTTCTCTTAGGATAGGTATGTGGATCATCTACAAGGAATGTATGGTTGTACCACACCTGTGGTTGCAAAGATTTCTGTTCTGTCTTCCTTCCTGCTCGTAGTCTTGGAGCATGCAGACAGCTTGGTTGACTGAAGAATCAATTGCTTTATTCTAATGAAAATTGTTATTCTCAACAGAACGGGCAGTAGTGAAAGTTAATGGCAGGAGGCTGCAGTAGATCACTTGTGGTCTCTTCTAGCTTTAAACACTAGGAAATCTCCCTCCAAAACTGATGCCATTGTTACTCCATAGGTTTTCTGGCAAGGAGAGAATTTCAAGGCAAGCATCCAGCACCCACCCACAGATTGTGTTGGCTTTGAGCCTGGCAGCTTGAGTCCCTTCCAAAATGTATCCAGGATCTTCTTGTTAGGAATGCAGCATATTGCTGGTTGTGACACAGATACAGCTGAGTTTACTCCATGTCTTATCTGTAACCTTTTAAGGTTTTCATATGGCTTACTCATTTGCAGAAGCTTTTGTAAACCTGAAAACAGAAAACAAGATGGGCTTTATGCAGCTACTGCTGTTTTCCCTGATTTAAGATGTTCCCAGTCTTGCCTCTGGGCATCCTTCATGTTACTTTCAAACCTCTAAAGGTCTCCTGTTGTTGCTTTCTGGCCCGCGCCCTTCATTTTTTTCTGGGTGAACCTCCCTCTAGCCTGTTGATGTCGTTCCTAATTGCCCAAAAGAATCATTGCTGAGCAATGTGAGGCATTTCCTTCCCTCTTATTAAAAAGCACCAAAATAAAACTTAGTCTTTCACAGCAGTGGCTAAATCAACCACATCTTAACCTTGTGTTATGGCTACAGCATTTTGGACTGTTACTGTAAAGTAGCAAGGTGTTTTAGATCAGATTTTTATTAATCACTCCTGTTCCCTGACATAAGTGCACACTGCATGTATGTGGAGGCTTGGTGAGCAGCCTAGTATTCCCCTGACAAAAAAAATTCCTTGTGCCAAGGTCTTGTCACTATGGCACTGTAAACACTGGGAGGAGACTACTGTGCTACTGTTTACATGGGGCAGGAGTTGCACCTAAACTCCAGTAAAGAAAAGTCAATTGAAAAAGATTTTACAAAACATGTAGCTGACCTGTACTGACCATTTGCTATTCTTTTCACAGAATTACCTTGAAATAACCCAGAACAGTTTGTCATAGTGCTTGAATGCAGAACAGTAGATTGTCTCTTCTTCAAAGCATTGTCAAGTAAACTGGTAAATACATAGTCTAAATGAAGTCTAAAAAACAAAAAATAAAGTTAAGTTCAGGTAACTGCTACTTCCAAGTGATAAAACTCAATGCTCTTCTTAATGAAAGAGACTAAAAATATTCAGTGGAATTATGGTGATTTTTTAGGAAATGTATGGTGGTTGCTGAACACAGTCTGCCCTCATCACTCTCTCAAACTCCAGGACTGTCCCTGGAGTTCTGGTGGTTTACCAGAGATAAAAACTCAGGGGAGAGTTGTTGATGAAATAGATTTTGTAGTATTGTTAGAAAGCTGCATGAGGCTTTACAAGTCCTTAAAAATTAGCTTTCATGAGTGTTAGCACTTTCCTGCAGTCAGATGCTTTGATTAATTATATCCTCTCTTAAAACTTCTCCATGAAAAAGAATCCCATTCTTGACAGCCATTCAGTAGCTGAAGGTCAATAAACTTGAAGGAGGAGTCTTGAGATTCCTCTCACGGTAATGGTTAGTGATAATCAATCAAAAGATAAATTTATTTTCAGATGGGAGGTTGTGTTTGTCCTTTATGATAGAAATTCTCGCCCATGAAAATGCCAATAAGATTACAGAATCATTTCATTTAGGTTGGAAAAGACCTCTGAGATCATCGAGTCCAACCTTTGACAGATCACCACCTTGTGAACTAGACCATGGCACTGAGTGCCATGTTCATTTATTTCTGGAACACCTCCAGGGATGGTGACTCCACGACCTTGCTGGGAAGTCCATTTCAATGTTTAGTAACCACTTCCATGCAGTAATTCCTCCTGATGTCCAAACTGAGCCTCCCCTGGCACAGCTTGAGACCTATGTACTCTCATCCTGTCACTGGCTGCCTGAGAGAAGATGCCAAACCTCCCTGGCTATACCTTCCTTTCAGGAAGTTGTAGAAAGTGATAGGCCCTCCTTTTCTCCAGGCTAAATAAGCTCAGCTCCCTTAGCCATTCCTCATATAACTCACTCTCTAAACTCTTCACCAGCTCCATTGCCCTTCTCTGTGCCTATTCCAGCACCTCAATGTCCTCCTGAAGTAAGGGCTCCAGAACTGGACACAGAACTTAAGGTGTGGCCTCACCAGCGCCCAGTTCGGGGGCATGATCATATCCCTGCTCCTGCTGGCCACGCTATTGCTGAGCCAGGCCAGGATGCCATTCTTGGCTACCTGGGCACATGCTGGCTCATGTTCAGCTGGCTGTTGACCAGCACTTCCAGATCCCTTCTCGCCAGGCCCTTTCCAGTCACACTTCTCTCTGCCTCTAGTGCTTCATGGGATTGTTGTGGCCAAAGTATAGGACCTGCCACTTGACCTCGTTGAACCTTTGGCCTCAGCCCAGTGATCCAGATCCTTCTGCAGATCCTACTTACCCTAAAGCAGATCAACACCCCACCCAACTTGGTTTTGGCTAGAATTTACTGGGGGTGTATTTGTGTGTCCTTGTCTAGGTCTTTAGTAAGTATATTGAACAGGACAGAGGCCCAATACTGAGCCCTGGAGAAGACCATAACCAATCTGACAGTTGGTTGTGGCACCATTCACCTCCACTCTGTGGACCTGTCTGTCCAGCTAGTTCTAACTGAGCAAAGGGTAGACCTGTCCAAGCCATGGGCTACCAGGTTTTCCAGGAAAGTACCATGGGAGACAGTATCAAAATCTGCTAAGTCCAAGAAAACAACATCCACAGACTCTAGGTGAGTCCCCTGTCATAAGAGGAGATCAAGTTGATCAGGCAGGACCTACCTTTCCCACCTCTGTGATGGCTGGGCCTGATCCCTTATTTGTCCTGTATGTGCCATGTGAACACATTCAAGATGATCTGTTCCATAAGCTTGGTGGCAGGCGCTGAGGTCAGACTGAGAGGCCTGTAGTTCCCTGGATCCTCCTTACAGCCCTTCCTCTGGATGGGCATCACATTGGCCAACCCCAGTTGTCTGAGACCTCCCTGGTTAGGCAGGAAATGATGAAAAATAATAGACAGTGGCTGAGCGAGCTCTCCCGTCAGCTTCCTTGGCTGAATACCATCCAGTCTTAGACTTGTGAATGTCTAAACGTCTCAGGAGGTCACTAGCTACTTCCTCCTGGGTTACAGGGGGTCTATTCTGGGATGCTGAAGTCCTGCCATCTGTGGAAACTCCATCTGCTTCTCACCAATAGCTTGGAGAGTAGCAAGCCTGGACTGAGATTTAGGCTCAGAAGCAGTGGCATGCTTTCTTCTACTCTGGCTGAAAGGACTCTTCCAAATGAAAAGAGAGAGTTAAATCTGCAAGCAATTTAGCCTAGTGTTTCTGCCACTGAAATTACCAAGCAGGCTTGTCAATAATTTTTCATCCCAAAGATGTGTTTTCAAAGTGTGGTTGCCCTTCCTTTCACAGAAATTATTTGCAACCATTGATGCCCTACAGGCAACCAGAAAGCCATCAAAGGACAGAGAAATGTTTGAGCTGTGCTTGGCAGAAACCTCTCCCTGCACATGAAATGAGAAACCCTTTCTTGAGGAGTGCAGTATCGAGTTTTAGGACATTAATAACTCAATTATTAGTCTGGTCAGTCTCAGGGTGAAATGCTCTTGCTATTAGCAGCCTCCTGAGATATCCATTCCACTCTAGTTTAGTACCATTGCACTGATTTTGATGCTGTACCCTCCAAAGGAATTTGCTTTGATATCTTTTTGTTTCTTTATTGCTACTGAAAATGCTAATTCAGTATTGCACTGCCAGCATGCAAGCACATGCTGCTTTTTGTTTTTGAAGCTAGGCTACCATGTTGATGCAACCTGTTATGCATTAATTGTATGATTTCAATTTGCCATTTGGGGCTGCTGAAGAATGGCAGGAGAGTTAGATGTGCCTCTCTCACAAGTCTTTTGGTTCCTTCCCCATTCATAGCTGGCCAGGAGCTGTCCCTGCCTCTCATTCTTATCACTGGCCTCTGTGTCTTCCCTCTCTGATTGCCCAAAGTTCCTGGTGGATTCTGCTGTCTTTAGCTGGGAGAGCAAAATACCAGTTTTAAATAATTTCTCAACTCACCCTTCCTGGCTGGTGTTTACCAAGACAGCTTAGCTGAAGGATCTTCACCAATGTCTGGAGTTAGCAGGATGTTTTGGTTCCATTCATCTCAATCCTTCCTTTAATCAACATGCATAGTACTTTCTGATGGAGATAAGGATGCCCTGAAAAGCTTTCAGCCCAAGTTAAAAGGGGAACAAACCAGAGAGAAGGGCAACATGGACAAGAGAGAGGAGGGAAGAGGGGAGAAAGGGAATGGAGGTGAGACTGCATAATTATTAGAAAAACTTACTCAGATGACTGATACTAGTGAGTTTTCCAGATTAACATGGATAAGTTTTAAGGCATTTTTCTGAATGTGGCAGAGGCCGCTGTTTAAGTTTCATTGAAGTTAATTTTGTGAAGGGGAATAAAGTGGGAGGAAGAGAGAGTGAATGCATGCCAGATGGGGTTTAAGAAGAGAAATCCAGGCACAGACAGCATGAAAAGAGCTTGCAAGCAGGCATGTGAGGGGAACACAAAGGGGATGGAGGGAGGGAGTGAATGGAGATGGGGGAGGGCCAGGCTGAGCAGATGGAGACAGCAAGAGGAGGAGGGGCAAGCAGGAAGGGAATATGCTTGTAAAGAGACCCTGGAAAGTAAAAGTAAGGAGTTTGGCATTGGCTAAAAGGTGGGGGAATGGAGAGCACATGGAGCCCCCTTGGGGGCTGAATGCAGGTGATTTTGCAGAGCTTGGCACCCTGGACAAGTTTGGGTGGGTCTGGAGGGGACTGAATCCTCTTCCTGGGGCCAGAGCCCACCTCACGCCCCTGGAGACCAAGTCTTTGTTCCAGAGTTGCAGTGATAGCACAGAGAGAAAGGATGACTTTTTTTAAAGGTACAGAGAACAGAATTTATCTAAGACCATTCTGGAGAGTCCTTCATTGTACTCAGCATTGCAGCCATGATTCATGCAGTCATAAAGATGTTAAAATGAAACAAGATACCAGCTCCTAGTAACTAAAACATGTAAAATCTTCAAAGGGGACAGCTCAGAAAGACAAGAAGGAAACCCCCATGTACAAAGACATGAAAGATAAGGAGATAAAAATAATGTCAGTAATGCTCACCCCTACAGAAATGGAGGGCAGACATGCCTAAAAGATTTCCAACATAAAAAGAAGGTGTAAGAACTTCCATCACCTGTTGCTGAGGAATAAGTCCTGTTTCCTGGTAGTGGCGATGCCTGTCTGCCTACATGAAGAATCAGGAGTAGGCAGTGTAAATTTGGGTCATCAGTTTCGACTCATCATTGCAGGCCTTAATAAAGGGAAAGGGAAAAGAACCAAACTGCCAGCAGCTGGGATAACTAGCTAAAACCTAACAGTCCTCCTGTTATCAGAGAGCAGGATGAGAGAGCAAGGTACTAGAGAGAAGGAGTGAGAAGAATGGGCAGTTGATAGGAATTTGTGTCCTGAGGGGTGGAAGGTGGGCTGTCAGAAGGAGACCTAATTTTGGAGCAGAGTGCTATCCCCAACTCAGGAGTGCCTTCTCTGCCCTCTGAGTATGCTTTCTTAGTCCATCCATCCTTGAGAGAGGCTGCTCTACTGGGAGAGAAAGTTTTTTTTTTTTCTTTTATTTCTCATTTTAAACCTGATTCAATTTGTGGAACAGATCAGAAAAAGATGCTATCTATGTTTAGATGTATCAAGTTGTCCCAAAAATATCTCTCAGTGTGAATATGAAGTGTAGGCTTTTGAACACAAAATATGGGGTCAAGAAAATCTAATATTTCAAGAGATTTTGGGAATCTTTGTATGTCCATATGCATAAGTCACCTTTAGTTTCATGTTTACACTTTTTTTATTCCAGATAGCTTTAAAATAACTTTGTTTGGTTTTGTCTTTTTTTTTTCTTGTTCATTTGTTTTTGCAAACACTCATTTTGGAAAAAAATTCAGGGGAGAAATAACTAAACTTTTTAAAGGTTGTATATTTTTCCCAGCTGGCCTTGATGACCAAAACTGTGTGGTGGTAACATGCAGCTCCTTGTCCCTCAGCCATGGATATGTTGTTTGCAATCACCACATCAAGCAAATTGTTGCTTGGGGAATTACCTTTTCGATGAGTGTTGGGGTGATTCAGAGTGCATTCAGTTTTGTGATTCACAGAGCTGCAAAGGAAAACTCCTGACTGGGGATGGGTGAAGGAGCACGACAGTAAGGCAGAAAATCAGTGTCCAGAAGGCATTTGTGATGGATATGTTTCAGAGTTTCTAACGATGTGGGACAGAGACAATTGGCAACCACGACATTTATGCTGCACGCTTTAATCTTTAATTTCTGACAGTGTTTTAACGTTTTACAAAAACACTATTGCTAACATATGAAAAGTAGTATTTTTAGATTGCTTCCTACTCTTAGGTACTGTTTTATCACACAGAAGAAGTTAAACCGTTTGAGCCAGTTACTGGTTTGGGAAGGCACTCTGTTCATTGGGAAGCCATCATTTATCTTCTGTTCTGACAGATTTCTTCATGTGAAAAGCTCTGGTTAAACCATGTGTCTCCCTTTCCCTCAACAATTTTTTTCCAAAGTTAGGGTTGCTAGGAACATACTAAAAGCCATTGCAGATAAGGCTGTCTAGTGGTCTTGCTCTGCTTTGAGAGAGTCCATTCTGCAAGAAATTTCAGTGAAGTCAACTGTGGAACAAACTGCTAGGAGAGGATTTTTTTCTAGCCTCATTCATTAAATTATCAGTCTAAATTCTGAAACTTAGGTGAACTTCTTTTCGAATTTCAAGCTTAACCTTGTTAGCCGATTTTTAAAATAGCAGTGTTTCAAACAGCATGGCTACACATTGCATATTCTAAATATTTTTAATCAGTTATGCAGTTTTAGTGTTTCTGGAGAAGAAGCAAACCTTTTTAGTTATTAACTGCACTACACTACCCTGGCTCCTCAAATTTCTGAAAACAACCAGGAGCCATCAAGATGTGCAAGTGCTTAGGTATACCTCAGCATTCAGTATTAATTATTTAGTTAGTTTAGTGTGTGCAATAGTCATTTGTACAAACACAGTGTTCACACAATCCTTAAACACACAAGAACAAAATGTTCCAAGGATTAAACATGGGCTAAAGTGACCTGTCATCTATGGATGCTCAGGCAATATGTGTGCTTGGAATATGCAAAACTCTAAAAAACCCATGATCAATAATATGTAATAATGATTGAGTCAAAAAGACCATTTCATTAGGCTTTTCTGGGAAATAGAATGCAAATAATTATGACAAAAGTAAAGAAATTCAGAAAAACTATTTTTCAAATAAACACAGCATTTCCCAAAGAACAGGACATAATGGTTTTGAAGTTATCTGCAAAGTCAGAATTATTCCCACAGTAACTTATGGTGAGTAATCAAACAGTGACACCAAGGAAGAATGAACTTTAAACAAATTCTCTGGTGTATTAAGTACAAGATGCTTTCATGTAACATCTATTCCTTTTGTCCCACATGATTTTATTTTAAAGCTATAGTTATTGTAAAGAACTGTAAAGAAATTCCTTTCATTATGCAGTTGATGCAGAGCTTGAAAAATGTACTTTATATCTAAATGGCCAGTGGACACTGTGTCTACATATGTGGGCAGTTTGGTTTGGTCTCATGCACAAAAAGCCAGTTGTCATTCTGCTTTCCCTGGCTTTCTGAGGATTTGTTTTGTTTTGTTTTGTTTTCAAACATGCTTGGAGGCACATGTTGACGAATCAGCAAAATATGACAGTCTTGTTATATTTTTAAGTGATTTTCCATCTGGTAGATTCATCTAATTGGAGTGGTGGGCTTGAAGTTATCTGCTGCTGCTCATTTCATGCAGTTTAAATACCTGCATGGGGGTTCCTAGACTTCCCCCATATTCTGTGCTCATAGAGAAATGGATCTACTCCTTGCCCCATGTAACTACAACAAGTACTCACCTGCAGCATGAGGCTTAGATAACTTCTTGCATTTTTTGCCCTTGGAAGGAAGAGAACCTCATCTCAGCCAGAACCGTGTAGGCTGCAACTGGAGAGGCTTTGAAATGGGAAAAATAGAAGAATTATGAAGAGTGAATAAGGCAGTTGAACAAGGAAAGAGCTGGAAGAAAAGGCCAAAAACATGTGGTCTGGCACTTCTCTTTGATTGCTGTAGAAATAACCCAATCCATTGAAGTCCATGGCTTTATGCTGGCACAAAGCAGAAAAAATCAGGTGCAAGGTTTCAGGCAAAGCAAAGACACAATCTTTCATATAGGTAAATGAATGAATGATTATTGTTTAGCTTGGACTTCTCACAAAGAAAACTATTTTATGGTTTGGGAAGCAAGAATGTGAAGGGTCCATTAGACAAACATATTTCTGAGTGCCTGAAACTACTGCAGGGGTATGGTAGGATTTAAAATAACTACTGGCTAAATGGCAGAAAACTCTCCCAGAGATCCAAGATGACTCCACTTACTTTTCCATTACCTTTCTCTACATTTTTTTCCTTCTGAATTTTAACATGCCATCTGATTAACATAGCTGCTTTCCCTTTTTCTTTTGTACTTTCACACATGAGATTTCTAGATCTTTTTCATTCTTTCCTATATTTGTTCTTGCATTTCCTTAAAATGCTATAGAGAGTTGGGGACGTAGTATACATTGATATCTCTTTTCTAAAAGAGAAGTATCTTTGCTGAAACACTGCTATGCTGATTTTCATGGAAGAGTAGTAGTGTGAATTAACATTTCACTGTTGTTATTCAAAACAGGATCAGTTTCAAAAAGTCTTTTGAAAAACTAAATCTGATACACATTGTACAACAGAAGTGGAAGCTGTAATAAATCCTGCTGGGGTCAGGCAATTTGTGTCCCAAAAAGGAGTACAGGCTGGGGTGACTGCAGCAGCTGCTGCTGTGTCAGTTATGTTTATATAGCTGCCTGAAACCCAACTATTGGAAAAATCTAAGAAAAACCTCAGAAGCACCTCAAACTGTGTGCCAGGCTTCAGCACAGTTCACGTGGAACAAATATTTTCACTTGGCAGAGTAATGCAGTGATCTCATGAAAGCTGTTAATATTAACAATACACTAATCTCTAGGTGGGAATCTTCCTTCTACTCCCAGGCCAGGCCAGATATCTGATTGCAAAGAACAAGTTCTCAGTTACAAGAAGGTAGGTCTTTTCTACATCTCACTATGAGCAAAATGTAAACCAAGAGGTTGGTGGGGATTGGGTGGGTTTTTTTGTTTGTTTTGCTTTGGGTCACTTGCTGTTGTTTGAAGTTTCTAAATGTCTTCTCAGATTAAATGAAGTAATTTATGTACATTGTAATTTAATGCTTGGTAGAGTGGCCTTGCATAGAAGACTTGGCAGTTCACAGACAAGGAGGGATGGTTTGATCTCAGCCATGAGTGGGGTTTTGAAAAATTACACTTCTGTTGAATACGAGGGTTTGTTTTAAAAACCATTTAGAAAAATGGCCATGGGAAGAGGGAAAACAAAGGAGAGCAGAAGTTTTTTTTTCCTTAAAAAAGCAGGACAGCAGGCACTAAGGACAAACCATGCACTGTGATCATGCTCTCGGTGACTGAGACAGCAGGAGGCTTTTTAGGCACGGCTGTAGTTGTGCTCTTTGGGTGGCTACCCTGCTGGAAGAGCTCGTCTACTTGCCTTCCTGGAAAGGCAGAGCAGGCAGCCAGGTGCCCTCTGGCAGTCTGCAGCTTTTGGGATCTGCTTACTTTGCCTCTGCCTGAAGCCAGCCCCAGCCTGGACTCTGTCCTCCTACGTGTGATGGATGAGAAAACAGACAGCGATGATGCAGGCAGAGGAACAGAGGGGGGATGAAAATACATCTGTGTCATTTTTCAATAGTCTTTTATAACACATTTTAAAAACTTTCTGCATAAGTTTAGGGGGGAAAAAAGTTAAACTTTTGTGTTTCTTCCTCTGTAAGGCAACATTTGTGAATAACACTTCCCTGTTCTTCAGAGCTGTCAATCAATATCTTAAGTATTTGTGAAGTCTGCAGAAATATTGGGTGCTGTGGACCATCTGAGAACCAAGTGTTTATAGCTAAAGGGAAGACAAATGCTCTGTTGGCATAAGGAAGGTTACAAATTTAATTTAACAAGAATTTGTTTGGGGACTAAACTGGTTTCCTGTTTTCTTTCCTACATGCAAGTAAGGGTATGTTAGCAAAGTTTATAGGTTATAAAATTTGAGAGGCCATTTTCTGCACAGAGGGTAACTGGTGCAGACTTTAGCATGATTCAGAGAGCTCTGAAGTCTGTATGATTGGAAGCAGAATGAAACATAGCAGTACAAAGTGCAATATCATTCACCTGAGGATGAATATGAATGTTGTCTTTGAGCTCACAGTTGGAAACAACCAAGAGGAAAGAAAGTCCTCATGGCTACGTTCATCACAAAATGACTTGGGCAACACTGACTCCTCCCACCCACCCAGTACTACGATCATGATATATCAGGCAAAATGTCTCCAAAAGAAATGGCAAATGTTCAAGTTGTCTGTAAAACATTAGCAAGAACTAACTGTAGTCACCTGCACTGAGGAAAAGTGAATTCCAAGTGGAAGAGGTATAGTGAAGGGTTTGTAAGGTGAGACACCAGGAAACAGAACAACTGTTATATGAAAGAGCTAAAAGATTGTGCCTTGATTAGTCAAGGAAAATGGTTTGAGAAAGATAAGACTACTCCCTTTTAATACCAAATGACAAAAAAGTGGAAGATATATTTTAAAAGTTTTGCCGGTCTCCTACACCATTTAAAAGTTCCTGTGGTTCCCTTTCCCCTTCATTTAAAGCCCTGCTCTATAGGTGATTTACAGCTGCATTAATGTTATTCTGTTATTTTAGAACTCCATGGGGCTGAAACAGTCAAAATATCAACCCCCACAGTTTTCTAGGTGAGAAAAATGGTATTCAGTTTTGAGTTTGTATTGTGATAAACCAAGTACAGAGCATGTGCTGGTAAGCTGGAAAAGCTATTGGCAGCAAAAAGTTCTGCTTTTCCAATAAAATTCATCAGATTTTATTTAGTGAAGCCTCATTCAGTCAAACCACAACTTAGCTTGGAGTAATAACCACAGGTGAAAACCTCACACAGAGCTTTGGCTGAATGGGAGGTTTGCAGTCTCACAGAGGAATTCTTCCTCCAGAAATAAACCCAAAGTTGCTCCTGCATTAATGGCTTGTTTTGTCTGGATGTCAATCTGTGCTGAAGAAAAAAAAAGAAAAGGTAATGATAGATAATTATATCTGAATGTTCATGAGCCATATAGAGATGGTCTGATTGACTTGGGTGTTGGCACTGCTGCATGATTTACCTTTTCTGCTCTGGGAAACTAGGGGGCTTGTCAGAAACTTTCTCAGTGTAGGAGTTCTGAGTTATGGGGTTTGGTGGGAACTACATGGTTGTTTTGCTTTGAAAATAGTCAGACCCAAGGTTCAGAATTTACATCTCCGCAGACTATCTGACAAGAGAAAGCTGAGCTGAAGATGCTGTAGAGATTGCTTCAAGTGGGTTACACTGTGTTTTCCCTTCTGATTTTGTTCTAAAGGTGCAGAACATTTACAGAAAAAAGGAAATTGATTTTCTAAATAATAAAGCAATCAATATCTTTTAAAATCCCTGCCCTGTTTGGCTAGCAAGAATACAAATATCCCTAGCCTGAACAGGACTCCTGTATGATATACCTGTGGAATTTAATTTTACTTTTTCTCTAAGGAGAACACATAAAGAAATTTTTTTGTGCCTATTTTAATTCTGGACTGCTGATCTTGTGTTATCATAGGAGTAGGATGTGTCCTATTTGTTCTGCTTGAACTCTGTGGTCTGTACTCAAGTCTCCCAGTCATTCTTTCAGAGAACCCATACCAAGCAGGGGAGATGAAAAACTCCCTGTCTCTGTGGCCAAGCTGATAAGATAATGCTGCTTCATTTATACCATCCTAAAACCTCCTCCATAGGCAGCCCCAGGCTTCTGTCAAGAAGTCTGACAAGCAGTCTCTGTCCTTCCCCTTCTTCTACTTTAACAGCTAACCTTTATTTAGACCCAAGGCTTGGGAAGAATCTCCCTCCTCTTTTGAGGACCAAAGCATTTTGTGGGACCTGCACTGCAGAAGGGCAGGAAGATGTGCTTCTGTTGGAGAAAGACTTTGGAAGTAGCAAAGGGAAAGCAGGTGAAGAGCTTGTTGCAGCTGAGAGAACAGGGATGCTGCCAGCTTGAATTATGTTTACTGAGATGTAGCAGATGTGGCAGCATGGGGAGAAACAGTAAACTGGAGAGAAGGATGGATCATGCATGAGGGAGAGAAAGCTATGGGAATAACAGGAGCTGCTGAGTGATGGCAAAGGAGATAATGGGAAATAAGTAAACAAAGAGATAAACAATGAATAAACGTAAATGACAATTCTCTTATTTCTAGAGAAGAATGGTACTGAATCAAATAAGCTGGTCTGCAGTGGTCTAGGGTTGTGTAAGTCAGAGTGTTCTGGGATGATGGCTGTAATACCCCAGTCTTCTATGTGGTGGGTTTAACATGCTGATGTTAAAATATTGTGCAAAGAAAATCTATATTGTTATGTTGATTCTGCAGCTAGAGAAATATTGTCTGTATGGAAGAGACAAAGAGGGGGAGAAAGAAAAAGAGAAAAAAATAGGGGGAGAAGTGGGAAGAACCAGTAAGAAAAAGATAACAAGTGGGTCCCACAGTGGAATATAAAGAGAGCAGGTACATGTTAATAGTGTGTGCATATGTGTTGCTGTAAAGAAATAAGCTGGTTTGAATTTCTTGGTCCCTAAGGTTAGGATGGAGAAAAGTTGCTTAGATAATAAACATTTCTAAATTTTATCAGCTCAGTTGTGGTGTTGAATGAATGCATGTTACAGCAGTCTGAGACCCCACGTGGGACAGCTGTGTTTGTCCAACAAACTTGAAGGGTTCAAGCTGTCGTTTTCAAAGTCAAGCTTTTTAGTTTTCAGGACTGCAAAGGTATATTTCTATATAGAAACAGGTCATGGTTTTGAAACCAAACTTTCTAGAAAACACGTGGTTGCTAGAGATATGCATCTCTGCACTTTTTGTCTCATCAAAGTGTTAACTCTGAAAGCTAATGACTGCATTAGCTTGGCATTTCACTATCAACAGCCACAGTTTCAGGTCTGGCTTTTTTAAAATAAGGGCAGGAATGAAAGTCCTGTTCCTCACAGGGGACAGCTTCACTGCAACTGAAAGGAAGGAGGAATTCAAGGGAAAAGGGTGAAGCATTCTAAAAAAAGCGCTTATTTGTCTCGAGCAATGATCAGACATTACAACAAGGTGCTTGCATTCAACATGAAGTTGGTTTGTTTGTAGGTAATTCTAAAGGCTGGACCCAGTCTCTTAATTTTTTTTTAAATATCAAATATTTTTTTTGTTATTATCAAAGAGGAACCAGCTGTAAGTTTAGGCTAGAACAAAGTTTTATGTATAAACTCAGAGCTGAGATTGCTAATTGCATCAAAGAATTTGCCAGTGATGGAGCAGTAGGACTTTTCATGAACGGTTCAAACCATGTAGGGGAAAAGTCTGCTTCGTTTTACTGGTTGTAAAATTTGGAAAAGTGAAGAAAGGGGTTGCAAGAGAGAATTATAGGGGAAAGCTGGCATCCCTGTTGTGACAATAGCAGGTTATACTCTGTGCTATGTGCTAGCAAGGTGCACACACAACTTGTGGTGAATGAGTACAATGTAAGTCAGTGTAAACCTTTCCTTTTGGGTTTTTGTTAAACCTATTCTTTAGTTCATGTAAAGAATAGAATTTTTATGTTCCAGTTGAATACAGAATAGAAATAACTTATTTGTCTGTAGCAGATAGCAAATGATAACAAATTTTTATCATAGATTAACTCTAGATTTCATTTTGAAAACAGAAAGGTAGAACTACAAAAATCCTGATAATACTGCTTATTTTTTTTTGCAATAAATTGGCTCTTCCAATAGTACTAGATATCAATAGTGCTATTGACTACCATGCCAACCATTACATCCTTTGCATTTTTTGTTTCATTACTGCTTCACAGGCCCTGGTCTCAGGCCACGATCCTGTTCTGCTGGAAAGGATTCAAAAGATGTTTTGTTTCAAAAAGCTTGCAATGTTGATGCTGCTTTGGGTTTATAATAAAACATCTCAGTAAAGAGAGCTGCAACTTTTAACTTATTTAAAGGATAGTTTTTCTGGAGGAGTGTTCCCTACTTTAATAACAGTACCTTAAACCCAAGCAGCCATTTTACTCTCTGAAAACCCTCTAAATAAAACCAATAAATATCTGTTCTTTGTCCTGCATTGGAAAGCACAAAATGCTAGATGGGTTTACAAGGTTTTGTTTGGCTTCTTTCATAGTCTTTTATAGGAAATAAATCTGAGTACAATTATTGTAAATGTTTCCCTTTGTACATTGACACTAGTTGTTTTTTTTTTCCATTTTAAAATTAATCTTATTATTTTTCATTACAATGTAATATTTAGTAATATGTCTACCTGAAAATTTTGATTAAAAAGGTATTACCTTTGCACATGAGGTATCTTCTTTCCATAAAGAATTGTAGTTTTTCCCTGAAAATAGTGCTGTAAACTTCTCAGATTTTTTGTGTGTTTCTAAAAGGAAGTAAAAAAATTGGCAGGAAAAGACATGGCTTTCACAGCTTTATTAATGTACCTGCTATCATACATCACACAGCATGGCATTTCTAAAGAAACTTTTGTCATATATAGTTCCAGCCACAGAACCTTTCAGCTGTGTTGAAAGCTGAGCAGAAAGTGAGATGACATAGCAGAGCTGAACAAAATATTGAAAGTAAACAACATATTTATCTACTTTTTAAAAAGTTATTATTTTTCTGGATATCAGTTATTTCTGAACAGACCTGGACTTCTTAAAAAATATGGTTTTTTTTTTTATTTTCTGAAAGAATTGCCATTCATTTTGCATCTTGTCTCATTTTGTATAATTTCTTCTGTACCTGGACTAGGTAATTCCCCAGAATATTTTCAAGATGGCTGCTAGCACATGTTTGCATGATACCAACACTTGCAGTTAATATTCATGTGGAAAAGAGGTGGCTTGGATGACTGTTTATGGGAATCAAAGAAAATTGCTGATGCATACCCTTTAAACAAACTTACTCCTAGCATGAGTATGGTGTTTGAGAATAGTCCTTTGTAAGAACAAACTCCTATGAAGTAAGAGATTCTATAAATTACTCTAAAGGTTTATAGAATAAGGAAACAATGTGTTTTCTGGAGGTTTCTAATTCATGATAGCAGTTCAGTAGCTAGATAGTAATTACTGTATTCTGTAAGATCATTTAGCAGAAGATCCCTGGGAGGAAAAAAAAAACAAAAAAACAAACAAAAACCAAACCAATTATTTTTATCAACTTGCTCAGGACTTTTCCATAAATATTTTTACCTGTATTTACTCACCCTCAGAGCTTGGGTTTTAGCTTCATTTATCCTTTTGTTGTCCATGCCCCACTTTTCCAGCAGGCTGCCTTCTCTCTATTTCATTGTGGCTGCTTCTGTCTCACCTACATTCAGGTGGTTGGTTCTGTCAGCTCCTCTACTGCTGTCATCCTACATTTTTATAAACTCCCCTTTCCCCATAGTCTGTCCTATTTCTTCTTCTTTTTTTTTTTTTTTCTTCAAGGAATTGATCATACATCGTAGAATGGATTCAGGATATAAAGATGAGATAAGAGGATTTACCAGGCAGAAGAGTGGGACCAGATAAAAGATGAGTCACTGTCATTCTTAAAATGGAGCCGACAGAATTGGGAAAGAACAGGTGTTTGGCTTTAAGCTGTATTTAATACCAAAACCACTTTGTTATAAATTGATTTTACTTTTTCCTCACAATGTTTTTCTTGAAGTATTTTGACTAATATTGCCAAATTATTGCCAGTCTCATTTGCTGCTTTCAAACCAGGCCTATGCTTGTAAGTACAATGCACCTGATGGCTTCAGTGACCTCCTGATGGCTTTAGTGTGCTCTGACTTCTGGAATCTCATGAAATCACATTTACCTATGTAAATACAACTAAAATCCTTTGCTCATGGTTGCACTGACACAGGGCATTTGTACCAGAACTCTTGCACTTTGCACTCTTCCTGCAAGGGAATGCACCAGAGTATTTTAACTTGCATTTTGTTGTGTTTCTGCATTTTAAAAATCCATTTTTCTTCAGGAGGAGAGGATGTGTGGGGGGATGACGTAGGAAGTCTCACTGTTTCATATTGGAGTGGGTGAGACTTTTCTGGTAAATGATATGGGTATATGGTTAGTACCACAGTGGGATCAGTGACATCATTGCTCTGTGGCAATGGAAATTTTGATGCTGGCTGAGCAATGAAAACCCAGATTGACATTGACAAGCAAATGTGATTCACCACTAATTTATCCCCAGGTATTGAGATGGCCATGAAGAATATTTAACTTGTCTGAAAAACTGTATCATTTATAAATATATATGTAGAGAGCTTGAAAATTAATTTTCACTGTTATCTAACTTTTCTCTCTGATTGCTTTTGCTTAACCAGCCAAGAAACAGGTGATGAATCAGGTATGAATTGCCAATGGCTAATGAATAGTAATCAAATGAATAGTTTGTAAATAGCCCTTAACCTGAAAGCTGCTTTCCTAGAATATCTGATGAATTCTTACAAATCCAAATGTGTTTTGCCTGTTTGATGAACATGCAGATACATATTTATACGTGCACAATTGACATGCCTTGTATAAATACACAGATAGCCAGTTTGAGACAGTGATATTTGAACAACTGCAGTTTGGATGAACAGCAGTGTAGGAATTTAGCATAGATTAGCACAGTTAAACAAGATTTCTATGATTATAAATTGACAATGTAAAGTTTCAGTAATTTACTCTTGATATTGACAAAACAATTTGGGACTAATCTGTCTAAAGGACCAGCTTTAATTTTTTTAGGTGACTGGCTCTTGCTTTTTGTCAGTCATTTCAATCTGCTTAGCTCTTTCAATTTAAACATTTTAGCATAAGAGTTTTTCTAATAAGAAATTGTTACTTGCTAAACAAACAGGCTGCAATAACAAAACAATTCGCTGAAATTTTGTTTTCATTAGCTAAGCTTTCTCTCGGAGAATTTAAATATTCACTGAAACTCTAGACATTGTGCAACAGTTTTCATAACGGTTGGACTTAAGGAAATAAAAGCATCTCACATAAATAGGCATGTGAAATAGAAGTTATTAAAATATTTTGGTAAATGCAAATGTACTAAGAGAAAGTGGATCACAAAAGCAGATTCAGTTTTCTGCATTTTAGTTCAGGATCTTTATGCAACAGGTTTTAAGAACCATGCAGATGGAAAGAGTTTAGTAAAACCTGAGTCTTCTTGTTTTGTTTTGTGGGTTTTTTGTTTGTTTAATTACAGTCTCTAATACGTTTTTGCCTTCTAAACCTTTTTCAAACTCTGTGGATTGTTTCTCACTGTTACTGAACATTCAGCCGGCTGGAAATGCACTTCAATTTGCGAGCGTTGCTATTTTCAGACGAATATCTTTTTCAGCATTACAGATTGATACATAAAGACTCTAGCTTTAACAGGAGTTGGTGTGTATTCTAGCATTAAAAGAAGTACTAAAATGAGAAATATAAAACACTTGAACGATTTAAAATAAAACCCCAAAGCGTAGGTTTACACTGTTTTCAAAGCAGGAGTCGAAATTCTAAAGAGCGAGCCTAATTTTGAACGGAAATAGGAAGACTGCGGTAGTTCGATGAGGATTCCCGCCGACACCTGGTCCCGGTAATGCAGCATCTGGAGTGGCGGCGGACGGCGCAGAGATCTGATCTCCATGAAGGTAGAGGAGCAAAACAGAATCTCCCGCTTTTCGGGTGCCCTGCTGGCAGCAGCAGCAGAAACATCTTTTCCGCCAATGTCCGCAACGGTTGCGGCGGTGCCCGCTCCATCCCCTCCGCGGGGCAGCGCCCGTCCCGGCTGCGCGGAGGCCCCGCCGCATCTCAACAAAATCTGCTGCCAGCGGCGCGGCGGCGGCCCCGCCTGGGTGGGCACCAGCGTGGTGGCCGCTTATCCGCCCGCGGGCGGGGGGGAGCGCCGAGGAGATGCGCCGTCTGCCTGGGGAGAGCGGTTCCCTCCGCCCCGCCTAGGCAGCTGCGGGGCAGGANCCTCGCAGCCGGGCCCCGGAGGTGCCCCCGCGCTGGCGGTCGGCGCCGGGGGTGCCTCGAGGGAGCTCCGGCTTGTCGCTCCAGCAGCCCGCGCTGAGCTCCCGCGACCCCTCCGAGGGCGGGGGAAGCCCCGCTGCCCCACAGCTACCGCCGGGCGAGGGGAGGCGACGGTCGGGCACCGCGGCCCCCGCCCAGGTGAGCGCCGCCGCTTCGGGGCGAGGGCAAGAGCGCCAAGGGCTGCACCGGCTGCCCAGGTGATGAACGATGATGGCCGGTTCCCGGCCCTGACAGGGCTCGGGGCACGGCTATCCCGGGAGGGGAGCTCGACGGTGGGCTACCCATATCCTCGGGGCTCCGGTCGTGCCGAGGGGCGGCGCGGGGCATCGGCTCTACGACGGCCACGGTCCCGCTCGGCCCGACCCGACGGGAGCGCCCCGGCCGGGCTGAGTGGAGCCCCATAGCCAATTGGCGATGCCGGCCACCCTTTCCTGTTGCCGGAGATGAACTCCGGTGGGTTCGGACCTCTCCTACCGCCTGTCGGCGGCTGGCGCCCAGGGCAAGGGAGAATTTAAGGCGAAAACGAAATACGAGCGATGGGCGCTTTGGGCGCTGTCATCCGCCCCGCTCCGGTCCGAGCCCGCCTTGGGCTTCCCTTGGCCGGGCGTTCGGCCGGCCGCCGCCCCGCTGAGGGCCGCCGTAGCGCGGACCGCCGAGGTGCCGGGACGGGCGGGCTGCGGCCGGGATGGCGGGGTGAGGCGGCGGGGCGGGACCCCAAATGTCCAGGGTCCCCAACGCGGGGTCGAGATGACGGCTGGCCAGCGCGACAGGTTCTACTGGCGAGCGACGGTGCCGTGCTTGCGGAGCAAGGCCGGTGGCAGCCCCGAGGCCACATTGCACCTGAGAGCAGGGTCTGAGGCAGCCCCTCGGGGAGCCAGAGGGCTGGGGTTGAGGGGTGGGTGGTTGTCAGCCTGCCAAGTGGTGGGAAAGGTGGTGGGGAGCTGAAGCAAACACATGTGATGCTTAGCGTCGGGGAGGGTCTGCGCATCTTCGCGTAGAAACGGTGTTGGATGTCCCAGAGAAACGGAGGGGCAGCTCTCTGGCGTCTCCAAACCAAGCACAGCAGGGCGTCTGCCTTTTGATCTCAGCGGCTGGAAACATATGTTTAAAATAATGACACCGCAAAGGGAGAATCTTTTCCTCGTGTTTCTCCCCGCTTTCCCTTTAGGTAAACCCTATGCCGTTGCTCCCGTGTGCGCGCCCAGCAGTGAGAGGAAGGGAGGGAGCCTGGGAAGCGCTGGCTCCGCCAGTGGGCGTTTTCTGGCGGCCGGGGCTGGTGCTGGAAGCGGCACTGCAGTGACTGTATTGCCTCTTTGCAGGCGAGCGCGCACATACGGGGCAATATTTGCCTCGCTCGAAGAAAATACAGATTGTTGCCGTTTTCTTGCTTTGAATGCGAGGTGGGAGCATGGGGAAAAGCGGACTTTAAAAGGGGATTGAAACCGCTTGGCGGTCAGTAGCGCCCTGTCCTCTGGCCTAAAGGGGGAACTGAAATGTGAGGATTTTATGAGGGCGGGGAGCCGGGGTACGGAGGAAATACTGCGCGGGAGTTGCCGGAGGGAACGCAGGACCGATCCGCGGTTGCCCCTTTTTCGGGTCCGTCCTTTTTCGCCTTCCCCTTTCGCTTTACTCCACTATCTCTGCTAGACGTCCTGCCTTAAACTACTGCGAAAGGGAGGGAAGAGCGAAAGCATGTCCAACCCGGAGAAGCGGATCTTATCCCGCCCCTCGGCCCCCCTGGCTGCAGCACCCGGGGAAAAGCCCGGCTCCGGCACCCGCCCGCTCCACTCCCATGGCCAGAGCGGTGGAGGTGGAGGCAGCGGTGGGTCTCCTCCTCCTCCCCCCGCTCCTGGAGGCGACTCGGCTGCCTGCAGCTCCCTCTCTTTCCTCCTAACAACCACCAGCAGCAGCAGGAGCCGCGCTACAGGCACAGCCTCCTCCTCCGTCTCCGCCAGCATCGTCTCTAGAGCGGCAGCGGCTCCTTTCCTCGTTCCAATCCCCTCCTTCTCCGCTTCTCCATCTTCTTTTTATTTCTTGCCGCCGCCTCCTCGTTTCCCCTCCTCATTTTCCTTTAACCTCACAAGTCTCCAAGAGAGAGAAGGAGGAGGAGAGGCAGCGAGAGCGGCAGGAGGAGGAGGAAGAGGAGGAGGAGGAGGAGGAAGAGATGTTGGCGGAGCAGCAGCAGCAGCAGCAGCTCACTTGATCGCCCATCCAGGCGGCAGCGGCAGGAGGAGACTCTTCTGTTCTTCCTCCATCCAGGGCTTGCTTCTCCGTTCCGCAGCCGGCGGCCCCCGGCAGCACCACTCCCGGCTCCTCCTCTCCCCAGCTGCCTCTCACCAGTGGTCTTGCAATTCCCTCGGTGCTGCAGCAGCAGCGGCAGCCCGCGGCGACGGGATCCGAGGAGGCGACGGCCCCGGCGGGAGCAGGACTCCTAGGCGGCAGCAGCGGCAGAGAGACGCCTTCTTCTCCTTCTCGTCTCCCCTGCTCCTAGGGCCAGACATGGAAGATGGATCTAATTCTGCAAGCTGCTTTAGGAGGTTTACAGACTGTTTCTTGAATACAAGTAGGTACCGGAGCGCTGTGCCCGGCGGCGGGTCGCGCGTGTCTCGGGGGAAGGCGAAGGGCTGTGTCCGAGGCTGGGTGCATGCCTTGTGCAAAGGGCATTTCTTTGTGAGTGGGGGGGGAGGCGAGGACACAAAGGGGCTGTATACGTGGGGCGTGCGTGGACGCATGGAGGAGCGGCCGGGTGTGTATTGAGGATGCACGGACAAAGGGGATGCTCGATGTAATTGAGTGCTCTTTGTGGGAGCTGGCTGTTAACGCCTCGAGAATTTCGGCATCATTCCGAGATCAGACAACTCTACGTATATGTATGTCAGCTTTTTGCTTGATACATGCTTAATTTGCTCAGGAATGACACGTAGGGTAAATGGAGCCTGTCCCCCCTACTTACTTGAACAGGCAATAAGGAAGCATTATTGTATCGGCAATTGACAGAAAAGCGGCGGCGGAGGACCGAAAAGGGGGAAATGGATCGCTTCTTTCTGCATTTCCCGTCAGATCTGCCACGCGCGTTCACATTGCATATTTCTGATTCGGCTTTGGTACCGGGTGCCGCCTTCCCCTGGCCGTGGCTCGTTGTAAGGCGGGCCAGGAGCCCGAGAGGAAACATGTGCTCCTTGCTACGAGGGGCTGGCGCTGGAACGGGGATAGTGACCGGTTGGCGGGGAGGGTGGAATAAAGGGGGAATCGAGGCGCTTCACAAAGGGCGCCCCGCAGCCAGCCGTTCCCAAAGCCTCGCCGGCTCCCACCGAGCCCGAACGCGGTGGAAGGGCGCGGGGCCGCGGTCGCCCCGTGCCGGCAGGCGGGAGTGGGGCCAGAGCAGCCGCTCGGCCTCCTCTCGGTGTGGGGCTCGGCGAGTGCCATCCCCGTGCGGGTCGGGGGAGCCCGGCGGGAGCGGCCCGAGCCCTGAGCCAGGGTGTGGGAGCGGGGAGGAGGCATCGTATGGCACAAACTCCCCGTTCGCAGGGCCGTGCGGCCCGGCTGCCCCCCGGCTGTCTCGCTCTCCGGCCTCCGAGGCGCTTCCCCGGCACGCCGCGCCCCGCCGGGTGGGCGGCCCGGGTGGCCCCGGAACGGCCGGGTCTTCGGGCTGAAGCCTCCCAGGTCTGGCTGCCCGTGTCCCCCGCCAGCCCTCAGGTCCAGCGCCTCGCCGCTAAATGTGCTGGGGTTCGGTGTGGTCACGGGACTAAAGAATTTACAAGCGCAGTATGTATCAGGGCTGAAGTACATGTGTGTGTGTATATCTATAGCTGTAGCTATATACCTATATCTCTATATATTTTCATAAGAAACTTTTTTTGGTTTTTTTTTGCTTGTCTAGTATTTTGATGCTTGGGGTGACTTCTATCAGCTGTGGCTATATTTTCTTTTTGTGGAAGCTCCTTAGTTTGTGGATCTATGCCTTAAGGTGTCCCTAGACTTGAATCTTAATCTGTTACTTTGATAAAGGTGGCTTTTTGGGTACAGGTGAACCATGCATAGTTCATTGGAGGGGTGTGAGAAGAACTACAGAAACCTCATTATCTGTTTTATTGCTAACAGCTGTCTTGAGCACAAGAGCCTGCAAGTGTGGTAGTACTTGTGTTCCAGGGTAGAAGTGAATAAAGATGATTATGTATTTGCTGCACTGTCTTTTTGCAACTTTATTTGCAACAATAGTTGATTATGTTACAGAGCCGCATACTTATTTAGTCTTAAGACCTGAAGGGAACCCTAAAATCTTCCAGTTTTAATTTTCTTTGTGTTTGAGAGGGGTAGAATGCTGCCATGAGTGTGGTACAGTGCTGATGTTTTAAAATAAGTGGTCTTGAGAGCAAGGAACTGAGCCAGGGACTGTGAATCGTGTGGGGCAATTCACACCTATGCTAGACAAAGAAAAGGATGATGTGGAAAACATCAGCTTTGTTCAAAACAGCTTTAAAAGCAGTAATGAATTCAACTTAAGCTATTTTATGAACTTTTGTACACAAGAAATTTGGTCGTGTTTCACTGATTGTGACCTCTGACTGAAGATTTTCCGGCAGGCAGGAAAGAAGCAGAACTATTCTTTCCCCTGTGAGTTTACTGACCTCTAAGAAGACATGCAGCCTCTCTCTGTGGAAGCACTTTACCATACTCTGCAGCCCGTGCTCATGGAACTTGCAAGAACTTAAAAGTCTGATAGTCTCTGCTCCTCTTGAATGTGATTGAAACTGACCAGTGGGCTCAAAAGGTATTAGTGAGGTCAGATGGACGGACAGATACCCACATGCAGTGCAGATGTACATATGTGTACCTTTCCCTCCCTCCCTGAGTGATTGCATAAATCTGATTTCCTTAGGAAACCAGGCTGAAAAAAGGAGTGGAGGGAAGTCAAACAAGATACTATTCAGTTCCAGTGTAGCTACTGCAAAGAGCACTTGTCCAAGTGTTTGGAGTACTGTGCACAGTCCTGGTTACAGTGCAGCCGGAAGGCTATCATTGTTCTGAAGAGGATGAGATCATGTAAAATAATGAAGATAATGTGCTGTGTCTCATAGCTTTTGTTTCCTGAATTGTACTTTAAGTTCTAAATCCTACCTATGTACGTGTATATATTTTTTGACTTTAAAGACAAAAATAAGAGCCTAAATATTTTTGCAGGGAACCTGAGGAGCTCTGTAGGGAAGAGAATTGAGATGAGACCTGGAAAGAAGATTTAAAAGTGGCATAACAGAATCCTCAAGAGTGGAAAACAGTGAAATTGCTAGAGATATATTCTTCTTTCACCTCTGAGCTCTTTTGACTTGCATGCTTCTCCAGTCAGGCTTTTGTTAGAAGGTTGTTACTATTATTATTATTATTATTATTATTATTATTATTATTATTAATTATTATTATTTTAGATTCTGCAATACTCAGTTTGTGCCATATCTGTCTATTTTTCTTATTAAAATTCCTAATGAATCTTTGGACTGCAGAAGCTTATATGAATTTTATGTGGCGTATGTTGTTTTTCATAAATGCTTAAAGTCCTGCTGCATAACATGGTGTTTTAAGAAACTTCTAGTATTGAACATCCTGGATCAATACTCCAGTGGAGTTCTGTCATATTTAGAATACTGCAAGTTGCCAGGTATTCCAGTATTTCAGGTTTCCAGGGAATGTCTTACCTTTAGGGGAACATCCCGTCTTCTTTTCACATTGAAGGTCTTCTCTCATGGTGCAAGTGTAGCATATGCCGTCTGTGTCCCATGAGTCTACTGGCAGGTATGAGTTTTTTACAGTATGGGGGCTTTCTGCTTGTCACAGAATTATCAGCATATTTTTATTATATACAGTTACCTTTTTTTCTGGCTCTTTTGGTCCATACCTTCACATGCCAGATGCTAAGACTTTCTGATTAACAACACTCTAAGAAAGAATACAATCTTGTTGTTCAAGAAGAAAACAGCCACTAAAATTTAAATAATGTCAAAAGTATTCCTGTTACTTGATCTAATGGGAAAGTTAATCTTGTCTTGACTCTTGTTTTTTCTGGTCTGTGTATTCACTTTTTTGCAGCCAGTGTGTTATAAGTTCAATGCTGATCTTCAGCAATGAATCCCTTGTGTGAAGGTGGACAGTCTGGTTTTCCAATTAAACCATGCTTAAAACTTAGAATATGTAATAAATGGAATTGTCTCTGGGTTTTGCACTGTGGATTCTGATTCCAGGTTAATTGAAAGCAAAATTATCATTAAAGTAGGATATAGTTATGATAAGTGCTGTCATTCAACAGCACCCATCAGGACCAATGTTTTCCCATTTTGCATTAATATATAGGAACACCATGTATCCTGGTCTGCAGCACTGCCATTCTATTTAGTGGGATAACAGAGCGAAACATAGGGCAGATAGCAAGGAATGCATCGCAAGGTAATGAAGACTATTCAAGCACAAGCAGTTAACGGTGGAGAAAGGCTTGCTTTTCCAAGTCAGGTATTTTTGCAAATGGCTGGCTGTAAAACATGCAGTTTATATTTGGAATATCTCATGTTCTGTCCCTTTGACTCCTCAGCCGTGCTGCCTGTGCCCAGTGGTTTGGGAGTACCTAGCGCTCATAAGCCTTGAGAGAGGAGGTAACACCTTCCTTGTTAACTCAGTAACCTTGCTCCTCCTGTGAGATGGACTGTGGAAGGTGTGATTATGCACAGTGGGATAGTTAGATGAGTTGGGAGATGGTTTCTTTTTGCCACTTGTGTATGGAAGATGGCAGCTTATTTAATATTCTTACACAAGGCTGGCAGCTTCATTCACCCCATTTGTGTCCTTCTCCCTTTTGCTCATGTTTAAGCCACCCTCATCAGCTGGACATGGTGAAAACCTGAAGTGTAAAGAAGAGTTTTTATTCAACACATACCTGACTTAGTGACTTGATTTTGCAGCAGTCAGGTGGATGCTCATTTCCACTAATGATCTAGGGCATATACCTGGCTGACTCGCTCTTATGTTGTCCGTCATACTGATTAGCACAACAGTAACTTTTGTTTAGTTTTAAGGTTCTGTGCTGTATTCTAATACAAATAGATTATAACCAACATTCTGTCAGTATTATGGAATTGTGAACTTAGTTTTATATTCAGAAAGTTGAGAATGAGAGAATCTGTGGGTGAGGGGATTTATAACTTGGAAATGGCTTGTGCAGCTTGTTGATTGATGTTAACTGCCTGTGTTTAAAATTGTATTTCAGGTTGAGTTTCATATCAGCTCATTTTTTAAATGCTACTTTAAAAAGTATTAGAGTTTCAAGTAATTCTGTTTAATACTTTAGAATTAGATTTTTTTTTTGTTTTATAATATTATAATTTTTGCACTGTTGGCACTATTATCGTATTCTAAAAGAAATGTACAATCATAAGTAAAAAAGTATATAAAAAGAAAAAAGGCTGTATGAGGGTTTTAAAATTGTTTTTATACTCCCTCTGCTGGCTATTTCAATTACAAGTACCTGTACTTGAATATCGTTACTAAATCCGCTTTTCCTTTTACTGTTTTATCAAATAAGTAGTAAAGTGTATTGATTTCAATCTGTTTTTAAAATAAAAAAAAAGTATAATTGTTAAATGAAGAAACACTATTTGCAGGAATGGGAAGTCTGACACTTTTTTTTAATGGAACAGTGTTTCCATTTTTGTTATGACTTGTATTTATTTTGACTCTTGTCCTAAAAACAATAGAATCTTTGGGTGTGTTGCTCACATCTTCACTAGTAAATTTCACCTAAATAACAATTCATATATTGTTTCAAACAATTTGTATATCTGTTTCATTTGTTGCAACAAAGCTGTTGCCCAGCTTTGAAGAACAGCTGTGATAAAGTGTAAATAGCAATGCTATGTTTTGTTAAATTAAAAAAAAAGATGCAGTTCAGTCATGGGTTTGATTTACTTCTACATAATTAGCTACAGCTACTCAAAGTTTTCTGCAGGTATAATGGATAGTTTCTTCAGCTACTGGTTTTATAATAACAGTGTACAATAGTGTTCATCCAAAATATTTATAGCACCCAAAAATTGTCATTTCTAGGAACTTCAGAGGTTATATACAAGGGTTGCTTTATATGTTATAGCAACGAAGCCATTGCATTTCCCATGGGTGTCAGTTCCGGCTGAAACAGTCGGGTGTTTCTTGTTGGTATTTCTGCCGAAGTTGCAGGCTGCTCTGTAGTGCGTCCTCGCTTGTGCTGGAGTTGCCTTCCCACGGCCGGAGTTTGAAGAGTGCCACCTACTGATTGACAGCTCCGAGAGCGCTGCTGCCTTTGCCATCTGAAGGCTCTTGCAGCTCAGCCTCGCTTGGCTCGGGGATGTGACAAGTCGATGCAGTTGAATCTGTGTGGAATCAAGTCTCAGCTTTGAGCTCTGCTATTCAGTGATGCAATTTTTTTTTTCGAATTTGTTTCAAGGTGAGGACACAGGATTTTCATCCTGGCAGGTGGGCTTCCCTTGCCATCCTTGTCTCCTTTTAAAAGCTTGTGAAAAAGCATCATATTTCTGTGGTTTCTTCATCACTTCTTGTCAAGCTGTCATAATTAGTGTGGGAGGAACCAGCCTGGCTGGTGTTTATTGAAGACTTTGGCTCCTGCTATGCCAGACAATGTAAGGATGTGTTGCACACTCAAATGAGGCAGTTCAAAAGGCAGGTAACAGATTCGCCACCATGACTTTGTTAACAGATGAACATTCCAAAATGCTCATGATGTGTTTGTTTTTGCAGGAGAGGACAATCTGGTTAACAAGTTCTAAATTTTTACAGTAAAGTCATGCATTAATCTTTACTTTTAGTGCTCTCTAAGAATGCTTTATTTCAACGTTGAAGTATGCTAATTATGTTTTAAAAAAAAACTTGGCAAGAATATGAATTAGTTAAAAAATGTATCATTTACATACTTACAAAGAACTCCTTTATTTCAAAATTCTTTTAATATATCTTTTCACAGTGATTTGTTGCTGCAGGAAGCTTTCTTAATTCCAGCTTCTAAGCACCTTGTCACAGGTGGCATTAAGAACAAAAAATATTGGTTTTACAAATTTCATACTCTTTTGGAAAATACACTGACAGCAAGTTTTAGTCTGCACGAGGTTTTTAACAAGAAAATGTCACATCATTAAGAGATGCCAAACCTTATAGCTCAAAGGGATTAGAGTTGCGGTCAGTATATCATTTGAAGACTTTCTGAAGTAGTTCTGGCTCAAGAATGTTAAAAGAGAAGGCTTTTGAATAGTATTCTCTGTCTTCAGAGAATGCCTAGCAATGTTATTGATATCTAATTAAAATATTAATAAAAAACCTCAATGTAGAAGCAGCAGTAGTAATCTCGCCTTCTTTGGTGCTGGGACCCAAAGAAGAGATTGTCAGAGTCTAAGACCAGTTAATCCACCTTCCATCTGAAAACTTCTAATGTTTTCCTTAGCACTTATTTATCTGATTTCTTGTTTCTGCGGTATCAGCCAACTCCCATGCACCAGAGCAGTATTTCTGTTAATGAAGTTTATTCAGCTGGTAATAATTTCAACATTCTCCCTTTCTCTCTTCTTCCACTTGCATCAAAAAGAAATCCCCTAATGTCAAGCCACGAATGCTTCCTACAGAAAAGAAAATTTTTGCATTTGAAGTTCTAATAAATTTGCACAGAAAACTCACATCTCTAATCCTTCTGACCTGTACATACCCAAAATAGCAGGTATTTGTAGGTGCTGATAAACACTGCTATGCTTACCTTAGTAATACTGCTTGCTTTGCTTCACCCTATGGGGAAGTTTTGAAACTGGCAGGAAAGAAGCCACTCTCTTGTCATGTATATTTTAGTAGCATTTCTGCAACATTGTGGTTCAGAGAATAAGATGCTTAGCCTGAATTATGGTGGCTAAATGTGCATCCTTTCTTTATTCTTTTGTAGTTTTCCTCAATGCCTAGTTTTTGTATCTCCATTGTATTTCTTCTATAGTGTGTTATTCTATTTGTTTCCAAACTGGGTAAAGCTACTTCCCTTTTCTCTAAAGGTCTTTAGTAATAATAATTTAAAAAAAAAAAAAAAAGTCTCAGTATTTCACTAATGATTTTTTTCCACTAACACAGAGCAGTTGAGTTTATGATAACTCATTCTTTTACTTACACTGAGTTTTTTTGTGTTTGTATTTTGATTTTCTTTCATCCATATACAGATACCTTGGCAGCTTCTTTAGAGTGAATTCATTTTTTGAATATAGCTCTGTTGGCTGTCTTTGCATGCCTGTCTTTCAGTTATATTGTAATTTCAGTTTTATATTACTTCCCCTTTGTCCACCCTTGAGCTTATTTTAGCTGATGTTTCCTTCTTGATTGCTGAATTGTGTTGATTTTGTTTCTTCCTGCAGTGGTCTGGTATCTTATACTGTCCTTTTTACAGTGTTTTTCTTTTCCCCAATTACTTTTGTTGTGTGAAGGCACTATGGTGCTATTATTCTTTTTCTGGTGTGGTTCACTTAAACAAAATTGTCTGGATTTTTTTTTGGTAAGAAGAAATTTTGCATAATAGTTTGAAAACACTCACAAAGTATTCTGTATTTGTGGTGACTCATTGTATTTCCTAATCTGTCTGCCCAGCCCTGAGTGTGATGTCAGTAGAAATTTTTTCTTCTTGCTTTTTTTTGAGCACACGTAGGAATGATGAAAGTTACTGTTTGATGTAACAGGAAACTGAACTCATCTGTTCTCAAAACAGGCGCTGCCCTAGCTAATATGCTCAGGTTTCATTGTGCCAGGCTTCCATCTCTCCTTCTCGAGAGCAAATCGCTTTTGTGTGATGTCCCAATGTTCCTCTTTCTTCAGGCTTCAGTTTTCACCAGTACAGACTCCTGAGACAACTGCCCTTGGAAGCTGCTTTTTCATGGATCTTGAGTGTTAAGTGTAGTTCTGTGGCCTTCAGTTTGTGATTATGAATGCAAGAAGGTCTTGGGATTAAAGGTGTCATTTCGAGAAGTGCTTTGAAGACATCAGAGAGTATGAGTGACCTGCAGTCTCCAATGTTTATAGAACAGTACAATGTCGGGCTTAGCTCTTGTGATGGTAGAGAGAACAGGATCATTTGGGATGTTGCAGGAACTTTCATAGACTTTTTGTGGATAGGAATGTGCTTGTAGATTGCATGTTTCTTTCAGACCTTTTTTTGACTTTTGTTGGAGCTATATGCGATGCTCATGCTTTTTGAACTAAGCACAGAGGATGTGGGCCTGAGCTTTAGTCATGTCTATTCTGCTTAGTTTTTAGTGTGCTCCTTGGTCCAGTTTAGACTGATGCTTAATTGCATATATGTTGGGAGTAAGCAAAGGTGGACTGTTCCCAGAAAGCACTGGGAATTATACTTGCCTCTTCCAACCTGTTGAAAGGAGAAGAGTTTAGCTTTGCAGAGACAAGCTGTGTCATGCCCCTGTGCTTTGTGGCTAATGATCAGGCTCTGGGCTGTTTTAATTACTTGTTTAGGGACATAGCTCTACAGACCAGAGGAACCAAACAGTCTAAACTGTTTGTGGCAGTAGGCAGACCTTGTTTCTACAGATCAAGTTCTTCTAGAGAATAAACCACAGGTTCTACAAAGTCCTGAATGAAAGATGCATCCAGTGGATAAGGGACCATGTTGGAGGACATGGCTTGCTGCCTGAGTCAGCACAATTATTTATATTTTCTGGCTTTGTTTCCTGGACTTGCTGATTTGAAAGGATTTTCATAAGTTGTGACTAAAATGTGTGTACATGAATGTTCATGGGAGAACAAGACACAAAGTTGGTCAGTGGACAAGGAAGAATGAAGTGTGTATGGTGATATTACATAGCTTAAGTTAATGAAAGATAATGGAGCCTTGTCTATTTATGACAGAAGTATTAAAGGGACAAAAATGAGAAATAGAATAGAGAGAAGACTGAAATGGTAAGAGGAGTTTAACATTTTTATTGCTCAAAGGAATGCAATTACAGCAGAAGAAAATGTTCATCCTTATAGGGAAAGCTATTTATAAACTTTAAGAGGTTTCTTTTGGGGTAGATGAAAGGCTTGATATGTAAATATCTCCCAGCAAATTATCAAATTTCAAGGGAATTTCTTCAATGAAGTATAAGATTTGACTGAAGTAAAAGATTACTGTTTTTTAAGTGTGAGCTTGTTTTTCTTTTTAATGTCACAAATGCTTTCTTTCTGCTTCACTATTAACTTCTTACTCCTTAATAACAACATAAGTGTGCGTGGTGAATCTTACATACTTTATGAATGTGCTGACAGATAATATTTTAATTTCTTTACTTTTTCCAGCTTAATATTATCTTCATGAATAGGTCAGCTGCTATTTGACAATCTTTTGTTTATGCCAGCTGAGAATGTCCTTTACCATTGTTTTTTAAGGTCGCTCTGAAAGTTTTACTGTTCTACCCCATGTGGTATTTTTTTTTTTTTAAAGCTTTAATTGTAGTCTAATAACTTATCTACCTTGTTCCTGCTTTTTTTTCCTAACAGTTTATCGAAGTGTAATTCTGGCTACATGTAGAGCACATACTCTTCTCTGTCTCTTAACGTGAATGGCCTTGGGTGGCTTCTGGCCGTGGATATGTTGTGAGTATAGCTCACATCACTGTGGTTGGCTGCTTTGATGATGCTGACCTCGTACTTGTCCATGACAAGCCTTGGTTCTTGTTTACAAGATGATGTTGCAGGTGTTACCTTCTGATTTGACTGCAAGGCTAATTTTTTGTTTGTTTTTGTTCATTCAGCTGTTTGTACTTCTTTAAAAAATATGTTGAACTATTCTCTTAGCACTTTGCAACATCTTGTTTTAACAACTTGTATTTGAATCAAAGCAACTGCCCATTCTGCTGTGCCAAGAAACACTTTTTCCCAAGCACTTTTAAAAAGGAGATTTTTGTTTCTCTTGTTTCACAATTCTTTTGCTGTTTATGGAGCTGAAGGGAGGAAGTTGAAATTTGCTATATATATCAAAATTGAAAAGAGAACATGAGAACAATTACACAGTTATATTGAGCAATATTGGAATTTTTGAATTCTTTTGCCAGAACATAAATTGTTAAAGCTTAAGCNTATATATAAAAATTGAAAAGAGAACATGAGAACAATTACACAGTTATATTGAGCAATATTGGAATTTTTGAATTCTTTTGCCAGAACATAAATTGTTTGTTTAAATACAGTTCTGTTCTGAACTTCACTTTGGAAATTAAACTTGAGTTAACAAACTGATTTTAATTCCTCTGTAAAGACTTTAATACTGGCTTAAACTCATATGATTTTGGTATGTTTTAGATGTTAGAGATGAGTTCTTGCAGTTCTACTAGTGGTAACTGAGATACTTAACCTGTGCTTCTGTGCTTGAAGTCACTACCAGCTCAGCAAAAAGGCTCAGGCACATTGTTTGGCTTCCTAACCTGTGATACACAGAGGTGAAGGTTCACTGACTTACTGAGCTGTAGGCTTCTGTGATGGATGAAGAATTGCAGAGGTGACCTTTGCACTCACGTGGCGGTAATCTCTAGAAGCAGATTGCAGAAGGCTGTTAGGAGCAATGAGGACATAAACTATTACACCCTCTTGCTTCATTCCCCTTTCCATCTGTTAATTTTGGAACATGTCTGATCCCAAAGCAGGCTGTTTCAGGGGGCTGAGATGATATGTTAGCTCCTTGCTGACTGTCTCTGGTGTAGAGTAAGTTTTCTAATAGTTAACTTCCTGAACTTATTCAGGAAGTTGAATTTGTGGAGTCAAAGGGTCACTGGTGCTGATGGGAAGTCTGGTGACACATTAGCCTGTTGCTGGGAGCTGATGACAGGATAACCCCTTTCATCAGCAGCTCATCTTAGATCAACTTGGCTGTGCTTGGTACGCTTACGCCACAGTTTCATGGTCACTTGAAGTTCACATAAACTAACTCTCCTGTTTAAATAAATGGCCTAATTCTTCCTCCTTAAAGCTGCTCTTTCTATACATGAGTACTTCCCCCCACCCTTGTACAGGCACATTTATTAGTTGGAAGTGTATGTTTAAAATATGTTATTTAACATGGAAGATGGAGATATGCCATGATCAATGTAAACTTTGCCATCTTGGAAGTCAGCTTTCTGAAGGTTTCTGCGTAAAAGTTCAGGGTTTTTTTTGTTTTGGTGTTTGGTTTGGTTGTTTTTTTTTTTTCCTCACAGGGCTTCTGCTTTTCTCACCCCGTACTTTACCCAGCCCAGAATGTGCATGATGTTGATAGGAAGTGTTACTTGGTATCTTCTTTCCTGTCATAGCAACCCCCAAATCCTTTTAATTCTACAGAGATGGGATTGCTAGTTTTCTTCTGGGCTTTTCTGCTGGTGGTGGTTGCATGAAAGTTTTGTGGGCATGAAATACTTTTTTTTCACAGAACCATAGAATATCCTGAGTTGGAAAGGACCTGCAAGCCCACTGAGGCCAACTACTGACCCTGCGCAGACCAACTCTGAGAATGACACAATGAGCCTGAGAGCGCTGTCTGCATGCCAAACACTTCTTGAACTCTGTCAGGCTGGTGCTGTGACCATTTCCCTGTTCCAGTTCCTGCACCCTCTGGATGAAGACCCTTTTCCTAATATCCAGCCTAAACCTCCCCTAACACAACTTCAGGCCATTGCCTCAGGTCCTGTCACTGGTCATGACAGAGATCAGTCTTTCAGTTTTATCAACTGATCACCTGATGTGCAGTTCAGTGAAACTTTTGAATTAAGACTTGGGACTGATTTAGTTAATTTTTAGCAGTTTATTTCTATCTCAGACTTGTTTGGTAATAATCTTGTTCTGAAAAAAAATCTATGTATTTATGAACTATTTTGGCAAAATGCTGCAATAAAAATATTGTCATCTCACTGACATAATGCTTTCTTTTTTTAGAGCAGTGTATAACTTGGGTACACCCAAACTGCTGCGCTCCTATTTTATATGTCTTCATATTTTAGCAACTTTGCTTGCTTGGTTTTTCTGCTGAAACACTATGAATCTGCTCAACACTGCATGTGTTTAATTCAAATTTAGTAAGATGAGGACCAATAACCCCTAAACCCCAATCAATTCAGTAGTCATTAGATCCAAACTCTGGATATTCCTGATGCTTTTTCTTTTGTCCGTCTTTCTCCTCCCGTTTCTTGCTGCTTGGAATGTCTGCTGTTTCATAAGTTGGGCAGAGCTTCTGTGGACACTTGTTCATGTCTCTGTGGTCTTCCCAGCTGCTGGTTTTTAGGAACTTATCTGGCACATGTATAGTATAGTCAGATTTGGTTATAATAAATCACAAGGTCAAAATCTATTTGTAGGGGCAAATTTTGTACCTGACAAGCCAGTAAGGCAATTGCATGTCTTATTACTTTTGACTTTTTAAAGATCTGTTAAATTTTTATTGTTGTTGCATCTTCTCTTGGTAGCACTGAGATACTATTAATGATGGCTCTAATTTCTTTGGATTCCTAAGATTTTTAGTTCTTTACGCACAAGGCAGAGACACATAGCTTCTGCGGGAGAGGTCAATGATATTTTCAGTAGCTTTTTCCTTCTCAAGTGTCATTTACCAAGGGACGCCGCAATCGAGTCATCATGATGGGAAGTGCATCTCAACTGATGTAATGCATTTGTGTTTCCTGGAAACAGCAAAAATCGCAGCTCTGCTTCGTTTAATGTGAGATTTGTCATTGATTTCTGTTGCCATGTGTCGTGGTTTTAAGCCTAGCTGGAGATGAAACAACACTATTTATTTATCATATTTACTCCTATAATTTGATCTTTCTGTTGTAATGGATTTTTGGTGCTTTATGAATCCTATTTTCTTGAGGGACATTGTTGCCTCAAAGAAGTATTAAAAGTTTTTATAAATGAAGAAGATTTTTACAAAATATTTTGAAATATGATGTAACTGAATCAGGTTTCAACAAAACTTCTGGTCTTTTTCTCTGCAGACTATGCCAAAACAGGAGATCAACATAATTGATACGACAAGAGGGGCTAGACGCATAAAGCTGAAGGGACTTGATAGATAAATTCTTCAAATAGACTAAATATTTATCTAATGCATGTTACTCCTGTCAAGATCTATCCAGTGTGTATTACTCCTGTCAGGAATGTATTTTCTGATGAAGATGCATTCTTTCTTATCCATCTGTCTTGGAAACTAAAATGCATTAAGTAGAAATAGTATTACTTTCTTCCTGTTGGCTACAACTGTATATGTTTAAGCCAAATCACTTTTATGTCTGATATGTTATTTTATCTGTTTTGCCTAAAACCTTGTTTAATCTGAAGTTTAAACAAATTACATTTCGTCACTTGAGAGTATTCAGTGTCTACTACTGAATATTGTGTTTTGACCTGTGGAACACAGTGACTTGTCTTGCTAATTTTTTGACATGGCTTCCTCTGCTTGATTTCAGAAAAAGTTATGGCAATATATGGAAGAACTTGAGTTCCAGGATGTACAAGTAGTTGGTTTGAATGCTTGGGGTGCCCAAATATTTTTGTCTGATCACAGTTAGAAAACAGCACGCAGAGATTTACCTTTGTGGTAATTTGTAGAGTGAATGTGTATCAAATTTGTAACCAGAAAAATCTTCAAAAATGCTCCAAAGGAAAAAGCATTCCCTTTTTTTCTTCTTATATAGCCTTGGTTTTGGTGGGGAGAGGATTAGAGGAGAGGTTTGATGTTTAGTAACTTTAGCTAATTTTTGCTGTATTTTAAGGCAATGGTGGTATAGGAGCTTGGAAAGCATACAGCCAATTAAAAAAAAAAAAAAAAGGCAAAAAAGTGCCTCCTGTATACAGACACTTTGATCACCAAGATGTTTTTCAGCTTCAGCCAGATCATGTGATGTTGTGAAAAGTTCTATAGAATTTTTAGACACTCTTATCAGTTGTGGAGAGGAAACTTCCATGCAGATGTGGGAGCAAAAATGACTACTTGCAAAGGTTCCTTTCTGTCTTGGTCATAATGGTACTCTGATGGCTCTGTATTATTAAAAATAATAGTAATTATGTTATGGAATTGTGTTATGGGTAATTTCCAATTCTAGGCCATAATCTGCAGGCAGCTTGAAAGGCATGGGCTGATTCTCGTGTTTGCTTTAACAGGAAGGGAATGGCAGCTAGACACACAGTTGTTCTTTCTGTATACTGTAGCACAGAAGAATCAATGGTTGTTTTTTTAATTTGCTTAACTCTACATAAATCTCACTGAAGAAAACTTCTGCAAATGTTTTAAAAACAGTAGGATAAAATTATTTTGTAAAGTAAAGTATGTTTTTGTAACAGCTGGAACATACTTTGTTTATGGTTGCTTTGTAGTTGTTCCTTTTTCCAGGCCAAAGATGAATTTGCAACTCAAATCCCAATAAAATTCTCTAAACAAGAGGTGGATCCACAGTTGAAAACTACATGGATTTTGTTTAATTTTTTTTCCAAATAGACCTTTATTCTTTTAAGTGGAGTGATGTGTCTCTAAACTAATTTTTGAATTAAATTAAGATTGGGTTAGCTTCAGATTTCAGGAAAATTAACTTGGAAGGACAGTCTCAGATGGTCTGAACTAATGAGTAAGGTATGTTCAGCTGGTGAAAGTTTTCCTTTTTCAGATGTTGGTGCACTCAGTTCTTACTAAAGAGCAATCTTATCTGAAACAACTATCATCCTCTTATTTTGTTTCTTTCATCATTTACTTCATATTGAACCACTTAGTTATTCACATGGCCTTTCTGTAAAATCATACATTAACAGAAGCTCATGGGCATGACCTGCATTTTGTATTTATAAAAAAATGGAAATCAAGAGAAAGGAAGGAATTGCAAGCCGTGATATATTTTTCTAATGAAACTTCCACACAGCTTTGCTGCTGATTTCTCCTTATTTGTATGTCCGACAGAAAATGAAAAGCAGCTTTCCTTTACTGACTCCCCCATAATAAAAAAAATAGAATCTTTTTCTCTGCTGGTCTGAAGATGGGAGTGGAGATGGCAGCTTGTGTTTTGCTTATGAAAGGATGGTGATATTTTTGTGGGTCTTTTTTAAGAAAACAAAATATTAAATTGCTATTGTACTAAGGGACACCAGCTGTGAAATACACTAGAGATATATTTCTGAATTGTAACTTGCATTTTGGACTTGAAACAGACTTTTCATTCCCACAGTGTTTGTGACAAGTATTAAAAGTGAATTGGTATGGATAATGTTAGTCCTGTAGGAGCTGGAATTTCAGAGCAAGGAGATGGTTCTCCTGATCAGATGCTGCAGACAGGCAACTCCCTGCTTTGTCCTCCAACCAGTTGTGCAATGTTCGGCGCTGAAAATCTGTCAACATGATTTTTTGTTTTTTTGGGACACTTGTGGAAGCAAACCATCAAAGCTCCCTAGCAAACACACTTAAAAGCTGTTGGGATAATGATTTGGATAAGAATAACTAATTCAATTAACTTAATTCCAGGTTTTGAAAAGCACAGCCTGAACAAGAATATTTGACATCCAATTATGTTTCAGTTTGTTATATTTAACAAAGTTTTTCTCTATTGAAAGTGTAAACCAAGAAGTTTCTGTTTCAGGACATTATTATCTGGTTTGTAGTGTATTTAAAGTCCCTTTATCCTTTTATCTGAGCTCACAGCAATACTTCATACACAGGCACTTGCTACCTTTGGCTTGAATTCAGCCTAATTTTCTGGCCTTTTTTTAAAAAAATTTAGAGACATCCCTTTCTTTGACTCAACAGATGGGCTTGTGACATGTTTGAAAAACAGCAGGCTTTATGAAAATAAATGATATTTGCTGTAGGCTGTGGTGAGGAAACAGTGTGGTAATGGTGGAGAGACTGGAGTCCAAACTATAAATGCAAACTAGTTTTCCATTCTACAGCTTTTCTTTTGGTATTCACATAATTACATGTAGGCAGCAGTTGTTTTTCAATGCTGTGGCATTTTGAAGTGGTCTCCTGTGCTGGAGGGATGAAATAACCCTTCATCTGGCTGATTTAATAGACAAAAGGAGGAAGGGAAATAATGCTTTTAGATGCTGTTGTTAAATGGCAAACTGCTAGAATTGTTGTAGTTCTACTTAGTCACCGGCTCCCTTCCCTTGATTATTTTAAGTTATGCATGGTTTAGATTTATGGTGAATATATTTTTCTTGACAAAGGTACAATACATTAGTAAAATTCCCATGTATTATACATGTAGAAGGTGGGCAGCTAGTGGAAGCTAGGGAATGAAATAGAGTACTACCAAATGCTCGTAGCACTGTTTTTAACAACATAAACTGATCTGTTCATATCTTCCAGAAATACAGAGGTGGCATTCCTGGTGCCTTCTCTGTTAGGGCTACCTGCTGAAAGGATGAGAATGCTTTCTGTGGTCTTTCCTCCTTCCAAAACTTGTCATTGTTAATTGATGCCTACCACAGCCTTTTAGTAGATGCATTATCATCAGGAAGAGGGTGGGTTTTTTTGGGTTATTTATTATCCCATCACACTTCATTTCAGAAGATACTTTCCTCAGAAAGACCAAGCACCTGCCTCCATGCTGACAGCTTTACCAAGGGAGAGCAGCTGTCGAATGAGTGAGACTGGTAGTTTTGTAGATACCCATAATCTTTTTGAGAAGTATTAGGGAAGGATATCCAGCAGTTACAATTCTGTGACTGCTTTAAGTAGCCATCTTTTAGCTAATTTATTGCCCTGATTAATGCTGGCAGCACACAGAGCTGCTTGGTTCCATTGTGAAACACACTTCGAAAGATTAACGTGGGCAGGATGTCTTCATTGGAGGAAAACGGAAGAGAACAAGAAAGCATATAAAAAAAACCAAGATAGAATTTTGTAGTTTCCTTGCCAATCAGAAAATAAACATAGCTGAAAAGGCAATTGAGACACCAAGAAATGGAAGGGGCAATAAGGAATTTTCTGGCAGAAGATTTAAAAAATACCAACAAAACATAAATAGATTATGACACATCAATTCATATTTTTCCATTGAGAAAATACAGTCCCACCTACTCAAGTTTCTGAAAGAAAGAAATATGCCAGCTTCTGAAGAGCTGAAATACCAGCTTTTGGTCATATTTCTTGTGATACATTCTTTCTATCTTAATAGGACATAGGGACTGTGGTGATTTGTTATCATTTAAATGAGGCACGTTCTTTATTGCAAATAGCAGCTAGTTTTCTGGTAGATGCCTTTTATGGTGCACTTGGGTTTTAATGCTTCCTCAATCATTTCCTTTGTTGCAACTTAAAAAGGCAAAGACTGGCTTGACACTAAGTTTTTAGGTAGCTGACTTGATTCAGTGACAGGAGTTTCTTTGCAGGGTTTCCACTGTGAAAGGAGGATGAAATTTCTTGGCCATTTAGAAAGTCTTAAATTCTTTGGACCTTAAACTTATTTTTTGGATTTATTCAGACTATAGATTTCTCACATGTACTTTTTTTTCCCTTACCAAAGATAGTGAGTTCAAAGATAAGTTGTGCATGAAAAGGTCAAAGAACTTTAACAGGCCCCTGAGTATCAAGGAGTAAAGCGTTTCCTATCCATAGTGTTCTTCAGGCTGTAGGTTTATGTAGGACTGCATTTAAATATTAACAATGGCAAGAAAATAGCCGAGACTTTATTGAAAACACAGCGATTTTGCTTTTTTCCTGTTTCCACTTTTTCAGTATTGCAGAATTTATTGATGTGTGATATTTATTTTATTTTTAAATTTTTATATTACTTTTCTTCTTTCCTCTGCCAACCCTCGGGGACACAGCTATCTGCCCTGTAACTTTGGCTATCATCGTTAGCGCTCTGTTATCTCCCGTGGCTGTGTGAGGACTTTAATCTTCCATGTAATTGATGGTGGTGATCGCTGCTAAAGCTGTAAAGGAAAAGCATCCGTTCACCTTCGTGTGAAAATGGATGATTAACGAACTCAAGAATGTTTCCTCTCAGCTCTGAACTGAGTGAGTAAGGCAGAGTACCTCAGGCAGTCTAATTTCCTGGCTTGATAATAGACTGGGAAAAGAGCCATTTGTTGTCTTCAGGGTTGTCCATATATGGAGAAATCTTCTGCTGGGCTGAGTGAAAACAGTCATCTTTCAGGAAAGAATAGAATGTTACAGGATTTTGAGAAACAGGTTTTATAAGCAGAGATCTAGCTTAGAGTAAGGGAAGATAGTTTGCTTCAGCGCGCTTCAGACTGGCACAGGCTCAGGTTTGCAGCCCCGTAGTGGTTTAGAGCACTGCAGCTCTACCTGTTAAGCTTACCTCAGTTGCTTGGCAGCCTTTGCATTGAGAAGGACCAGTGATGATGTTGGTGTAGGTTACCTGCAGACATTCACAACCTTTTCATTTAGATTTGGATTTGAGACTAAGAAGACATTTAAGGTGAAGTTCAGTACAAGAAAGATTATTTGAGTGTTTCACCATCTGTGGCTGAGTTCTACGCTTGTTTATCACTGTACGAAGACCTTTAAGAGTATCCCTTGATGATTTGGAGAATCAAGCTGATCATTATCACTTAGGAGATCCAAGAATAGCTGAACAATTCCTGAGCTGACTGCATAATTGTGGTGTTATTTTCTACTCACTCAAAACAGAGGTTTATGTGGGGTCTCCCCTGTTTTTATTATGAAATACAGACTGTGGGTGTAAGCAGTGATTGTCTCTGCATTTCGTCATGTGACAGATTTGAGGACAGAAAGCTCGTAAGGGAGGAATACATCAAACTCATGGTTGAAGGATTCTGTTTTGTCTACTAATCTAGTTTCAGCTTGTTAAAGTATTTTATATGTAATGTCTTTGTTCCAGGTGTAGCTGAAGAGACATTGGTTTCTAAAGAATAGGGGCTGTAGAAAGAGTCCTGGATTTCTAGTAAGGGACTTTGTTTAAGGCGTGTCCCAATGATTGTG
This sequence comes from Notiomystis cincta, assembly GCA_013398075.1. NCBI lineage: Eukaryota > Metazoa > Chordata > Aves > Passeriformes > Notiomystidae > Notiomystis > Notiomystis cincta. Next base: position 84,874 of record VZRX01018085.1, on the reverse strand, counting down.
TTGTCAAGACCGCAGGCACACTGTTTAGGACACTGGTTTACTTCTGACCTAAGGGAGATTCCACATACTATGGATTAGCAAATTTTGTTACATTGATCTGGAGATTCTTTTAGAGTTGTTGACAGTCTTGAACATGATTGCCTTTTGGCACACTATAGTTCAGAGCAGCTTTACCTTTTTTCCTCCTCCCTGTTGTAATTGGAAGGGGAAGTTATATAAGAGGAAGAAAGCAAGTTTTTTTTTTTTAAGGGTAATTGCAAAAGAGTAGCTGCTATGCTTTAGGTGTTACTGAAAGTTTCAGCTGAACTTCTTATGCAAAAATAAAATATCATATAGTAGATTCCTTAGATTTGAGAGATGCTTGAAATGGAATAATTCTCTTTTTGACAGTAGGGAAATGCCCTTAAATATTTTTTATTGTCCTAAGGATTAGGTCAAAAAAGATTATAAAAATATCTTTGGCTGCTGAAAGTATTTCAGTAAGGTTACAATAGAGGGAAGAAGGAATGGATATAGGGCAAGACAGCAACAATCATCCTGTCTTTGAGACTAGGGCATGTTAAGTGTTATCAAGAAACAGTGTCTGGATTGACTGTGTTACTGGGTAGGACATCAAATAATGTAATGCAGTTTCCATGATATGGCTGTAAATATGTGAGATTCTGTAGCTTAATGTTCTTCAATCAACAGGAGATGGATGTGGCCTCACCGGCCTGAATTTTTAATCTTAATTTTTTTCCATGCTGTATGCAAAATACTTAACTTTTTTATATACTTATTCTGAAAAAGAATGATTTTTAATTTGTATTTTGTGATGACTTTTCTTTTTAATTGGAGGAGAAAAAAAATAAAAGTTTGCTTCTCTTTGCCTTTTAAACTTAGCAGTGAGAGCTTCAGTTTCCTGATCATCTTACAGTGCTTTCTTCTTACAGAGCTGACTTAGAACCTTTGCACAGATCTTCAGCTGTGAAAACTATTATTGCATTTTCTTGTATTTCTTATTAAGTTGGTCTAGTTTAAGCCTTTTCCTGTTTTTACTATTACAGTTTTTACTGAAAGCAGAAGACAGTGCTGCAAAGTAGTTTCTTAATGCTACTGCCTGCTTTCAGAAATACCTCATCCCCTATCGGAAGCAAGATCCCAACCTGGATCTATAGCAAACACTGGACCATTTTTTCATTGAGTGAAAGGTTGGGGTTAGGTTAGGTTCAGCTAACAGAAATGGACTGAGCTAGATAAAATGAAATAATTTTCTTTACTCATTCTTTAAACAATTTTGGTAGACATGAAATTTACAACAATAACTTAATTTTTCAAGGAGAATAAATATGAAAACGTACATAAAGAAAAGTAAAATAAGGTGTAAGTTCATTTTATTTTTAAATTTCACTTATTTTTATGCTTTTCTTTAGAAACGGCACTAATACTTGGTTTGCATAAGTTAGGTTAATTAAATGGTATACTAACCAATACTGAGCAGTAGCTTGTCTGCATTCCATCCCTAGCCTGAGCTTTGCAATGAAAAGCATGCTTTAATTTAGCATGAAATATAAGATTTTGTGGGGTAGCACAATAAAATTTTAGATTTCTGAAAAAAAAGTATTTGTATCTGTCTATACACACATATTTTCTCACTTTTTCTTATGTTTCTGCACTGTATGTAGTACTTTCCAAGATCTGTTTTTATTCTGTCCCTGGCAATTTTACTCTCTGGAATCCCTCTTCCCTTGTACCTTGCTTTTTGACTGTCTTCTTTCCAATGATCTCCCAGCTGAAATGTATTCTTTTCCCTGGCTGTTGAACTTGTAGGAGGTTTTTCTTTATTCAGATAGCTTGAGAACTTTTTCCAGGCTGCTGCAGGCTAACTCCTCCTCTTCTTCATCTGTCTTTTGGCATCATTGCTGCATTTCATGGCTCTGTGTGCAGGTCTGCTGGAGCCTCAATCTTGGTTTGAAAGAATGAGAGTTAGATGATGGTGTGGACTGCCTGCATGAGAGATTACTCTGAATGTTTGCTCACAGCTAGTTTAAGGAGAAAAGGAACAAAGTCATAGGGAGATTGCTCAGGAAGAGCATTTCAGATGGTGGGCTGAGTGCGAAAAGGTAAGAGTTGGGTCATTGAGGAAGTAGTTTCAGCCTTGGTCAAGTGGAGAGAAGGATAGGCATTTGAGGAAGATTTATTTGGTTAGGTTATGAAGAATCACTGACAATTTTCTCTCATTAGAGTCTCTGTTCTACCTGATTTATGGTGATTGAGTACTAACTAGATTGCCCATTGCTGAAATTTCTATCTGCTGGATTGTTCTTCCATGGCTGAGATAAAAATTTAACATTAAGTGAAGTACTGTGACTTGGGACCATGTCCATGCCAGTATGTTCAGGTCAGAAGTGTGCTTTTGAAGTGACTGTC
>VZRX01018085.1:71395-82345 GCA_013398075.1 Notiomystis cincta | reverse complement strand
AAGTATTTGTATCTGTCCTATATATATATATATATATAAATATATATATATACACACATATTTTCTCACTTTTTCTTATGTTTCTGCACTGTATGTAGTACTTTCCAAGATCTGTTTTTATTCTGTCCCTGGCAATTTTACTCTCTGGAATCCCTCTTCCCTTGTACCTTGCTTTTTGACTGTCTTCTTTCCAATGATCTCCCAGCTGAAATGTATTCTTTTCCCTGGCTGTTGAACTTGTAGGAGGTTTTTCTTTATTCAGATAGCTTGAGAACTTTTTCCAGGCTGCTGCAGGCTAACTCCTCCTCTTCTTCATCTGTCTTTTGGCATCATTGCTGCATTTCATGGCTCTGTGTGCAGGTCTGCTGGAGCCTCAATCTTGGTTTGAAAGAATGAGAGTTAGATGATGGTGTGGACTGCCTGCATGAGAGATTACTCTGAATGTTTGCTCACAGCTAGTTTAAGGAGAAAAGGAACAAAGTCATAGGGAGATTGCTCAGGAAGAGCATTTCAGATGGTGGGCTGAGTGCGAAAAGGTAAGAGTTGGGTCATTGAGGAAGTAGTTTCAGCCTTGGTCAAGTGGAGAGAAGGATAGGCATTTGAGGAAGATTTATTTGGTTAGGTTATGAAGAATCACTGACAATTTTCTCTCATTAGAGTCTCTGTTCTACCTGATTTATGGTGATTGAGTACTAACTAGATTGCCCATTGCTGAAATTTCTATCTGCTGGATTGTTCTTCCATGGCTGAGATAAAAATTTAGCATTAAGTGAAGTACTGTGACTTGGGACCATGTCCATGCCAGTATGTTCAGGTCAGAAGTGTGCTTTTGAAGTGACTGTCTCAGTTGTTTTCATTTGTTCTTGGGTCATATCAGAAAATGATCTGACAGAGCATCCATCCATTAACTGGGTTATTTCAGACTAAACAAACCCGGGATGTGCACTACAGCATTTTCTCTTCAGAAGGAGGTTTGGTGTATAGGACCAGATTAGACAGAGTTTGAAATAAAATTAACCTCAACATTAAAATGCTGCAATCACCTACTTTGGTCTGGAAATCCACACTTGGGCAGGCTGTGCTAATGTAGGCACAGGCCTGATTTGCAGCTCCTTCTTGCTTTGAAAATTCAGCAGTGGTTGTGGTGGCAGCAGAATTGGGGACCCAAGGTGTATGTCATGTACTGAGTGATGTTTTGCATGTATCTAAGTGCCTGAAAAATTACTTTGAAGACCAGGGTCTGCCGAACAGCTTTGGCAAGACATGGTGGAAGTACTGTAGAATATTGATGTATGACTATTTTGTGACCCATTGAAAGTAGCTCAGATGGATGCAAATGAAGAATTGTTATACTGTGGGCCCATCCAATCTGTTCATGATTAATGTGTTTGTAAAACATAGCTAAGGCTTATATATTGCACTGTTTTGAGATGCTATCTTAGATTTTGTTGATTTATTAATGTTATAAATTTGGTTCTGGTGAACTGGTCTGACTTGCAAAGAAAATCAGAATTTTTTTTTCTGCTGAGGAACAGCATTATACACTGTGTCAGATTATGGAAAGTGGTTATGGAAAGTGCAAGTAAGTGTGGTTATAAAAAAGTCCAATCTGCTCACAAAACACAAGTGACAAGAAAGGAACGTTGCATTCTTTCCCCACACTTAAATAATAGTGTGCCACTGTTCTGGTTTATAATTCATTTTGTAGACTAATCCTTTGTTTTGGATTCTTTTTATATTGATATCAATTCTGAATCTGACAAAAGAGTCCTAATTTAAACATATGAGTTTTTTGACAAAATTTGTGAATGTTGGCTTTTTTCTCCTTTGTTCTTCAGTACCTAGCCAAGTGCATATTTTCCTAGCCTCATAATGGCTAATGGGCAAACCTATGCTCCCTTTTCTGATTATCTAACCTTGTTAAAATAGCCTTAGTCAGAAGGAACTGAAGGACATATACTTTGTGAACTGTGTGATCCCAATCCTGTACTCCTCACATAGAGTGGAATTCCAGTGGTATGTTTTAACTGTGAATACATCTTTTCTCTTATCTTCAGACTGTCCTTCGTGGTTCACTTTGCTTTCTCTCATCTTTGTTTTTAGTGTTGTTTCTGGCTAGGTAAGCTAAAGGAGAATCATTCAAAGTTTGTCTGTTTCTTAAATCGGTGGCTGGAAGAAAGTGAGTGTGGTGCAGAAAAGCAAGAGGCCCGTTTTGAGCTTCAAACTTCCTGTTTAGCAGTGCACATTGTCACTGGCAGGTCGTAGGAACATCCATATTTGCAAAAATAAAGGAAACTGAACAGTGCACCCTCTGTTAGGGTCTGTGCTGATACCAGTTTAGTTAGGTTTCTATTTGTGCTAAGACCAATCTGATATGATATCTCATGCTGTTGATCCATGTAAAATTTGTTAAGTCTAACAAGAATTCATATTTGCTGTCAAGAAATCGTGTGTTTCAGCAATGAAGCACAAAACCGGTATTACAAAAATCATGAGCTGAACCTTTCTCTCACTGAAGTTTGTAGTGAAGTTGTCCCTGACTCTCAGGAGCTGGGATGAATACTTTGGTGGCTGCTTCCAGGTCTGATGCAATGGGGCCATTCTTATGTGTCTGCTTGAAATGGGGAGATAGATGTTCAAAGGATAGTGCTTGCTGGGGATTTAATAGTTTGTGTTTTGATTAGGAACCTTTTTGTTACATTTGTTGGAATGCCAAATAAGACGAAATAATATGCATGTTTTGTAATTTACTTATTCCTAAATACTGTTTTTCTTTTCCCTTTCTTAGTAAATCACTGGTTTTACCTTCAGCAGGTGCAGCTCCTAATGCTGATGTTTTATGTAGCCATGGTCACAGTTATTTGGAAGTGTTTTATTGAGTGATAACAAGTCACTATTCTGTCTTGCAATTTTATGTATTTCATTGCTAACAGTATAATCATCTCTAGCACTAACACTGCACTGACAGAAACATATTAAAGTGGGATGTTAACTCACTTTTTCTTGATGTAATTCAGGGAGTATCATGTACACTGACATTTGTACTGTGTTTGGTAACATTAGGAAGTAAGTGTGTGTGTGTTGAGGGTTTTGTTCTCTTTTGTTGTTGTTGTTCTTTTAAGCCAAGCAATTCTGCTGTAACAACATTAGTGGTTTATTAGTTGGTTTTGTTATCCAGAGATTCTGATGTGAAGTTGCTTTAGGAAGTAAACTCCGCAAACACTTACGTCATAAAACCTTGTACCTGTACCAGTGTCAGCAAAGTTTCAAGGCTGCCTTTGATACCCACAATATAAGCTAAGTAGCTAGGAATTTCTGAATTTTAGTGATGCCATGTAACTCATATAGAGGACACTGGTAGTAATGTTTTAACCACAGATAAGGTGATTTTATTAATTGATTTTTTGCAAAATTTTGCTTAGGATGGTATTATGTTGGTACTTTTTAACTAGAGTGCTGTCTTGGCTGTTTGTGTACAATGAAAACATGTTAAAAATACAGACATGGAGTTGTTATGAATGTTGTTTGTTGTGCAAGGTTCTTCTGGGCTATTAGCTGGAAAAATAACAGTGGAATTCATGAGTGTGCTCGTGTGAAGCAACAGATGTGGTGCAACACTGTACATGAACATACGTGTGCCTACAACAGGCACAAACCACATCAACATGTAGGATATGTGTGTTTGATCTTGTTTAATGTACATTTCTCTAGAGCTCATGTTTTATTCATTACTCTTAAGCCATTCCTGAGGCAACACAATTCTTGCTGTCAACTTCAGAAGATAGAGCTGCTAGGCTGCACTTGACCATTTTCATGAAAATAAATGTAGGCACAAAATATATGTTGTTTTTTCTCTGTGAGCTATTATAAAAGAAATAGCTGCTGAAATATTAGGTTGTTATTTAAACCTCTACCCCCATAAAACTGATTTTAACTGAGAGGCTGGGGTGTTGAGAAGGAGAGAGATTAGGGTTACCTGAAGATGATAGATACTTATTTCAGCTTTGCACATGCTGATTTCAAAGCAGATTGATTATTGTAAGGAGTTTGCAGGAATGATGCTGGAATAAATGCATACATAAATCATTATAGAATAATGATATTTAACTTGTAACGTAATCTTGGTGATTTACATATTTTGGTGATTTATATACTTTGTTTGCTTTCTGATTCTGGTAGGGTGTAAAGCTCAGTTTCCTGCTCTCCTGACAAGATCTGAAAGCTCCACCTGGGATAGCATGCTATGATGGTGTTTCCAATAGAAATTTGGAAGCATACAGCTATAAATTTATCAGATAGAAGGAAGACTGCTGTTTTTAACAGTGATCTAGATAACATCAATTATATATTTAGAGTAAATAATTTAAAAAGACAGTAGAATACATGGTTTTAACACTTGACTGATTTGCATTTATGTGGAAATCTTAATTTTGTTTTCTTTAAATGTTGTTAAAAAGAAAGGATGACTTAATGACATCTCTTGCGTAGTTTAACTGTTGCATGGTAGATGTTGAGGTCACACTTCCACAGAGATTAGTAGGTATGCACTGCTGTTTCCTTCCACATGAAACATGTACTTTGTGGTCCCACTGAGACAGCCCTTAGGATTGAGTAGTATGTGTTCACATTACCAATAATGATATGATACCACATTGGCACAGGAAAGACTTCAGTGATGAAACTGACTCAGTTTACTGTAACTTCTAAATTCTGGCATTTCACAAGTGAAAAATGGTCACATAAGATTGTGGCTTTTTTTCTTAAATTCCCCTTAAAAAATAAAATAATAAAGAGATAAACTAGCAAAATTTAATTATATTCCCGTTGTAAAAATGATCAGCTATCCCACTTGTAAAATGGGACCTCTTAAATTAGTAGCATGTGGCATTGTTTGTTAATAAAGGTTGTGAAGTGAAACGAAAGTGAGGGGAAGCGGAGCAGAACATTATAAAGTGAGGATTTCAAAAAGAACTTGTTCTACCACCCTTTGAGGCTAAATAACATGCTTATAAAATGGAGAGCTACCAATTTTATTGTTATTTCTGTGGAACTGAATGTTTTTCCTGAGACTAACCACACCTTGGGAACATATTTAATGCAGGTGGAAGATGAAAGTTCTGGGACAAGTGTTCTGAGCATAGTCAATTAAGAATGCCAACTGGTTACTGTTTAACCATATTTGGGGATGTTTTTGTGCATAGCTGTGTATCACTCTCATTTATGCTGTGATCCCTCTTCCTATTTTTAACTCCACGAGACACTCAAGCTAATTAGACAAATGTGTAAATGAGTAGAATTTACTGAGTGTGGGTAAATCTGTACAATTTTTGCTACTCTTTCCTGAAAGAATTCTTTGATGGTTTTGCATTCAATATAAGTTCCACTGAATTAAAGTGAGTCACAGAAAACTTTTATTTAAAATTTGTAATTTATGAAGTGATAATTTTAAAGAATAGTGTTGGGCAATCTAAACTATAAAGACAGACACTGATACCCAGTTATCCACTCTGGAAAATTTATTAACCGTAGATTTTATTTTTTCTTTGATAAATCGCCTAATGATTTAGCAGTAATTATAGTAGTAATAATTACATGTGATGCTTGCTTGTGTTCATTAAGCTCTGTGAGGAAAAATATCAATAAGAAAAGAAAAAAAAGACAGCAGTTAGAGCACCGAGACCTTGTGCTTTGATATTTTAAAGCAATCTGAGAAATACTTCAAGCCAGCATGTGCCTACATGGCTGCTGAAAGACTTGGTGCTGGTGTTTCTGAGATCTTCTGCTTGCTAGCTCAAGGGAGGGCAAGGGAAAACATTTCACCAAAGAGAGTATGGGTTGATGTGCCTAGGAGCTACAGGGAAGACTTTGTGAGGAGATAAGTGAATAGTAAGAGGAAGGGGTGCTCCAGAGATGGTGACTTGTGTCAGATCACATTATCTGTTGAGCTGGCCATGGACTGGGCAAAGCTAGATTTGGTTGGATCCTGAATGAGACAACAAGTGATTAATTGGCCCCTTGAGACTGAGCAGTGGGACTGAAAACCTCTCTAGTTTTGTCTGGTGGCTGGTCCCCCTCAATAGATGCCTTTATATGTTTTAAGGATTTAGCCAATGCTGCAGCCATTTTCTCCGTGGAGATTTCCCCTCTTTTCTACCCAGTTGTTCTGTAGTAATCTCAGATGTGTTAACCCCTGAAAGAGATAAATATTTTAGTTGCAAATGGACAGAACTTAAAATATTTTCTCACATACATGTGCACATTTGCATCTATATTTGCATTATCAAATTTTCTCATTTCTTTTGGAAATCATACAAAACTGGTGTTGTTTCACATGGATTACATGTTCTGAACTTAGTATCTCTAGAGGTACCTCTTCCCCACTGTAATGCTTTTGGCCTGTGTCCCCAAATACTTTTTCTCTCATGGGCCTCAGCAGCCATGTGGAGAAGATGTGACGTGACTGATGGTGTGGGTTGGCTGGCTGCCAGTGTGCTGATTGATTAAATTCTGGGTACACAAGAGAAAATCTGAAGCTTTTTTAACCATGGGCATGCCAGTTTACCCAGTTGCCAGTGGTCATAAAACTTTCAGAAATGTAGTTATTTTTGGATAACTCTTGCGCTGTGGTGGTTATAGTTGAAATTGGCTTGTAAGCCCAGAAGTTGTTATGGGAAAAAAGCAGTGGGGCTGCTGATCTGGCCAGCCAGGACTGAAGGTGTGAACACTGTGAAGCCTGGATGTTTTCTCCTCTAGACTCCTGTGGTGGCTCTGTCTTGCAGAGGATGTTTCCAGGCTGGCACAAGTCTAATGTGGTGAATGCAAAGTTCATTCTTTCTTCTTGTCTCCACTTTACACTCCCATGTTTTGGCGTTCAAATCCCTGATCTCAGGTTGCAGGCACAATGTAGTCACTGCCTTCCTGCCTGGGAAGGTACTGTGGCAAACTGCAGGTTAGCAGGCTCACTGACTTCCTGTGGTGTGGTGTGGATGTGAGTGTGATGCAGCATAACCAGTCAACAATGCATTTATCCTTCATGATGTGCAACCCATGTACTGAGAGGGGTGCCTAGCATGTGACTCTCTGAGGACTTGTATAGCAAGTGAGCAAATGAGCTGGATTTCTGTTAGCTTGAGGGGTAAGTCTGTTTGCAATCCTGTTTTCATTCACCATTCATACTGTTGTTTCCGTGCATTTTGGGTTAGTGAAAAAGTGCTCTTTCAGGCAAAAGCTGTTGGTGATACACAAAGTTTACCAATATGTTGATGAAGAAGGAGAATCACAGTGCACACAACTGATGGAACGAGGTGCCTGGGAGCCTAACCCTTTTCAGGATGCTATGTAGTCATGATCACAGAAATGGGGCAGTGGAAGGGAAATGTGTTAAAGGAAAGGAGATGTGGAAAAGAGGATGAGTGCAAAGTGGGTTTTTAGGGGAAAAGAATTTTGTGCTAAGGGTTCAATATTGATCCTATGCATTTTAGTGAGATTTATTTCAGTATGGATCTACTTAAATTCTGTGCATTATAATACGCTTGGACTTGCATCTTCTCATGTAGCTCAGCCTATGGGGGAGCCTCCATTCCTGTGCTCTGAGTCTGTTCAGCCATGGGGACCAAGGTGCCATGAGTGGGGTAAATGGGGAGAGTCACTTTGGAAGCAAACTTCTGAACCAGTTGTGTACGAATAGCATGCTAGCATGATGCTTACATGGGTATGTACCCCAAAGGGTGCCTCTGGCAGTGCTGCTAATGTGCTTAAAGAGCACTTTGGATACTTTTTTCAAGAGAATTATAGTTTTTTTAAAAGGTTCCAAATTTTGGTAGCTGTGAGAAAGCCAAAAATGAGTGTCAATGGTGGGTAGCCCTCAGCAGCAAAGCTGGTGAACATATCCCAAACTATAAGTGTGGCAACCAAATGACAAGTTTTGGCAGATATTTTGCAGACACAACTGCCAGGAGATACAAAAACAAAAGCAGGTCCAAGTGAGGTGCAAAGGGCAAAATGCTACTGAAAAGGAAAAAAAAAACCAAAACCACAGGGCCAGAAAGATCTTTACTGGATGGAAAAGTCAGTCTTCTATGTGAGGAGAAAAGAGCTGTTGCTGAGTTACTCCATTCATAGCCGTGGTCTCTGCTAGAGAAAGGTTACCTAGCTCTGTGTGGAGAGCAAGGTGTTGGCTTCTTTCAGGGGAGAAGGGTAGAGCTGGTCAGCTGAATGGGATGAATTATCCTCTTTTCTAGGATTAAAGATTGTGGCATTGCTTGTAGTGACTGTGGGATTTAAAGTGAGAAAGCTTTGTTAATAAGAAGGCCTCACTTACTCACTTGTGACTGACAGGGTTTTTTTCTGCCTGAAGAGGGTTCTTGCTGTTTGCAGGAGAAATGCAATGGCTTTGGAATTTATAAATTTTTCTCTTTCAATTTCTACAAGGTCAGTGAAAGGTGTATTTCAAAATTTGCTGTTCAAGGTTTGCTTCTTGCAGTTTTTCCACTTTAAAAAAAAGGAGAGATAAAGTTAGCAAATGGCCTTGAAACTTTCTCACTCCAAAAGAGATTTCTGTCCTTGCACCCTTTTCTTCTTTCTTCCTGTAGGCAAGAGGCAACTTTGCCTACTCACTTGATTGACCTGTTACTTCCATCACTGACAGTTCTCTACTTTTGTGTGGAGATTGATGAATAATTTTTTATTTCTTCTGTCAAACTTGAAAGCCTTGGGGGTGCAAAGGACACTGTAAGCTTATAGTCATGCAGCTTTTGAACATGTAATGCTGATGGGAAGATCTTCAGTTGAAATGGTTGGATCTGATTTGGCCATTGCATGGCTTGCTTTCTCTTGTGGCTCTAAGAGAGCATAATAGCCTAGCATAATATCAGAGCAAGTGTGCCACTGGATGTTGAAATGGCTGAGATGAAAACTGAGGGCTCAGTCCATTAGTGTGACGTTGCTTGTACTCTTCTAACCTGTGCTCAGTATCCTTGGTCTGTGGGAACTCTTCCTCACTCCTCTGCAGGAACCTGGCTCCAGTTGTTGGGTGCTCTCTAGCCTGTACTGTGTACAATTAATGTATCTCTATCTTGAGAGCCATGGTGACAGTACCTATTTGTACTATCTGTGGTTAAAACACCTCTGTGTTCAGTGAGTGTGAAAAAGCTACGTCAACTTCTCCAGTTGCTCTTGAGCAAGTGCTTCTATTTTGCCAGGAGAGCTTACTGTGCTGTGCAATGCAGAAATGGTACCAAACTGCAAGGAGAGGGAGTGGTATGCTGGAAAGCCAGAATAAAAGGAAAGAAATCCTGGAGGAAAAAGGACAAGCAGTAGAGGGCCGCAGAGCTCAGGGAGCTGGGCAGCTTGATTGTGTTTTTGGAGAGAAACTTGTTGAAAGGAGAGGAAGAAATCAGGATGTGTGTTGTCAGTAATGCAAACAGAAAGAGTTAATAAGAGTTGGAGAAATGGAAAGTTAGTGTTTTTTTGGCAAGGATTCCCATCGGAAAGTAATATATGACAGCAAAACCAATAATAAATATCAGTGAAATGTTAAACATTAAATAGTAATTTAATAAAAAGTTCTGGAGCTCTGTTGAAACTACTTCTTGTGACAACATTTGCTAAACAAAAATAATTCCAGTTTGGGATGTTTAAATCAGGCAGCACTTTGGCTGTTTGCACATCAAAATGCAGCATTTTCTAATGTTTATGCTTGCACCTGTTACATGGAGCAGCTGGCAGATGCATCGTGTAGAAACTGTTTCTCAATTGTTTAAAGTAAAGATATTTGAAATAAATAATACTTCCTTCATTCTGATTTTTTTTTGGTAGAGATAAGATGATAGATGGGAGAAGTAATTTAGTGAATGTCTTAAGTTAGAATTAATGGTCTTTATTTCAAAGGCTAATTAGTGCAAAATGCCCAGAAAAAGTAGGCTTTGCCGTGTTGGATCCATGTTTGGTGAGAATCATGGATAATTTTTTAAAAATTGAATGAGAAATATTGTTTTTCTGAAGATGGGGGGGAGGAAAGCTTTAAGTTTTTATGTCTCAAATCTCAGGCAGGCCTGACCCTGCCTTTTGGCCAGAGAAGTCTGATCAGGGCAGGACCAGATGAGTAATGTTTGTGGTGGTGCAAATCCCTGGTGACCTATTCTGAGCAGCTGCAGTTCCTAGTTATTGGAAAACTCAGATTTTGACTAAGATGACAGCTGGGGTCTGGCAGGTTAGTAATAATACAACAAATTAGCATCACTGGCTTGACAATGGCAACAGCTTAAAATTGTTGACTAAGAAATTTTAAATTCCTTATTCCAGTTTTGTTTGTTGGCTAAAGGCAGAAAAAAATTGGCAGTAAAGTAAATCCTCTGAATACAGTTCAGTGTGTGTTGCTCAGGAGTAGCACAGTAGATCTAATTGGTACTTTTCATATTAGAGTGATGAAGCAACTGTATTTTTTTCTCTTTAGGTTTGTCCAGTCCAAGGAGTTTTGTTCCTTTTGTAAGTTTTGCTCCTAGAGTAACATTATATGCTTTATAAAGATGCCTTCTGGGGGATTTTACTGCACTCCCAGGGTAGATGATAAAATATAAGGCAAATCCAGCTGTGAAAATAAGCCCCGTAGCCTATTATTTTAAAACTGATCTAATCCAAAATGTTTAATAATTGAGGAGATTTTGCAGTATTATTTTTTAACAATTTATTGATTTCAGATACTGTTCTGATCAAAAGTGAATGTCACTTGTGTTTCAGTTTATAGTACTATATTTCTTAGAGTAACTGTTGGATGTAAGAAAGTATGTAGACAAGATGGTATTTTGCAGGCCAGATGAAAAATAAATGTCCATACTTTGGATATTATGCTTGAGGTTTCATAATATTTTCATTTGATTACTTTCTGCATGTACAGATACAAAAGTAGGATAGAAATTTTATGAAAAAAAGTTTAGTTTTTTTTTTTTTTTT
>VZRX01018085.1:47837-71368 GCA_013398075.1 Notiomystis cincta | reverse complement strand
TTTTTTTTTTTTTTAGGTCATCTTCTATTTTTGTTTTCAGCCATGGTCATATTTTCATTTTCCTTTTTCTTGATCTATCAGAAGTGATCTGAGTGCTATGAGCAGTGTAATGACTCTACTACTACTTCTACAGGAACAATTATCCTAATGTTCTTGAAAGGATAGTGTTCCTGAAAGGATCCCATAGCTGTGAGATGAAAAGATGATCTATTGTGCATTGACAAACAGAACCAAGAAGAGTGTAGCCTGCACCGCTTTAAAATAAGAGGTAGAGGATAGAAAGAGGATGTAAAAGATAGATGCCCTTCATACACGTTTTTAGTTTTTCTGGTTATTCTGTGATAAGTGAATAAATGCTTCTAGACGTTGCCACTAAGATTACACATCAAATTACATGCTCAGTGGCAGTTTGCCACTGCCAGGGGCACTACTGCATATCTAATCTGATGCAGGGTTAGAGGCAGTGTTTTCTTTACTAACAGATGCATCTATAGAAGTTCTTTAAATTTTAGTATTATACATTTTGCAGTATATAACCAGAAAAATAATAGTACTGCTACTACATAGAAACAATGTTAAACAATGCTTTGCTCAGCCTTACTAACAAGAATATTAGTATGTGTTTTTTTTAAGCTTATGTTTTACTTGGACTGCATCTAGTGCTGTTGAATCTACAACCGGAGGAGCAGAGGAACTATAAATATTTGTAATTGGTCTCCTTTGGTTTTCCAGAATTACTGTACTAGATGTACATATGAAATTCCTCTTCATTTTCTTTTCGTTGTGTTGCTTCTTTGCTAATTCCTCCTATTGTGATATTTTGGAGAGAATTTTAACAACTTTTCGCAGATAACTACTTTAAAGCTTAAATGATATGTGCATCTATGCAAACTCAATCAGCATACTTCATTCAGGGCTAGTTCAACAGGAGGACAAATGTCCTAGTCAGAGCCTCAGCTTCTTCTCTGTAGCTAGAAGTTGTCTACCATTTCTCAGGATTCCCAGCCTGGTTTGTCAGTGTGCTCCAGAACCATCTTGAAACAGGCTTCAGAGATCCCATGATGCTTTATGTGGGATTTGCTTAGGCTGGTAATTGCACAGTAACATCTGTGTGACTGTGTATTGAGTACTTTTTTTTATTTTCCTTCATGTTTTCATTCTCTCTTCAGTGATACTTCCATGAAAACACTTCAGCGAGAGTCCGATGCCACAATTCACTCCCACAGCATTGTATCACATCATTAAATTAATTACAGATGACCACAGATTAAATGCTGTTCATAATTGAACTGCCCTGCCTAGGCAGGCCTTGAAATTCCAGAGAGCCAAAATTAACTCTGAATCCATACTTGGATCATTCCTAGGCAGCTCATTGCAAGATCAGTTGAAAATTGTGTTTGAGGGACATTTTCAATACTTAAAACTTTTGAGCAAAAGGTAAGGAAAGAGCAGGGAATTGTTTACATCCTGACACTGAGATAGGTATAGCTGCTTGCGTATGAACCTGCTGAATATGTTGGTATTTTTTGGGTTGTGTGTAGCAATATGTACTGCCAAGGTTAACAGAAATCCTGGAATGGAATAGTTTCTGTTGTTGAAGAAGTATTGGTTAGGCTGAAGAAATTTAAGTAAAATATAAAGCCTGTTGGTTATTGTTCACAGTTAAACATTAATCTCAAGAGTTTGTAACACATGCATTGTATTTGAAAATGTTGCTTCTTTTCAGTCACCAAGTGTATGGACTACCAGATTAGTGACAAGCTTTGGTATTCATGTGCTGAAAAAGGAAAACAAAGGCAAAGCTAATAGCCAGACAATTACAGCTACAGCTCCTTAGAATAAAATTTACACCAATTTATGAATTCTGTAAGCCATGTGAGTAGTGAAGAGGGAAAACTTTCCATGTTTTTAATGACATTTTTATGTTAAGTGCTTTTAAATAACATAACATTTGGGGAATTTGGGTAGTTCTGATTCCTTGTCTTTTATTCTTGCTATCTATATTTATTAAATGTTTGAGTCTAGTTAGCTCTAGCTTTTAATAACTATATGAGGAGATATAAGAATAAGATTATATGTATTTAAAAAGTTTTTATTTAATATCTTAGAGGAGTCTGAATCAAGCATGCATCTTTTTTGATGGAAATAATCTGTGCTGTAAGACAGTAGCAGTTGGTCGTATCCTAAGTTTAAAAGATTAATGATTGAAAAAACCACAAAACAAACAACAAAACCAAAAATAAATCCACCCAGCAAATTCCTGGCTATAAAATAATTCAACTGACTTTAGCCTTCTTTGGGTTTTTGCAACCTGACAGTTTAACAACTTAATTGATCAATCTGACAATGATAACCAAGTGTGTCTGCTTTGCTTTTATGTTCTTCCTTGGTTGACTAACTAGTGGAATTATTCACCATAGATTCATCACAATATTCAGCAGCCACTCCTCCATGTGGAAGACTTCCAAGAAAAAAAAATCCCAAACCAAACCAAAATAGAAAAATAAGTGAATGGCAGTAAATATCATTACTTTCCTTATTTGTTACATACATTTTTCTGGCCTACTACTATTGTCTTTTAACACAAAGGCCATTTTACAGATGGAAAATGGAGGCATATACGTCCACATTGAGAAATGTAGCCACAAATGTCACATTTCTCTGTGCTAGGATGCCTCTCCTCAGAATTCCCTTTTTTTTTTTTTTTTAATCGCTTTCATAGCACAAAATGAACCTAAATGGAAAACAAAAAACAAACAGGCTGTCCTGACAGTCGGTCTGAAGAAGTCTCTGATGGGTACCAGAATGGGACATGTGGAATGACTGGTTCCTACTGAGTGGTTTGGCCTTTAGAACTTCCTCAAGATCTCATGGGAAAACAATGTCAGAAGGGGAAATGGAAGTTTTTTCTCTAGAACAAATCTATTTTTATTAACAAAAATATTATAATTAAGGCTTCATCATGGTTTCCACTCTGAGTTTCTGGTTTAAATGATCATTGCCCTGTAAAGCTTAGTGCTCTTTAGGTAAGCAATTCCCAGGCTTTTCTAGTGCCTGAGAAAGACTATTCTGGGACTTTGCATTAGTACAGTTTCTTGAGGGAGAGGAAAAGCTGGGAATGATGACAGTGACCTTTTAAATTTATTTTTTTTTAAATTTAAGCAAACTCTATGTCAAACATCGAAGCTTGAACTCACTAAGTATATGCTATTGAAGCCTATACTGTTTGACCAGAAATTTTGAAAACAACTGCATGTGCAGGATTCACTTTGAGGAATTATTAGGTGTATGACGTGAGTAGCTAGAAAGAGTGAGCTGCTTACCTGTTTCAATAACCTTGTGTTTTCCTGTATCACATCTCATGATCAGACATTAAAAAAGGATAACATCATGCTAGCATGGTCTAAAATTATAATGCCTATTTGATTAGTTATTTAAGAACTTACAGAAAAACATGTGTCTATGTAAATATTCTGATGACTTTTTTAAAATCAATTTGAGTAAATATAGATGAGATTCTCACTTGTGGGGTTCTGTCTGCAAACTAAAACTCCTTTTAGTACCTCATTTGAATACTTGAGGTACCGTTAAGTTTGACAGTATTGGTAGTTGTTGTGATGGTTTGGTTTTTTTGGGTGTCTGCTACCTTCTCCCCCACTGCTAAAGGCAATTGTACTTTAATTTACTGTTTCTGAAACAAATTGAGCTTTTTATCTGTAAGTCTGGTCTTTGGAGGTTGCAAATGTTTTGATAAACTTGTCTTGAACAGTGAAAATTGCCATTAACAGAAGAAGGCTCTTTCTGACACAAGTAATCTTCCAAATTGTCAGTTGGGGATCTAATTTCAAGTTAATGAGTTGAAAATAATTTCATCTCTCCCAAAATAATTATTTGAAAATAATGTATCCTCCTGCTGACTGCAGGGTTTGTTTCTCGCTGTACTTTAAGTGCTTCTGCCCTCTCCTTGTGCAAGGCCTCTGACTACTTCAAGAAGAGGATTTTTACAAACTATAGCGGGAGTGGAGCCAAATAGCCACATTATTTTAATTAAATAATGTTGCAGCTTTTAATTTTAAATGTTAATTGAATGGCTTTTTCCTTACATGAGCAAAGCCTGAAGGGTTACTGCTTTCCTCTAACAGCTGCTCACATCACTCGCACCTAGAGGATGGAGAATTCCATTCCTTTTGCTGATTTAAGTTCTACCAGTGCTGCCACTTGCAGCAGAGAGACTTGACTGTGAATATGGATAGCATGTGACGTCAGAAGTCACTGTTTTTTAAAATTAATTTCTTTGTAATATAGTTTTTCCTGTAATGTGGAAACTTCACTTGAGCTTTTGTTTTACATTTTGAATAATTATTTAAAGAGCATTCCTTCTCAGTTTCTTGTGATCTATTGGCAATTTTTTCCAAACAGTGTGGGCTAGTTGTGTTTCTGTATGGGACTGTGGATTAAAACATGATGATTTAAATCTGTGGACCAGAGCAAAAAATTTATTTGGGATTTAAAATGTATGATTTTGAGATTTGGGGATTGAACATTGGGGCCAAGGTAAAAATATGGTACAACTAAGTGGAGAACAGTTTGAGGTTGTAATTATTTGTTATACAAAAATATGGGCAAAAGAAATCATGGCCTCAAGAATGTGGCTTCTGTGGTTATGTTGCCACTTTGTAATTTATTTCTGACAGTGGCATAGCACTGCTGTCAAGGTGGACTCTTAACTTTGTATTCATTAAAGCAGAATTTGTTTAATTATCCTGTTAATCACAAAACATCCACAAATGCAAATCCTCAAAATAGTAATAGATAGAATTTTGGGGTTTTACTGATTTATGCTAATGGGTGTGTTAATTTCTATACATTATTCTTATTCTTTTTGTGCAAGCATTATCAGTAGTGGGTCTTAGGAATGATTAATACAAGGCCTTAAGAATGCATACTGAAGCATAATTGGTGTCAAATACAAACTAGGTAAAAGTATAACTTTATGTACATTTATCTTAATTATTAAAATGCATAAAACAGTTTTATTTAGGCATAATCTTTGTCTCTTAACATATGCTGCAGGTGATAATTTTTTTATAAGCAAGTGGAAACATTTCTATAGGAGAAGGTTGATTAAAAGGAGTCTAGAAGTCTCTAAGTGTAGCTAAGCACATATGCTTAGTACTTAATAAACTCAGATATGTGTAACGAGCAGCTTTCCATTCCTTGCTGGAGGCTGGAGTCAGCCTTTACTTGGAATTGAAAGTTACTACTGATACTGTGTGAGCTCAAAGTGAGCTATTTTGAATAAAGCACAGAGTTTGCAGTACGTGTGTTGCATTAACGTTTTGGGCCTGAGAAGGATAGAGTATATAGCTGGGCTGAAGGTAAAAGTTAGCAGTTTGCCCATTATAAGGATCTGGCCTTTGCTCCTACTACATCAGTTAAATCTAAAATTCTTGTATTTGCTGTGTTCTCTGTTATATTGCTAGAACTGTGAAGGCAAGATTCAGAGATGGTTTTCTTGTTTCATAATGAGGATGAGCTAAGATAAATCTCAAATGAGTGAGTTTTTAGAATTAGGCAGAAAATACGCTGTATAATACCTGTTTGAGCTGTATCTTTGTTAGTTATCTCTGATGTGTTTCATTTGATTCCCCATTGTACGTGTAAAAATGCCTGCACAGCAAAAATACTGGATATCTCTCTTAGTTTCTCAGTGTTCCAGACACTGAAATCCATGCCAACCCATGAGTAAACTGACATGGAGCTACTAAGTTGTATGTTTGCTTTGACCCCGTTTACCAGGTTCTTCTGTTGTCAGTTTTTCCACATTTCCCAGATATCCAAGCTCTGTTTGCCCCTTATAACAGGCAATAATAGATCTATCTGTAAAGAGCTGTGGCTCAGTGGATGAATATGTTGGCATGTGAAGTCAAGGCTGTGGCCAGCTTGAAGCATCCACTAAAAGTCTACATGAACTTCTGGGGGCTCCTTGGGCCCTGCCACACGCATGACTGTGGTCCCTTAGAGAGAGAGGCCAAGGCAATTGCTGGCATCTCTCTCCCATAACGACTCCATGCACGTCTGTCCTCAGCAGACCTGCAATCTGAGTAGTTACATGCTACTTTCTCAAGGTTGCCAGCACCTTTGAAAGACTCGTCTAGAGTCTAGAACTCTTCAAATGTTCTTGACTACAGACGCTTGTGGCTTGCCTTGAAATCCTTTTGGATAAACCACAGACACTTGAGCCTGGGGTTACTACTTGAAACATGCATGACAAATCTGTTGATTACTTCTACCTAATTGTCATTCAGCTTAAAGAAACAACTCGCAAACCAGAGGCAAACCACCAGAACTTTCAGGTCTAAAAGGCTAAGGGTTATTTAGTTTTACTGTAGCTGGAAAGTTGACACTATTCAAAGCCTCATGCAGGCAAGGCCCTACTTACTGTCTGCCTGGAGAAGCAGAGGGGCAGTGCTGCAGTGCGAGAGGAGCCATACCTTTCAGAGAAAAATCCTTGCAGTCATCCCTTGACCTACTTTTGCATTATCTGCCCCTGCCTGATTCACCAGGAAGGGCCTGAATAAGTAACAAAACCAGGGGGAATTCCAAGTGTTTCCTCTAAGAGCAAGGCTGCTTTTAAAAGCAAAAAACCCCTCCTATTACTACAGAACTACAACGTTGCACTTCTATGGCTGGTTTCACTAGGTGAAGTTCTTAAATTTCCTATTTAAAAATACTTTTAAAAGTGTGGAAGATTTCTTATTTTAAAACTTGTTGATGAAGAATCATCTTTGTACAACAATTTTGATCCCTTTCACTATTTCAGTGCTGCTATAGACATTTGTGTATGGTAGTAACTTAAAATTTCTTAGGTATGTGAATATGCCTGCTGAAGTCAGTAGTTCTTAAAATTGGATGCGTTTGCAGGTTTTGACTTCTAGGCTTCAGCACAGAAAACATTTTCTGAGCAAAAACTTTATTCTATGAGCATAATCTCATGTGTTTCTCCACTCAAAAATTGGAGTCTACTGGAAAATCTGCTGACAGGTTTATGAACAAACCAAAGCCTTTTCTGGTGTACTAGGTTTGGGAATGTTTATTTACCTGTGTCAGTGATGAGCAGGCAAGCCTCCTTGCAGAAATGAGTGTTCTAGTGTTCTGGATAAATCTTAAACTCTCAAACCAAAGAGCACTATGAACAGTATAACCTGTGTGTTTTTCAAAAAAAGTTAAATGTGTGAATTTTAACATTGCACTTTGCCCCTGAAGTGAGCAGCCCAGTCATTTTAATTATGATAGTATTATCACCTGTGTGCATCAAGTAAGGTACTGAGTACTGTGTTGTAGTTGTACTGGAGCTTCAGGACAAAAGCTTATAAATAAAACTGGCAAAAAAATCGTGGAGAACTCCTAGGAATCAGGTAAAACAGATGTTCCTGCATAATAAAAGTAACTGAAACAATTAATAGAGGACCATTAATAGAGTTGCTTTATTAATGCTAAACAGTTTGTTATTCTCTCTCTGCACAGGGCATGTTTATGTGTAGAGACTTTGCTTTGAGAGTTTATTGTTTTATCTGTCATTGTGTTTTATATATCTAGGAAAAAAAGCCGAGATGAAAAAGTAACAAGTTAAAATAGAGCTTTGTGGAATTTGACTGCAAATGACTGCAGTTCACTGGGAGGATAAAAGCATCTTTTTCAGTGTGCTGCATCAGCTTTGGCTGTCCTGGCAGTTTTCCCTGAAGGGGAATGTTGGCTGGCAGCATGTGGGATGAAGAAGTGCCCACAAACAAGGGCAGATCTCTTCAGCTGTGCTGAGCTGATGTTGTGAAGACTGCCCAAGCAAAGGAAGCAGGCTGGGAATGCTTTGGTCGAGCACTCTGTTTGCTAGCAAGACTGCTACTGATTAAGTGGCAAGAATCTGTTCGATTCTTCCCCATGCACCCCTCACTCCCCCCTCAAACATTTTAGGGTGCACAAGGTCTAAATTTCCAGAAAAATTTAACTTTGACATGCTTTATAAAGTCAAATAATACAGTGTGTAGGTCTGGAACTGCTTCTGTTACTTGACAGTGGAGAAGTAATGGCAGCATTGTTTATTTTAGAAGAGATTTTGTTAAAGTGGAAAAAAAGAGTTAGCAGAAGGCTGAACAGCTAATGGTTTTGGTATGAGTGCTCTTTGAGTCATTTGTCTTGAAGCAAGATGTTTAGTTTGGACTTTTATCTTTATAAACGGTATTTCTCTTGGGAAAATAGGAATGGGTGTTAAAATAATCTGTAATTTCATTTCAGTTAGAACTAAAAACAATAGTCAAAATTATGAATGTGTCTGTGATGTTTTCTTGAAAGTAACTTGTCCAGGTAATTTTACTGAGTTCAGTGGAGAAATTAACATTTTGTCTAAATAGTGATGGATAGATGATAGCATAATCCAAATGTACCTTAATAACATGCTTAATTTCCCACTTTAATGTCCTGTGACACAGTCTTACTAGTTTGATGAAGATCAAAACATATTTAGATGCTACTGAGTCTACATAAAAGACTTCCTTTTATTTAAGGATTTTAGTTTTGTTTTTTTTTTTTCATGGACCTTCATGCTGTCAGTTGCTAACATACTAGCACAAGAGACTTTTCTGCTACTTCTGTAGTATTGCTCATGATGAAATGAAAGAAGAGTAAAACAATCAGTAGTTCTGTATCTTAGATGCTTTTACATAATTGATAGTTAAAATCAACTTTTTTTTTTTTTTAAGTACAACTTGGTCATAATAGACTCAAATTTCCTTCTGTACTTGAATACTTTTGTCATTCTTTTTTGTTCACTCCTAAAGCTTTTTGATTTGCCAAAGCTAACCAAAATCTCTCCAAGTAAAAATGAAGACCAAGAAGACCTCAAATCTACAGCAGTTTTAAAGAGAACATTTAAAGAGAACATTTATTCTTCAATATCTTTATACATTTTAAACATATTCTATGGATTTTTGAGATTGTGTTTGCACAATTTCATATCTTTTGTGCTATGATCATTTGAGGGATCTCATGCTAAGGAGTATTTAGAGAAATTTCATATGGTTAAGGAAGCAATTTCCTCCTTCAGTCTGTGCTGAATCACTTTACTAGCTGTGGACATGTCTTATCTCTGGATAAGATAACAATTCGTACTATATGAGGTTGTTAACTCTCTTGTGGCACTTCATTAGTTGTGATATGTTAATCCTTTGGTTTGGCCACTTTGGCTCTCTTAATTCTTTTACTTCTGACTTGCATACTATGTGCAGTTTTGGTTTCCAAATATCTTCATACATAAAGCTGTTGAACTGAATCGCATCAGAATGTCAAAAGAAGCAATGTTGCCCTAATGTCTGGTGTGGTTTCTCTATTAAGACAGGACAGTTTGGGGATCACTTTATCCATCTCGCATGGGGTTTGGAAGTCTTAATTTCAAATTTCATCAGTTGTTTGCATAGCTGATTGAAAACTGGAGAAAATGGTCAGGGAAAGTAAAGGAATCAACAGAAGTGCTTATAAAAGAATCATCATTGGCAAGGTGGTGTTTTTTTTATGTAGAGTATTTTTAGTGGACATAGTCAAGATCAAGGCGACACTCCTAAACAGGATGTTCAGCATGTGCAGGGTGCTAAAAAATGTGCTTCCTTTTGCTGACCACAAATGTGATTATCTTTAGACATGTGAAGAGCTCCTATTGGCTTCATTGTAGTAAATATTTTAGCACAAATAGCATGTATAAAAAATTGAACGAGATTGTGTAAGGAACACCATGTGCTTCATTCTTCAAGGTCTATGTTGGTTCCACAGGACTTGAGGACTTGGGGAGAGTCTTAGGTGAACATGAAATTGGTCATTGACTTAATTTGATGTAGCTTTGTACTTTGGTTCTAATACAAACAAAACAGATTTGTTATTTGAAGAAAGACACACTAGAATATTACACAGTATATATACTCATTATGTAGGGCCTGTGATCCAATTTAATTATACAAAAAATGTACTTAATTGTCTTAAAGAAACAGCTGACAAAGCATTGTTATGTAACTGAGGTGTAAGTGCTTAAATCGACTTGTGTAAAATTACTTGGTATTGTATATTTGCACTGAGATTTTGACACTTGTCTTGTTCCAAAATAAACCAAAGGAGGAAGTAGAGGGGGAACTGTAAAATAGAAATACAAAGTAGACGCTTTTTTGTATTCAAGCAGCCATGTAATGGGACTGATAGGGTGTTCAGAGATGATGCACATTATTTTTTCATATGTGTCTGTTTTTCTTGGCTAATGAAGCATCACATCCAATGTTTATGTTTATGTGTCATAGATCTGTAGCTACACTTACAATTAATTCATTTGTCAACTGTGTTTTCAAATTAAAGTAGAAAGAGTGAAAAATCACACACTCTAAGAAACATAACTTCTGTAAGTCATGACCTCATGGGAACACATGAGAGTGATCTTTGATCACTATCAATAACCTCTATATTTATCATTTAACTCAAGGCAGGCTGGCATGCTCTTCAAGCCACCAATCCAGTATCCCAGTCACTATGCACAGATCTTTGAGATGAGTGCAGTGGTGGCTTCTTCCAGGTGTGGAAATTCATCCATAAAAGTTAGGATGCAGAATAGTGTCTGCAGATGATGTTTCTCTTCAGGCTTCTCATTCTCTTTTTCTCTTTCTCTGTCTCCTAAGCATGACAAAGCAACAACCTGTCTGACCAAAATAAAGTAACAGATAAGAAAAATATGAATTAAAAAAATAAAAAAAGATATTGTGTAAATTTTGTAGATTTTCTTAACAAACCAGTGGTTATTTTTTCACTCTATAGGCAGTTTTAAAAGATGTTTTTGTTATGTTTTATGTAAGAATACATTATTGGTATTTACCTAAAAAGTAGATTGTATTTGGAGAAGAAAGTGTACTAGTACTGGAATTGCCTCTTCAGAGGAATGATTGTCCCACTGACTACACGGTACTGTTGTGGTTCACTAAGCTGGCACAATACGAGAAATGAAACTTGAAGCACAGTAAGGCTACATGCAGCAAAATATTGCAATTTTTGATAATGCAGTTTATGGAAAGAGTGTTTCAAAGTAACTAAACAAGAACCTTCATTAGAGTGAACAGAACTTATGATAGGCTGCCCAGTCCTGGTTCTCAGCCAATAGGTCTTCCCAGAACTCTGCTGAATCCTTAACAAGCAAAGTTTCTGTGCAAGAACCGAGCCGTTTTCTTTTGTCCTCTACTGATATTACTCTGGTCACTGCAGTATAAGACAAAAAGTTTTTGTATGGAAATACCTGGGAATAATTATAAAGATTGGTCAAGGGTGCAAACCTACTAATTTCCACAGATACTTTAACAGCTTTTTGTGTTCTCTTGTAATTTATATCTTGTGGTGCATCTTTAGAGGTAGACTAGGTTAAGGAAATTAATCTGAGGGAGGTGACTTTTTCTTTTGCTGTCTGATTCATACACATTGTGTAGGAAGCGTAGGGTAAGACAAATAATATTTTTCTGAGTAATTATATTAATTTTTCAGTTGGAATGAATTTTGGAAAGCAGATGCTTTCCTTGAGGATTGTCTTCCTTGGTGAATGTTTTTTTAAATACTAAATACAAGGGTTCATTTGTACAATCAAGTTTTAAGCTTGGAGTTGTGCTGTACCGTAAGGCTCATTTGGTCCCAAGAATAATTTGCTATAATAAATAGCAAAAGCTGTTAAGTCCTGCTGAAGCTGAGCATTTGGAGAAATTTGGGCTGTTTAAATCTTGTTTGCAATAAGAAAGTGCACCCGTTTGTAGATTTCCTGGAGGACATGCTTACCTTGATAAGCTTTTTCATGAGTGTATCCTATTCCTCATTTCTCTGGCAGCCCTTCTATCAGCTGTATGTGAAAGGGAGCATTGTTCTTCCAACACATGCATTGTTCTGCCTTCTCTGAACCTGGATGAGAAGTTCATTTCTTCTACAAGTGTGTGGGGAAAGCTGGAGGAATTTCTGTGAGGCTTCTCTGCAACCATGCATAGCACAGTAGGCCAAAATATAATCAGGGCTCTGTTCTACAGTCCAGCCTGGCTCACCAGTCCCGTTTGACCTCCTCCCTCCCAGTTTTACGCACCTGCCTTCCTGCCTTCCTGCCTTCCTGCCTGCCTGCCTGCCTGCCTGCCTGCCTGCCTGCCTGCCTCTCTCCCTCCCTCTCTCCCTCCCTTCCTCCCTTCCTTTCTCCCCCTTTTTTTTTTCTCTTTTCTTTTCATGCTGCAGAGGTTGAAGTGTGAGACCCTTCAAACTGATAAGATAAGAACCACATGGTGCATGCCATAAGCCGAGGGTCCCTACTGGGTCCACTGACGCACGCAGTCCTCCCCTGATGTCAAACAGCTGATAAGTAGCACCTTGGCTCCAATCCCAAACCTCTGTGCCAAGAGGGGAAAAAAAAGCCCTTTGTCTGGAAAAGGCAGCTCTGTTGAGATATTTTTTTAACATCTTGCTGCTTTTCTTGAATTCAGGCCAGAGTTCTGTCTGTTTAAACTATTTAGTATTATTCCTGAATTGTTTGGCAAGAATAGATGTCCGCTCAAAAAAGTGTGTTTAATTCATCATGCGTGATGTATATTTGACTGTACTTGCAGCATCAGATACACAATACAGCTTACAGTGTTTATAATGTGTGGTAGCCAAGCCCACACCATGTTTAAAGCTACATGAAGCTTACTTTTCAAGAAGGTAGTATCTGATCAGGAAGTGAGCAACAACAAAAGATTACAAATTTAAGGCTACATTAATGATGAAAAAAAATGGGTTGGCTGTCAGAATGCTTCCATAATAAGCACAGAACGGTATTCTTTGAAGTCCTTGAACTTTTATTGGTTTTGTTCATCTTTACGGTTCTCACTGCTTGATTTTCTGTATTAAACTGTAGGCTTAGTGCTTCAGATTTTGAAAGATATGCTCCTGCTTTAGAAGGGTTACATTTTCTCCTGTTAATTTTTCTTAGCAAAACAACTTTGTACCAAATAGTGCAGGATGTTGAAGCCTTTAGAAATAATATGAGGTCATGAGCTTACATGACTTCAAAGCTTTAAGTGTAATATTTTAAAGACAGGAAACTGAATGTGTTTCATAGTCATGTGCTTATTTTTGTATGTTTATTCAAGCCTGTTGTTTGCAAATGGCATGCTCATCTAAATAAATGTTTCAAAGTTTGTGTTGCTGTTTGGAATTTCTATATATGTGTCAGATTTTTCTGTACTTCAATGTTCTTGCAGATGTATTTATAGGAATATACAGTCATGGTTTTATTTCATGCTGCTGTAAAGCCAAATCCAAAACAGACGTGCCAAGACAACCCAATTAATCACAGGTCTCAACAACCTGAGTAGCCACTGCAGCGGCTACTGTTGCTGAAACCCCCCTGAGGCTGCTAGCCTTTGAAGTGTTGCTGCTGTAATGAAGCAGTGGCAGGATGGCACTAACATAGTTATCCTGGGCTAATAATTCAAATACTTATCCAAGGCTTTTTTTGGAAGCTACTTGGTTTCAGGGAAGACTTCATAACTCTTTTGGAGGTCTAGTTTTAATGCTACCTCAACCAAAGAAGATATGTCTGTGTGTTAGGAAGCACAGTTTAATGTGTCATTTTTAGTGATGATAAAGTGAACATCAGTGTATGTGTTATATGTGCCTTCTTACATGTGTTATTAAAATATTTAGACTGACTTTGGGCTACTTTCTGTATAAGGCTATATATCTTACTTGTCATCCATTTGCAGAGTTTCATCCATTTATCATAGGAGCAAAAGTTTTTCTGTGTATGTGTAAATGTTTAAAATGCTGAACTTGAAGGTCTACTGCAAAACAGCTTTTCACACTTGCATAGGATTATGCTAATGCTCAGTGCTGCTCAAAGTACTGTTTTGGGTATCTGAAAGTGTAATTTCTCTTGGGACTGACACGGCTGGCTATATAGCCATTGCTTGAAAAATTCAGCTGCATTTCCAGTCAGGAAGAGCTTGCAGGATTTGTGCCTGAGTGGCTCTGAGTTGGATTGGATGCACAGCATCAGGTGTTCGGGGCCAGGCTGGATGGGGCTTTGATCAATCTGGTCTGGTGGAAGGTGTCCCTGCCCATGGCAGGGGGGTTGGAACTCAATGATCTTCCAACCAAAACCATGCCATGATTGTGAAAGACATGTTGCTTCTCAAGTATGTAGTTGTTTTAAGAGATACCTAAATCATCCTGAAGTGATCCATTATGTACTTTTTGACTGCATAAGAGGTCAGAATGAGCAGAGCGTGGTTTAAATTAAGTGCAATTCTGTCATTTCAGGGAATTATTACTAGAAAAAAATGATGCAGTGAATTTCATTAACGCACATAATGCTTTTCTACCATATGATAGTGGGTTTTGTTTTCTCATTTTGTGGAAGGGTTTCCCTTGGCTTTCTTCCCCTTCTTACTCTGGTTATTTTATACTTAATTCTCAAGATAAAGCCTACAAGTGCTTTTTTGTGAATCCTTTTCATGGAAAAGAAAGGACAGGTGTTCCCATAGTTCTCTACTGCTGATTACTAGAGACTATATTCAATCTAGAATGCTTTTAAAGAGAATATATTATGAAACATGGCTTAAAAGACTAGTGTTCAGTTAACCATTAACAACAAAATACAATAACAAGAGATCTAGATGTTGTACACATATCTTTATAGTTTCAAAATTGTAACATTTATAAAATGCTTTTGTTTAAAAAAATCTTTGCTTATACTTTGCAAGAGAAACAAGAGATGATGCTGTAATTAATAGAGGCCAAATTTCATCAGCTGACTTCAGCAGGATGATGTTTCATCCTAGGGATTCAAGAAGAATTATCCCCAGATAACTTTAGAAAGAATTGCAGTTATTATTTTGAAGTCAAAAACATTTCATAAGTCCTCAGTGGAAGCTATCATACATAGTATTAATTTCCTATGTAATGTGACCCTAAATAGTTTATACTCATGAAATGTTAATGTTTATAAAATATAAAATAGCTTAAATTCTCATTTTATCAGTTAGCATCATTTTAATAATAGCATGAAAAGATAATTGTGTTTTAATGTGAGCAATTGTATAATGTTTTTCCTTTAGCAATTTGGAGGTTGAAATGGATTTCATTATTGTCAGCAGCATGATCTCACTGTCTTTAAGGAAAGCACCAGGCTGTGTACGCTTCTTTTGCTTTTGCTACAATGGGTTTTGTATTGCTTTTATTAGTTAAAATTCATGAAATAATTTTCTTCTGAGTAAAATTAACTGTAAAACAGATCCTGAATCTTACTGATCAATCCTTTTTTACAATAAGTCAGCTTTTTATTTTAAAAGACAGGAGTTTTTGTGTGAAGAGTAGTCTAGCAATGTATTTGTGACATTCTAGGTGTTTAAAAATCTGTATACATGACATACAACATGACATGATGGGAGGAGGATGAAGGTTATGTAATGCAAAGTGAAAAAATGTACCACTTAATAATCAGAAATAGTGGATGTAAAATGAGTTATAGCTTGTGTGAAACAGCCCCCAAGATGTTTCTTACAAAAAGCCTAGCTATTTGAGCCATAGGGAAGTTGTAAATGAAGTTGAAATGTACACTTAAGACTGATCTAATGACTGTAAGATGGTAAGCTATGGCTGAACACTTAATGCAACTGCATTAACAGTGGTGAGTAGGAACATTTCTGGGAGTTAGTTCCAGCCTAAGCAGCAGGATTTGATGAAATTCTTCTTAACTACTTTGTTCAAGGCTTTAGTTCTCTGGAGCTGCCCTCTCCCTCCCAGTCAGTACAGGGTTTTGGTTGCCTCCTGCTTCTTCTTTTCCCAGACCCAGCAGGCATGCTCTCACCCATGCCTGGGTGGGCTGTATTGCTGTCCTGGACAAAAAAGAGCTGCTGTCTGTGAGGCAATAAGTTTGCAGTGTGGCAACTGCTTGGGAACGAGATGTGCATTTTCCCTCCATGGCCTTGCGTGCTTCCTCTGTGCCTCTGAGAGCCTCTCCCAAGTTCTCATCTCTTGGTGATTCAGAAGGGATACCAATAATAGCTGTCCATCATTACTGTGACTTCCATGTGGTACTGGTTTCTCATGGTAAACTGAATATTTCTTGTGCTTTTTTTTTTTGTCTCCTCCTTCTCTTGCATTACTTCAGACTTTTCTGCTTCTTGGTTTGAGAGCTGCTGTAGTGAGCTGTAGAACTTTCTCTCAACTATAATGCTGTTCTTTGTATTATCACAGATAAAACAGGGAGCTCTCACCGAAATAATGCTGGGATTATTTACAGAGTGAACAATGTTACTCAAAGAATAATTTTCTCTTGAACTTAATGGCACATACAAGCCTTTTCTTGGGCTACATTTGCCTCATCTTTCATGGAAGATGGTGTTAAACATGACCATATGTGTACAAAAATCAGTGCATGCCACTAGGCAAGAGAGAAGCTGTAAAGAGGGTATGTGAATCAAAAATCTCAATAAACTGGGGTAGTTACCTGTAAAGAACCAAGTAAAGAATAATAAGTAGCGCTGAATACAACATATGTAAATGTCAAATAAAAAATAGGTAGATATAAATAATGCAGAATCAGATATGGGGATAGTAGTGGATAGAAAAATGAGAAAGTTAAAGTATGGCACAAGTCTTAATAACAGAAATATTACAGTTGAAATGTGAAAAAGCAATTTCCCTCTCTTCACCAGTGGTGAGACTGTAGCCAAAATAACGCATATGTTGAATGACAAATCTCTGTGGTACTGAGTTAGAATCCAGAGGAAAGCAACAGACTTGTAGGAGACTGAGAAAACATAATAAATTTTGATCCATCTAAAATAGAGAAGACATATTGAAGAGGGCAGTGTAGAATGGGCATCAGTTTGAGAGAACTTGGTATGTGAAGCAAGACAGTTGTTCTGTGAGAGATCATGCTACCACAAGAGAAAACCTCATGACGACACTAACTAAATAATTAAGAATACTTAGATAGTTAACCAATATAAACTGGACTGCTTGCTACCATAGACTTTCAGGAACAGCTTTCAAATGATATCTAAGAAGGGATACACTTAAAAGTACTTACTTGATCTTGTTTCAGATCACAGAAAGAAACGTAAAGATTCTCTCATATTCTGTGTTTTTGTGCTGTTTACTGTGTAATTGGGTCCTTTTATGTTTTAATAACCTCTATCATGTAAATTTGAATGTATAAATATAAGGATTTAAATCCAGAAGCTTTGTAATAGTGAAAATCACTCTTTACTTGTTTATACTAATTAAAAAAAAAAAAAAGATAACAGACAATTAGTGAGTGACTTGCATTTAAGCCCTTTAGTCTTTCCCTGGCATCTTGGCAGCAATTAGGAAAATACAAGATTTATGAGATTTTAGAAATGTCCTCCTGCTTTTTCTTTCACAGAGAACAATGGTTTAAAGCTGTCTTTCACAGCTCTTTTATTTCTTCCAAAACATAATTTGGTATGAGAACACTATGCTGTTAAATTCATGTAATTAAGCAGTTTTGTTTCCTTTACTTTCTTCTCTTTATAAATTGTCTTCCAAAATCCGTTAGAAGGCACCTATAATCCAGGAGAGGGCAAGAATTTGCCCAGTATTTGCTTAAATGCTACCTCAGATAGAAACCTGTTGTGTACAGAAGGGACAAAATATTCCTGATGTGTGTGTATACTAAAGACAACTGAAAGGTCAATATCTCTGTCCCCAGCTGTAGAAAAATGCAAGATGAAGACAGCAAGGAGCCAAGAGAGAAGAAGCAAAGTGATGGGGCAAAGAGATTAGGTGAATATTTGAGTTTAGAATATGAGAGAGTTTGATTATGGCAAGTCTGGAAACCAACATGTAGTTTTCAAACTGTTCCCCTGACAGTGGCTGTAGGAAGCCTGTGCTGGAGGTGGCAGAGGAGGGGTGGGGGTGGAGGGAGAAGAGAGGTGATAAAAGCTTAAATAGTGCGGCAGCAAAATATAGCCACAGTGTTCAAGCTTTGTGAAAAATCTGTGTGTTTAATATGGCATATGGGGAATTACAGAAGTCTGGACAGGAAATAATTTAGGTATGAATAAAGGTGTATTGAGGAAGCCTGACATAAGGGATAATGTAGTGCACATTTGTGGTGCATTATTGCTTCTATTCTAATACAAAATGATGGCTGTAATGTAAACCACGAGCTTTGGAGAGAACAGGTATGTTTTGCATATGATCTTGGTGAAAATGGTAGATAGACCACTACTGCTTATAATGCAACTGTTCAAAATAATAGTCAGCAATTTAGCAAAGGGGTGGATGTTTTCAGATGGTCAGTGTTCCATGGAGAGCTTAGGCTAAGTTGCAGCAGATGAATCACAGAATCACAGAATAGGAGTTGGAAGGGACTTACAAGGATTATCAAGTCGAATTCCTGGCACTTCACAGGACAATCCCCAGGAGTTACCCTGTGTGCCCCAGAGCACTGTCCAAATACTTCTTGAACTCTGTCAGGCTGCTGCTGTGACCACTTCCCTGGGGAGCTGTTCCAGTGCCCAACTACTGGATAAAGAACCTTTTCCTAATATCCAGCCTAAACCTCCCCTGACACAACTTCAGGCCATCCTCAGGTCTCATCAGTGANAAGGGACTCAGCAGCTCCTCCCCATTTTGTATCCTCTGTGAACCAGTCCAGTGTCCAAATCATTTCCTTCATGAAGCTGTGCTGAATGTGCAGTTCTATGCTGGTTGGTTTTTTTTTTTTCCCCAGGGGCTGGCAAAACATGTTCTTTCTTCCTAAGTACTGAAGAAAATACCTTAAACAAAAAAAGGAGTAATAGGAAGTTTCAGTTCAAAAGATGGTGTGAGGTTACAACTACAAGCAGGCAAACTCAAACTTCATGGACTGAAGGAATGCAGTATGTGGATTAGAAGGAAACAGTGATGAGAACAGTGATGAGACAGTTGTTGCCTAGAGCCTTGATCTGTTGTTTTGTGCTGCCTGCACATCAAACAGAAAAGTTTTGGACACCCTTGATTTAAATTCATTTATACTGACAGTCTTCCTTGTATCACTTGAGAACCACAATGTTATTACAGCAGTTTATTTTAACTTGGTTTGAATTATCCAAATATGTAAATTCTTTCTTTCCACTAAGTGGTAGGATTTACGAAAGAACTGAAGCATATAGGGTAACTGTCGTAGAAATAAATGCTGCTGTGGCTTCTACATGATTATATCTCATTAAAAAAACTTATTAAAGCATCTGCCAGTTTTTTTCTGAGGGTATACTCTCTGCAAGTTTGTCTTGTCCTTTTGAATGTTTTCATGTTCAAAATTAAATTTCTGTTATTGCTGTGCTACCTATATTTGTGAAAAGCATTGGGATACTTTCTAGTAGTTATGACATCTGTGAGAACAACTCCTTTTTTCCAGGAACAATGACATTTCCCTCTAGTGTAAGTTATTTGATTAATATTCCTTTATCTCATCAAAGAGGATATTTCACTGAGTATGCATACCTTCTGCAGGTCTACAGTTTAATAGGATTTATAAATGAATTCCTGAATTTAGAAATAATTAAGATTTGTTCCTTGACTCTATTTAATACAATATTGTTTTAGAAATATCCATAGAATTATTGCAGTATTTCAAACTGCATTGATTTGGCTAGCTTTATGGCTGCTTTTTTAGGGTGAATGGAAAGTGTGAATACTTGTTGCTGTTCTCAGAGTTTATTGTTGATCTGAAAAATCCATACTGATAATTTGATCAGTGTTGAGCCCTCAGGATAGATTGCTGTGTGTACAGTAATGTGGTAAGTAGAAGAAAATGACACAACAGAAACTTTTCCTCTCTCTGTTGTCAGCAGCAGCATATCTTTAAATTAATGGAGATAGGTACTTACAAGCAGCCAGCATTTCAGATGTACAAACTGTTTGGGAATGTGGGAGACAGACAGTATTTCAGATGAATAAAAGGACCTGACACAAATTGCATTTGAAAATGCTTATGCAGGATATGTACTGCAAAGTCATTGTGCACATGAGTCTAAATACTGTTAGATCTTTTCGTAGGAGTTGTAAATAATATACAAGGTTTTCAGTAAGAGACATCAGTGGTGAAATATTTATTTTGTGTGAGTTTATAGGTATAACATTAAAATACTGACCAAAGTTAATCTTTAAGTGTCAGGAATAATACAAGATTTTAAAGCTCTGTGAGTTTATAACAGATAATGAGATAGTAATTTGGACTCCTCCAAACTTAGAGGAAAAACAAAGTACAAGAATCATTTAACTTCTCTTTTACTTTTAAATGATCCTAAAATTGATATTCTTGAATGTCTGTGGGTTTAATAAATCAGTGTTTATAGTACTTGGGGGTGATATTTAAATAGAAAGAAATTTGTTATATAAAAATAACAAAAACTGTATTTTTTTTTATTTTAAAGACAGGTTTTTGATTTGTTTTCTAACAAGGTAGTGACTGTGGGCCCTAAAGTACAAGTTTACCCTGTGTTATTTACAGCTTGATAGAGTCCAATTATAGGAAATGTGGAAGGAAAAAACTTTAAGAACTACTTATTTTTTATGGCAAGTTTCGTGTTGTTTAAGAAGGAATGACATTAAAGAGCAGTGATGCAAACCTCTGCATCACTGTTTTCTTCTATCTTCAGAGGCAGTCTGTTTTTTGCAATTAAAAGCTGAGGATGTTTTGAAGATTCTACTTCTAATAATCCAGCCATTACACTGCTATTAGTTTCAGTATCATTGTTCCGAACTAGAAGACAACTTCCACCATCAAGGCACCGTGACATTGGCTTGTTTTCCTGTGAGTGCATGTGGTGCATCTGTAATTTTTTTCTTTTAATTAAGTAGTACATTTTTTCTCGTGATGCTACTTTAAAGAAACTCAGACATATGAAAGGTAAAATCAATGCTATACTGGGCATAAGAATAGTGTGTATCTTTTGCTGCTGTTCCTTC
This sequence comes from Notiomystis cincta, assembly GCA_013398075.1. Classification (NCBI taxonomy): domain Eukaryota; kingdom Metazoa; phylum Chordata; class Aves; order Passeriformes; family Notiomystidae; genus Notiomystis; species Notiomystis cincta. The sequence goes on along the minus strand of VZRX01018085.1, from coordinate 50,362 downwards.
ACTGTTCTAATTGGGTGGAAAGAAGAATTTCACTTTTCATGACCCAACAAAAGTGCCACTATTCTGGGTGAGGTTTCTCCATGAGCAAAACAGTCAGAGCCATGTTTTAATGTAACTAATTCAGCTGTTCATCTGCTTCCTGATGCTCCCCAAGGCAAGGTGTATATGTGCCTACTACCTCATCTCAAACAGTTCTCTGAAACTGGAACTCTTCCAATTGTTCATTCTCTTGCCATAATTTAACCATCACACTGGCTACAATATTTCCATTCCTACGGTCATCTTCAAATGACTGTACAAGTATATGTTGTGCTTAGGTACAACATTATAACCATAGCTGTAATATTTCAGCGAATATTTTTGCTTAATAGTGACAATGAAATAAGCTTTATGCATTTTTATAGAATAAGCAGATAAATCTATAAATTTATTAAATGCTTTATTAGTTTGGCAAGTATAATTATGTATCCTTAGTAATAGGGGGAAGTTATGGTAGATTTCTATCAATTTAATTAAAGCTCCATCAAGGGAATAGTTGTTCTATCATGTGTGTGGAATGATTGCACACTAGATCTTTGTAGAGGAACATTTTAAAGTAGGACTCTTCTACAGTGGATTTCTCTTTTTGTGGCTGGTGAAGGGGATCCCTAGGTCCTGATAACAAAGTAGTAATAGTTTATCTTTATCGTTGTGGAATGTCTCTCCAGCATGGGCAGTACATTTCTCTTAGGGAAGTGGGAAGCGTAAGTCCTTAACTGATACAACAGTTTAGTAGCATTTGCTTCAACATGTGAAAAGCAAAGCCCAGTAAAAAGATGTGCATGTGGATGGATGTGAGTTGTTCTAGGAGCTGTACTTAAACCGAAGCAAAACATGCCCCCCCTCCCCACCCCTTGTTGTTATTATGCATGTATATTTTACAGTAAAATTTCACTATATGGGAACCAGAAGTAGTTTTATGAGAAAAATCTTGGATTAGGGTGTACCCCTGCTGCTAGCTGAGTTCTGTGGTCCTTGTGCTGGAATACTATTGCTTATTCTGCCTCTGACTTTGTCCCTTTTCAGTATCTATAATACCTGTGACCTGCTGCAGAAGCTTCCCTCCCTCCTTCGCCTGCCTCCAGCCAGAGCTCCTCAGTGCCTGCTGGCTAAGGCGCTCTGCAGGGATTTAAGGGTTGTTGGTTCAAAGAACTTTGGCCACAGAGGGTAACATAGTACACATTCTACCTTCTTTGCCGATGTTTCTGCTACTGGGCAGTTGTATAAAATACTGTGTTTGGTGGTTCCTTTTGGCCCGTGTTAGCAATGCACTAATCACATCCATAGTTCCAGCCTCTCTTGGATGTTTAGGCACCTCTTTGCACCCCTCTGATCACAGAAGCAATGACAGTGTACCCCAAGATTTTTCATACTGTTTCTTTGATTTAGAGGAAAGTGAGATAAGTCAGGATATGTTGTAGATGCATGCCCTGAGCATGAAGGAAAGCAAATCTCAAAGATATTTTTTCTGAATATCAGAGGAGAAAATTTTTTCTCAGTTTGAATAATAGGAGAAATGCCTGCCTCATCTATATATATTCCTAGATAAATCTCAAGAATCTCTCAGCAGTTGATCTCTCACCAAGGTTTGTTTTTTTTTTTTTTTAAATGAAGAGACCACAAACCAGAAGCTCATTAAGTTGCTTGGAAAAATGTACTATTGGCCATTACTATTTTAAGTTGTCTTTTAAAGTCAAAGACATGGGACACTGTGTCAGGAGGAAGCAGAATATCACTCTGATAGCTTAGGTTTACAGCTTTTGCTTAGTTAAAACTTTTCTTATGTAGAATACTTAAAATTCCAGCTGATTCTTTTGGATTTTGTCACTCTGTATAAAGTGTGTGCTATATATACATTTTATGAACATTTAGAACACAATTTTTCTGGGATAAAAAGAAATGCTAATAAATACAATAGATTTCCAAAGAATGCATTTCAAGTTCTTATTATCATCTACCAAAAAAACCCAATAAATTAAATTCCCCCTGTCCCCCAAAACTCCCCCAAGCTCCAGATATTTCATTTATCTTTTGTAGTAATTTTAGGTTTGGAAAGTATCCTCTACATATTTTATATTTGACATAAGGTTGATACTCTTTGTCAGAACACTTTAACTTCAAAATGGATTTGACGTTAACTGGAGAGCTCCAACAAATAATATTTGCCAATTTTTTTAACTGTTCAAAAAATTACCTGTGCTTTTCAACTTCTATGCTTAATTGCAAAATTAAAGCAACTAAAAATTAGCATTAACTAGCAGATATTGAACTGTATGGAACATTATATTCTTCTTTAAATTCTTTATTCAAGAAAATTATTTTTTACATCAATAAACCCATTGGTTTTTCATGTGTTGAATGTCATATTTGGGATTTAATCTTCCAAAAAAAGGTTCTTCTTAAAGGCAGGTTTTTTTTTTTTGGTTTTGGTTTTGTTTGGTTTTTTTTTTTTTTTTTTTTGGTTTTTCTTTTTTTTTTTTGAAAAA
>VZRX01018085.1:22774-47814 GCA_013398075.1 Notiomystis cincta | reverse complement strand
GAGGTTTTTTTTTAGTGTTGGTTTTTTTTTTTTGTTTTGGTTTTGTTTTGTTTTTTTTTTTTTTTTTTGGTGTTATACTGTTCTTTTTCTGAAGAAAAGCTGCAAATGTTAATCCAGTTTTCTAATACTTTTATTTTTAAGTGATGATTTTTACAAACATATTGACTATAGCTCTAAAAGATCCTACCTAACTAAACATATAAATGCTCAGCAAGGGATGGTTATGAACAAAACTTCTTGAATACCAGTTTTGACTCCACTTTGTCTGTGTCTCTTTGGTGGTATTTCAGATTGACCAGGTAACCTTCTTGGGTTGAAAAACACTCGATTTCACTGTTTCTGCTTAGCCTGACTCTAAGGAAGCTCATATTACTTGTAATGTATTTTCCTTAATAGTTTGCCAAATAAATCAATTAGTAAGGTTTAGCTCATTCCAATGCTTCTAGTAAGGAAAGTTAAAGAAAGAAGCACATGTCTGCATATTGCATAATAGAGGAATTTTGAGTGGCATAGAGATGTGGCTCTCACCACTCACTTGTACATTCTGGAAAATGCAGCTTTGTTGAAATGAAAGTACAAGCATGCTAGTTCTAACAGAAAGATTATGAGGAAATAATTCGGTTTACATTTTTCAGATTTCTAAAGAAAATAATAAAAATACTAAGTAGTAAAATGAAAAACAAACAAAAATTCCCCAATTTTCATACTCCTATAAAGTTGTCTTTTTAATACTGGTTACAAATAAACCCAAATTTCAGAATATTGGAATATTTTTGGTTTTTGGGAAATTCTACTTTCCAACTTCTTCTAAGAAACTAATTGATTTGCATATTTTTTAAAAAGTACTTGTTTATTGAATCTGAAAAGCATGTTAGCTGATCTGTTCTAGACATAATGCACTTGCAAATTAGCATAGCTACGTGACCTCTCGAATGGCATACATTCATTCTTCCACATTTTAGGCTGTAATCCCCAATCACTGTAGACCAGAAGAAGGTTATCAATGTTGCTGTATGAAGAGATCTGCCTTCCCTCAGCCTGGACTGCCTATGCCTATCCTCATACTCTTCACTCTTTGCTACAACATAAAGGTTCACAAAGGTAGACAGGATAACTTGATTTTGGCAAAAGCTGTTAGTTTGTGTTTTGGGTTGGTTTANAGTAAGGGAGAGTGATTAACCAGAATTATAAGTATTGCTTTTTCCCCTAATTTTTTTTTTTCTTCTTTGTTTCTTTTTTTTTTTTTTTTTTCTGGTTAATTTTGTACTCATTTGGTTAGTCATTCCTCTGCCTCTTGAATAGTCTTTACACACTCTGACCCGTGTTCATCCTCATGCCTCTAAAGTTTTCTTCTGCATTTTCTTTGTGTTTCTCCCAGCTTTACTCTGCCAATTTATCCATGGTGAAAATGTGGCCATCTATGTAGCCCTGTGACTTTTTCCTGCTGATAATATACCCAGTATTCCTTGAGCTTTGTATCACATGAGAAGAAGACTGTACCTAGAGAATTTGAGTTGATGCATTTTTAGTTATCCCTTTGCTTCCCTCTTTGTTCCTTTTATTAATCTCTGCGCGCGCACGCGCACACACATGCACACACCCCAATTAAAAATCCATACAGATTAAAATTTCCCCAGCTGCTGTCATGCTAAGTGTGCTCAACTTATGAAAACATTTGGTGTCTACTGACTTTGGATATCTTGCAGCAAAGGTAGAGTGTGTGTGTCAGAGTCTTTTAAACGGAAGTGTTGCAGGATTGCCTGTGTGTGGAAGGACGTGCCAGGCACTTGGGCGAGTTTGACTGTCAGTTACCTTTGTTATCTTGTGCAGTGATATGAACGGCAGCACTACTGAGTCCTCAGAACTGCTGTTCACAAAATTACTAAGCTCTTAGTCTGTAAAATAATGTGACAGTGGTAGTAAAGGAGAAAGAGTAATGTTCTGGTATTTATGACTGCTTTTTGTCATTGATACCATATCCTTGAGAGACCTCCTGCTGCCATTTTTCTTGCAGTACAACATGGAGTCATTTTTTAGTTATCTTGGGTGCACTGGATTTTCTCCAGATCTTTCATGTCACTGTCAGTTAAATTGAATATTATTAAAATTTATATTCTCCATCCTACAGAAGTTGCAGTTCTTGGCGGCTTTCCCAGAGCGAATCTGAAGGACTTTAAAAATGTTGATAGCTACCTATTTGTTAAATCTCTTTATTTTGTCTAATTAAAAATTTTTGTAGTCCTTTTATGTTCTTCTCCTATTGGATATTTTTTTATTGATACAGCTTTTAACTGGCTACTTTTGGCAGTGGATCAGTCTGTTTATGTGCTATCAATGTGATATTTTAGGTTTGGCTTTAGTGTTTTGGTTGTTTTGGGGTTTTTTTTGGTTATTGTATGATATTGTAAGGGAGCTATCACAGGCTCATGAGAACAATTTGGTTCATCAGCGAGCTGGACTGAAATCAGAATCTCAGTCCTTAGTTACTAACACATAAAAGTGAAAATTTTTGAACAACTTTGTGGAAATGTGCCTAAGTTTCACAGGCTATAGTGTCTGTCTTACATGGACATATTTATAAAGTGTTTTCTGAATGTAGTTAGTGGCCAAGTCCAAACAGGCTTTAGACAAACCAGGCTGTTACAAAGCAATTATTAGAAGTGATTCTATCAGAATTTTATTCTCATTGAGTCCTTTAGCATCTTTTCCTGTGAAAAGTTTGTATAAATTGTTATAGCAAAGGCACAGTGCAGGATGTACATCCTCTGAATGTGGGAATTTTTAAAAAACATGTTTTCTGAGTTCTGTACAAATACAAGCTCTCAGTTTTCATCTCTCCTGTTTTCCTTTCACTCGTTCCAAATCTTCTTCCCCCTTCCCCCTTCCTTTTTCTTCTAAGGATACTTTTTGGAGGTGAACATGTGTTTGTGAGCTACACTGTCTCCAAAACAAACAAAAGAGGGTGGGGAGATGATGAAGAGGAGGAGGACGAGGAAAAGATGCAGCTGTTCTTTTTTAATTTTTGAAACTAGCCTTGAATTCTTGGCATTTGCTTAAGCTTTATAATAAAAAACTAGGGGCACGACTGAAACACTGCCTCTTTGTTTTATTGTGGTTGCCAACAAGGAATTCTTAAAATAGTAACAAATAGATTATTTGAATTCTTGTCTAAAATAGTATCGATGGAAGATGTTTTGCCAGATGAGATTGCATGCGTAGAGCATTGCCACAGCAGTGAAAGCTTTTGGAAAAGCAGCCAATGCCATATGTTGTTTTTTATTCTGTGGTGCCAACATCTAAGTCAGTAGAAGGTATTTTCATTTATTTCACCTGCCAGGAAGTAGAAATCCCTGTAGCATTTCTTCCTGTAAATCTACTGAACCTGCTCAAGCTGTGTGCCCTCACAGGTAAAGAAGGCCAGCAGCATCCTGGCTGCATTAGGAAGGGCATTGCCAGCAGGTTGAAGGGAGATCCTGCCCATCTACCCAGCCATGGGGTACTGAGCCTGGTATTCCCCAGCACAAGAGACATATGGACATAGTAGAGTGAGTCCAGTGAAGGGCCATAAAGGTGATTGGGACTGGACTATTCAGCCTGGAAAAGAAAGACTCAGGGGGGATCTTATCTGTTTGAATAAGTATCTTATGGAGGGGAAAGTAAAACAGATGGAACTGGTTCAGGTTCTTCTTGGCAGTACCCAGCAAGAGGACAAAATGCATTGGGTGCAACCTGAAACAGGGATTTCTACCTGAACACAGAAAAACACCTGAACAGTGGCACAGACTACATAGAGAGGGCGTGGAGTCTCTTTCCATCCTTGGAGATACTCAAAGCTGGCAGAGCAGGACCCTGAGAAAACCACTGCAGGTGGCCCAGCTTGAGCAGAGGGTCGCTTTGGTGACAATCTCTGGAGGTGCCTGCCATCCTCAGTGAATCTGCAGTTCTTGTGTGCCTCTGATTTGGTGTCTGGCTGAAAAACTGGAATATGTCAGCCACCACTAAACAAGTCCTGTGCTCTCACATATTTTTCTGAGTGGTAATATTAGCAAAATAGTATTACTAACACTATTAGAGAAAAATTTGTGGTTGAGGAACAAAGCTTGAAACAATGTGTCGATTGAGACGTGTTTGGGGCTTTGTTGCACAACCCTTCACATGTTAGTGAGCTCTTACCCACATAAGTAGTCTCACTGACGTCAATAGGACTACTCCTGTAAGTGTTCACCGGTGCAAATAAGGGTTGCACAATGTGTCCTTGTCTGTAATGTACAAGTGTATGTAACACGGTGTTTAATTATCACTTCAAACCTCCTTTACTTCAGCAGCGTATTCTTTAAAAGTCTCAAATTATACTCCTTTTCCTAGGCTGTACTTTACTGATATAGAGATATCATTACATCCATCACCTTAAAATTGAGCAGAGATAGTATCTCTGAAAAATCATCTTTCTTTCTGTTCATTTATACAACTGAAAAAAATAAAAAGATCTGACAGAAAAAGAGAAAATAATTCTCTTCCTTGATAGTGTTTTAAATAAGTTGGAGTTTCTGACTTTTTTCTGACAGTTTGATGGAGTCAGTTCTTTACTTTCAGTGCTTAATTAGTCTGAAGGTAGGCTTTCTATTCCCCACAAAAGAATTAAATAGTTTGGTTTTTTTTATTTTAAATGCCAGTCAAAGTTCAATTTTGTATAATGAGGAATCTTGTATCTATATTTTGAAGTAATACAAGATGTAGAGTAAAAAGCAGTTTCTAAGATCAAGTATGTGATGCCAACTTTTTGTATTTCAACTTTATAGTTAAAGCATCTGCTGTGTAGCACTTTTGGTGATATTGAGGGAAGGTTATGATGTACTCTCTAACATTCAAGTTATAAAACTGGAGTGTCTGTCACAAAACCTTGATATTTTGGGGAAGATTTTTAGAAGCTTTTATATTTTAGAAGTTCTTTTCTTGTTGTAAATATTGAAATTTTTATCAAGGTGCTTAAATTAGGTTAGAGAGTTTTCTGGAACTACTGTAGGAATAGTTGAATATTTGCATATGGATACTTGGAATTAAATCTCTTTGGAATTGTGAAATATTGTAAGAATACAGTGTTATAATTTAGAAAAATGAGCCTGTTCAACTGTGTAAAGAGGATGTTATTAATTCAGACCAGTGGTACCTTTACAAAGAGTTGATTTACAATGCTGAAAAGTCTTTCAAGGTAATCTTTAAAGTATGAAAGAAAAAAAATTAATTGCTGGAAGCTAAAATAAGAAAAAATGATATTTCAATTAGAATGGGATTTTAAATTTTTATTTATTTATTTAACAGGTACACCCGTTTTATACCTATTAGAAATCTGAAGAGACTAAATGGAAAATGCATTTTAAAGCTTAGTCTTTTATTTCAAATCTGATGTCTTTTTTAAAATAATTTTTTTTTTGAAAAAGCACCATCTCAGCCTTCAATTTGTTAGGCTTAATGTACATCTAGCAGACGACACTGTTAATCAATAGGTCAGGATCTTAGCAGCACTTTCTATCTGTCTTAAAACAAATGAACCTGTAAATATCATGGCCAGTTTTTAGATCAAATAAGAGAAGAACCTTGCAGTCTCCTTCTTCCATCCCTTCTAAAGTTTTCTGTTCAACAACTCATCAGGCTTGTGCATAGTAGTCTTTTTGGACTTCAGCAAAGCTTTTGATGCTATCTCTCAAAGGATCTCTCACTAGTGGGTTCCACAGGGCTCCACCCTTAGCTCTGACATCTTCATAATGACCTGGATGCAGGACTTGAAAGAGTTATAGAATATGTGAAATTTATCATTTGGACTAAGTTGTATAGTTTTCTAAATGTTTTATTTTAGTCATGATGTCTAGAAAAATGCTGGGCTAGCATGGTTTGGTTTTGAAGACCTTCCTTCCCATGAACCATATCAAACCATTCTGGATGTGGTTGTGTTATATTTCTTCTGTTAGTACTTTTTAATGACTGATTTCTCTGGGTTTTGTACCTTCTCATTTAGTAAAGGATGTTTACTGTGTTTCTCTTTAAACATTGTAAGATTTTAAGTTTGGAGTGGATTAAAAAAGAATGACAAATCATGGTCTGTGGTGCTGCAGATACAGTCCCAGTAGCACCAAAGTAGAGACTCAGGTGTCCGGTCTTGTTGCTAAGTAGAGTGTTATTTGACTGTGAGTAGGTGTTATTTTAGAAGAGTCCTCTGTTCTGGGAAACTGTCCTAACATGTCCACTAATCTTAGTGTTAAGATGAAGTGGGGTGCTCCTTTCAGAAGGAAGAATCTTCTGTGTCTCCAATTTAGTGAAATAATGGAGTGAGACTTGGCACAGGCATGTAGTATCCCTCAAAGGTTTCGTCATAGTGGATCTTGTTTGTAAAATAAGTTAGGTGCAGTTTATAAACAGGACAGCACATTTATGCTGGTGAGTACATTATAAAGCATTTACAGAACTTTATTCAGGAAAGTTTGTTTTTAAGTAATAAATCAGCAGTAAAACACTGTTAATAAAGGGAATGGGACTTCTTTTAAGCCAGAAGAGTTCACTCAGAAAGGGAGCTACTCCAGGATTAGGTGTCAGGTGGGAGGAAGACATGACATCAGCCAGAAGGTATTACTGGAGAAGACATAAATCAAGCACTTGGTCCCAACACCTATTCTCAAGGGAAGCGTGAAGGCATTCTTACCTTGCTTAATCATTAGATTTTAAGTAGTTTAATCTAAAGCTGTATATGCTCTTTTAAGAGATTAATTATGTGCAAGTTATGAGTGACTTTATATTTTTCATAATGAGTTATTAATGTATTTTAGTATTTATTTAGTCTTTATTAAGATTTGCTTTGCACTTCAGGTATATTTTGAGCAGGAGCAAAATACCCTGCCTCCATGTGTTGCACAAGGGAAAGAAAAAGGCAGATAATTATACTGAGATATTCCTTATACATGTACAGATACATTTTAACCTACTTCAGTGCAATGCTTTACTTATAATTATGTTAATAATTATTTTTATCAGTAACCTTAAGATGATACATAACTTTCTTAAACAAATACTTGAAATTATTTGATTACAATTTGCAAGTCCTAGAGCATGTCTGTAGTCCTTTTGTTAGGTTTTTGCAGAGTGTTAATTAAATTTCCAAATTTGGTTCCATCATGCACCTGGAAGGAGAATAAAGCTTTTTACAGACCCCTCAGAGTTCCTCCAATGTGCTAATGAGAACTGGAGAGAAGCAAAGTAAGAGTTTTAAAAAGCCCCATACATCAACTAATGGATGATATTACAGCATAACAGCATACATACAGGATTATGCCATTCAGACAACTTGAAATGTGTTTTGAAACCCTATGAAAAATGAATATTCAAGTTGAGGATACATTGACTCCATTAGGCATACCTATAATTCCTATGGAAGGATTATAGGCCTTTTAGCTCTAGCTAATGAAAACTGATTTCATCAAGAGTTTTATATGATTTTTTGCTTTTTAAGTTAATATTGAAGCAGTGCTCAGAGCTGCCACTAGTGTGCGGCTCTTGGCTGTTAGATTTTAGGAGACATAAGCCGCAGAGTATTTGCAGATGTGTAGGGCTCAGGCTTGCAAGATGCTGATAATATCAGAAAAACCACCATGAAAGCTGCTGGAAACTGGAGGCCCTTATGTCCATTCCTTGCTCAGCATCTGATGTGTTCAAGTGCATCCATGGTTTTTTTCATCATGACTGTGGGATTTGAATTACAGGATGCAGCGATTGTTGATATTCTTTCTGTATGAGCACATTCCAGTTCTGTTTAGCTGAGCTAGTCTTTATTTTTCTCTCTCTAAAACTTTACCAGTGCTGCTGGCATCCTGGCTGAGATGTCACATGGCTACTGCTGTCGTTTACATACATACAGAGCCTGCTGATTTACACTGTTACTGGAGGCTAGTGTAATTCATCTTTTAATGAAGATTTGAAATGATTAATAGTAAAATTTATTATCTGTGAAACAAACATATGCCCTTTTAAAGTACCTAAATCAGCAGTGAGGTGTTTTCAGGTACTGCATAATTGGTTTTCACTGGTGATGTGCTGGAGCTGTGCATTGGGATTTTTCTGGCAATGCAGGAGGAACTTGGAGGAGGAGAGGCAAAAAAGGTGACGGGAGCTGTTCACAGACAAGCCTGTGAATTGATTTTTCAAGAAAAGAAAAATCAAAGAGGCTTGACCGTCCTGATTGCTTCTCATTAGTGATTATACTTTTTGCCAGACCAGTAATGTCAGGTTTTAGAGGGTTTGGGCACTTGGTCACATTACATTCCTATGTACTTAAATGGATTAAGATAAAAAGTCTGACTTGAAAAGGATATTTCAAAACTGACTGTGCCTGTGGTTTTGAATCCTGATGCTTTGAACAAAGAAGGGATTGATTTAATGGGATTAATGCTTAATCCAAATGAAGCAGTGTACACACATGCCTTGAATGCTTTTGAGAATAACTACAACTATCACTTATAAAGTTCTGCAGAAAAACACAGAGAGGTGATCTTTGTGTAAGTAAGAGATGGGACAAAACTGCTTTAGATAAAGGAGAACACAGGCAAAGCTATGTTCAAATTAGGTATCCTGGATGACTTTCAGATATTTCAAATCTTTTTTCATATAAGTATGATATTTATTTTTAAACTCTGATTTTGAGGAAGTGTGACAACTTTCTTCACAATTTAATTATTTCAGATGAGACAAAGTATTTTCAAATTAGGCATTTTTTCACTTTTATTTGAGGTAAGATTGTCTTCTGGTTCATATGATGCCTTATCTTTATCACCATGATTTTAGATTTTTTCCCCTTGGCTTGAAGGTTTTCTATGTGGTACAATATATTGTTAGCTACTTGGAGAAATTAAGGCTTTGCCCATATTTGCTGTGACTCTGCTGCCCCTCCAATTTCAGGGAGGAATTGCTTATTAAACCAAATGAGTTAATTAGTGGGTTTTTTTTTGGTTTGGATTACTTTTTTGTTATTGTTGTTAACAGATGTAACACTGACAGCATTTATAGTTATTTCCTTTCGTGTTTATTAGTAAAAGCCTTCTTGATGCATGAAATCCACTTGATTTCTTATAATGACCAATGTACACCCTCATAATGATGTTTTAAAACCATTGGATCCTAAATGGGCAAAAGGTGTGTCAAGTGCAAGGGTTTTGAGGGAAGCAATGACTGCAGTCTTTCAGGGTAGAGCTGCTCTAGGATAAAATGCTGACCCTTGATAAGTGTTAGGCTGGCTCATCAGTTTTAACCCTGACTCCCCATGTGCCCCTCAGACTGGGATCCAGAAATTTTAGGTGAAAATTAAAATTCTTGCCTAATCATGAGGTTTGATTAAGCCAGTGGTTTTAGAAAAAAGACCAAATATCACAACGCTAATGAAAAAATTGCAAGAATTGCTAATGACGTGTGTGACTCATGTTGCTAAATGGAGCAGATTTTTAAACATAGCTCTAGGCTTCAATTCTTTCAGCTCATTCACAGTCAGTTCTGCTTTATACTGAGTTCAGTGAAGCTATTCTCAGAGGAGAGTGCAGTGTGACATGGATTAAGAGCCAGAGAGCGGAGCCATTAATCGATTCAGTACTACACAGGTTTTCTAATATCCTAGAAATGTTTTAAATACTTTAGGCAGCATAAAAAGCCAAAAGCAAAAATACGACTGTCTAGTGAATTTTGACTTTACTAATTTTTTTCTTCTCTAAAGGAAGGCTGTTGAATACTGGCTCAAAGGCAAGGAATAATTACTGATAATTGATGTTTGAAGGAGTTTTTGTTTCTTGTTCTATTTTAAACCTAGTTATGCTATATCTGAGTTAGTAAACAGTATGAAGGAGCATTCTTATGTACTACAATTGGATTTTTGTCTGGAATGGTTCTTGGCATTGCATTTTCCAAGCCAGCTAGTGATGTCCTGGGCAGATCTCGAATGCTGTTCTGGAATAGGGTCAGGTCAGGGATGGTTCCCAGCAGAAAATTAACCTTTCAATTTTCCCTCAGCTTCGTTCATGGAGATCAAGAAAGCCTAAGAGTAAGGATGAAGGATTTATAAGCCACTTGGTTTCAGGTCAGTGAAGAGCCCTAGACATATTCAGTTTACTGGTCTAGCAAGCCTACAGACAAGCCTTCCTTTTAGTACCATTATAATTTAAAGTACAACTCACAGTAAAGTGAGTTTTAAGATGCTGAATTTGGGATAATTTATCACCTCTGCCTGAAAACCATTTTCTTCATTAAGATAGAAGTCCTAGTGGTTTATGCTTTTATTTTAAAGAGTTGATACTCAGTTATTTTCCAAAGAGCATTTTTCTGGCACCTAAAGAGGACAGCAGCATATAAGGCTGCATCAGTGTTTACAGTTTCTGTCTCTCTTAAAACCCAACATAGACATTAGAGGATGGTGGTAATCAACAGGGTGAATATTGAACACATTTATTATAAGAATCTGTCTATTCTATAAACATTGTCCATTGTTATGCTTTATTCCCTCGTGGTCATTCAAATACACATTTTGTTTGGAAACTATCTTCACACACTTGAGGCTTCTTGAAAAATGTGTCAGTACCTGTAAAATGACCTACTAGTATAATACTCCCAGCTGTAACAAATGTTTCCTAATTTCCTCTTATCTTAATTAATATTTTTTTTATTGCTACAGATGTTGACTAATGAAGCTGGTTTTGTACTTACACTGGACAGTGGGAGATTGCTCTGTGGAAGCAGTTGATCTCTTTTACGGTTCTAATTTATGTTATTTTTAATGAAATGTAACAGTTGTTGCAATGAAAGCTTTGCTGGTAGATCAAAAGGAGAAACTAGGCTTGAGCAGGCCAGGCAACTGATGTTAAGCCGCTTGCAATATTCACACTGACTTTGTATGAGACCCAGATATAGAGGTATTTTGGAAGGTGGTGGTGCTGGGGGGTTTTTGGGGGTTGTTTGGCTTTTAGTAGAAGTACTAAAAAAACAGTCAAGAGTTACGGTTTTGAAACGCCAAAGATTTATTCTTGGTACCCTGTTGAAATAAATAAAGAGTATATATAGTTTCCTGTGTTGGTTCATATTCTATATGAATAAGTATTCCTCTTTAAAAAAAACTCTACTGAACTAGCTAAATTATCTTCAGGTAAAGGCTTCTTTATTCTTCATCATCAGTGAAATGAAGCATGTTTTTAAAATATTACTTATAGGACCACTGAAAAGATAGCTATTTGTTGAATAAGGGTTCTGGCTTTCTAGTTAAAGTTGTAATAACTGGACTGTGATACTTGGTAGCAATATCTGTACTTTCTATTGTTAGTTTATTAAAATAAAAAAGGAAAGAAATCCACCTGTAATTTTGGCTTCACCTGTATACATTTCTGCTATTAATTCTGGTGAAAAAGAAACTATTTCTCATAGTTTGGGTAGGGAAAAAACCTGCAAAATGGACACCAAAACACTCATATGTGCTGATTTGAAAGCTAAGGAGTTTTTAAAAAAACAAAGCCTTGAACACCACCACTTAAAAAACCAAACCCAAAACAAAACCCCAAAATTTTAGTGGACTGGGATGTGCTATTCCAGATGAGATGTACAGCTCAAGCCTCAGGCATATGCAAAGTAGAAAAACAGGGCTATATATTTTTCATACAGTGCATTAATACATAAGTTTATAGAAATACTGCAAGTAAATACAATTACTTTTCTATCATTTTGTTTACTCTTTTCATTCTTAACATCCCAGGATGAATTTCCTGCTAGAAAGGTCATTTCCTCTGGCAGTTAAAAGGCCTTTTGCTGATCAAGCAATTGCCCCTTGGGTGATGTTGGGAGGAAAGACTGTCTTCTGCATTCTGCTTTGCATTAAGCTTTACCAGTTTTACATTATCCTACCCTGTAATAAATGAGATACACAAAAAAACCCACAATAAGGTGAACCACTTGCATAAACCCAAGCATTTATTGGAAAGTTGTATTTCCACTTACTGTTAAGACAGCAGTAGCCTAGAAATGAAAAATACGAAACCAAACACAAGTTGATTAATGATTTCCATACATATGAAGAAGCTTTTAAAAGCAGATGGTATGGCCAAAGAGAACATTTCGAATTGAGATCTACACAACCTAACCGGGTTCAGGAAGTGAGGAGCTGCTGGGCTGCCACAAGTGGTGGGCAGCTCGAGCTGTTTCTTTGCCTGTGAGTTGTTCAGAGGGGAGTGAAAAAAGGAAGAGCTTATCTGATATGTGTGTGTCCTTCATTATTTAATCACAAATTCAGAACAAGTAGTTAATGTGTGCATAAAACACAACAACAGCAAGTTGTGTCAGAGAGCAGCACTGAAATGTTTGTCATTTTAAGATAAGAGTAGAAGAGAGAAAGGTGGTTTGGTGTGTGTGTTTTAAATTAAACAGGATATATGTATGGAAGGCAAACTCCACTGCATAAATCGAATGAATGAACATCAAATTCAAATGCCAGATTCCTTCCTCCTTTAATTCCCAGAGGAATTATTCCAGTCTTTCTGTGCTTTCTGGCCTGCTGGCTGTTGGCCAGAGTTCAGCCCTCCTGAGGGATGGTCCCTCTTGATAACTGTCACAGCTCTATCAGAGGACAGACGGGTTCCAGATACAACAGGCATTGCTTTCTGGGGCTGCATGAAATGTAGTGAGGGCAGCTTTTGATTGGGCTGCCTGGGAGGAAGTCTACAGACCAACACAGTTACAAATGTGCATTGCTGCCTTTTCCTTTGCTAGGCACTGTTGATGTATACACTTGATGCTCCACACAAGAATTGCTGAACAAAAATGAGAGAAGTCATGGGAATTAGTAGTGAGGGAAGAAGTAGTAGAGGAGAAATATTTCTAATGTGAATGAATGTAGAAAAATTTGCTGCCCCAAATACTTAAGACCAATGTGTTACAAACGAAAAGATTAATAACCAACATTGGCTTGTGTTATGTTCATTGGTAATTCTGTATATGGCACCTGACTGGCATGATAAACTTTTGTGTCCAGAGTCTGGGTGTAAGTGTTATTGTCCTGTTTATTTAAATGTTAGTAACCATTGCCTCTAAATACTCAAATAGGGTTTTTTTCATATCTCAGAATTAAGGGATTATAATGCTTCAGTAGAGAGGCCAATAATATTTACAAAATATATGTATTAGAAGTTTTCAGGAGCATGGGAATGTTCAAGAGGGCAAGTGTGTCCATCTTGTTATGCAGTAACTCTATTCTTATGTACATCTTGCAATCAAGAAGGCTTTACATATGCCAAAAAATAATTGCTTCTGGACAGCTGTAAAATGCTCTTACATTGAGGCATCTTTACAATGCTCTTTAGCCTTAATGTACATAAAACACAAACCATTAAAATTTCTTTGAGAAGGCTCTTATTTCTACATTTTGTGAAGTTACAATGTGTTATTGTTAGTTTTGGTTGTGGAGTTTGTGTGTAAGTTTGCAGTGTGTGTTTTTTGATACAGCAGTCTAACAACTGGGAGCCGACCGCTAAAGTGGCCTTGATCTATGTAGAAAATAGGTTTAAGTTACTCCTTTTTAACTCTGCAAACATAGTTGTAAATACTGTTCTTCTTGTTCCCATCTATGAATCCCACATTGAAAAAGAACATCTGTGCAGATGCCTTTAAAAGGGTAATTTAAAGACGGTTTAGGCTTTCTTGTATCAGCTCCATGAATCACTTTTCTCTATGAGGTTAAAGCGGAGGTATTACCTTCAGGTTGCTGAAGTTTCATGATATCTGGATATTAAACTTAAGACCTGTAGACTGAAGTCTTATTTCAAATTGACATTTTATTGAATTTTGGTGTGTATTTTACAAAACCCACAACGGATAAAGGTTTGGATCAAGAAAGAAAGGTTATTTTCACTGAAGAAACAAATCAATCCTTTAAGAATTCCAGTTGCTAATTTTACAATCTTTTCAGGTCCTAGTTTTTTGCTAGAAGCAAAAAAAGTGTTTATTTGCAGTCTCAAGACAACTCAGAAATAATAGACATTTTTTGACAAGTCAGTTTTGATTATTTTTCATATATAACTCAGAGGGCAGATAAATTTTGATGACTTTCTGATGGCTAAATCCTTAAAATGTGCTAGTCTTTTGCATGGTTCTTAAAACATGTTTCCTTTTCAAATTTTCTCACTATGAAATTAGAAATACTTTTTCAAGGTATTACATTTTTCTCATTTGAACAAATTACAGAATTATATTAATGAGTTTGATTTTTTCAGAATATGAGGCGATCCCTGAATTGTCTTTAAAATCACCTTGTTCATTTCACACCTGTACTTCTTTATAGCTGCATTATGTTCTACCTCTACAAGCTATCACCTAAGGTTAAAAAATCAAAGTAGTGGGATTTTTCTTGTTTTCACCACACTTGCTGATCATTTACTTCTCTTATTTATAAATCTTTTCTTCTTAATTAATGAAAATTAGGACGCTCAATTAGCTCTTATTGAAGTTATTCCTATATGGGGAATTGCCTTAAGTGTCAATGTTGTTCCTTGAGGCTATGATATCCAACAGGAATTGCTGCCTCTGGATTTTGAGCTGGTGAGGGTTGATGTGGGTGAGTGATGTCGTGCAGTTGGTGTGAGGGAAGTGGTGTAGGTGGTTGATGTTCTGCAGATGAGAGCTGTTGGTTTGTCTTCTGGTAGTGCTTCCTGAAGACTTTGGTAGTAAACGTCTGTAAGAGGTCTTAAATATAACCATCATTGACTAGCATTGAAATTGCACTACGCCTCTGTTCATCATGTTCTGATACTGTGCAAAGCATAAAATAGGAGAATTGATCTTATTTTGTAGCATGAATACTCTCTGAAAGAGGTCCATGTTGTTCAGAGGGGAGTTTCTTTGCTGAACCTTGGCTGCTTTCTGTGGAGAATTTACTATTATATTTAAATACACAGAATGCAAGAGATGAAGGCATATTTAGAGTAATTACAATGGTTGTTACTCCTCTTCCCCTCATAGCTCATTAAGACTTTTGGGCTGGAGTCCCTCAGGACAGGTGTTCTTATTGCTTCCCACTTTGGACAGCTTCAGCACTGATGGGTTTGCCTCCCTGTGGCCAGTCGTTTTGTTTGGGGAATTTGCAAAGTGGATAATCAGATTATAATTTTATGAATTGGAAAATTTATTTATGAATGTCATGGATATGAGATTCTAAATTTTTCTTCTTTTTCTAAATTGTTTACTGGAGTTTTCTTTTTGTTGCAGATATTGTAAATGCCTTTTATTTGCAGTTATTTTCATTTTGATAACTAAGTTACTAAAGTAATGGAAGTATGCCTGTGAAAACAGTTTATACATATAAAGTAACTTAAGTAAGTCTAGTATTTGAAAATTGCATATGATTTTGGT
The DNA here is from genome assembly GCA_013398075.1 of Notiomystis cincta. Lineage (NCBI taxonomy): Eukaryota > Metazoa > Chordata > Aves > Passeriformes > Notiomystidae > Notiomystis > Notiomystis cincta. The sequence continues at coordinate 32,406 of VZRX01018085.1, read as the reverse complement.
GTTCCAGAATAGTTTGTGTTGATTTTGCTGCCATTTGCAGTGAGAATACTGAATTTGGTGCTCTGTGAGACATCCCAGTTCACTCAGTTCACTTTCTTCTATCTCCTTCTAACCAGTTTCTTTATCAGTATATCATCTTGCATAGCTTGGAAATAAATAATTTTATAGTCACAATCATAGTTATGAATTCCTACCTAGCTATTTCTCCTGGGTAATGTTTATGTGTACCCCTTTGGGGAACTTTTTGTGCACAGTATCTTGTATGGCTACACTTTGCTTCTGCTATTTTATATACAAGAGCTCATTTTTTTTTGACAGGGTATTGCTCTCTCTGCTCTATTTAAATAGTCATACATTCAATCAGTGTGTTAAGCAAAAGGATATTGATTCTTGCTGGTCTCTAGGTATTTTTTTTCGTATGAGGGAGTTCATACCAATAATGTAATCAATTAATGTTCTCTCTTTCAGGCTTAACAGATGAAAAAGTGAAGGCGTATCTTTCTCTTCACCCCCAGGTACTGGATGAGTTTGTGTCAGAAAGTGTAAGTGCAGAAACTGTGGAAAAATGGCTAAAAAGGAAAAATAACAGACAAGAAGGTACGTACTTTTTGTTTGTGGTTAATATTAAGCTTTAAACAGCTCAGTTATTTTCGGATTTTAAAAGGAATTTAAAAGGTTTTGGTATAGCTTGGCTATTATAATTTTTGTGGTTAAGTTGTACTGTTTTTTCAAAGGCAAAATAGGCTAACAATTTTTTAAAATATTTTGAGCCTTTTGGTCTTTTATTTTGAAATATACTGGTATTAATTTTGGAAATTCAGTTTACCCATTTTGAGTTGCAAATACTATCCATCAACCTGTAATGTCTGTTTTGAAAACATAACTTGATTTTCTGGGATCTAAAATTGATAAGTTTTGAATTAAAATTATCCAGTATGCCTCAGTAGATTACTGGACATGCCATCTCAAAAGTTTCCACTTGCAACATGTAATAAGTAAATTTTAGATAAGAACATTGACATAGATATTATAACCCAGTGTAAAAAATTCTGGAGGTACTTCTGTTGGGTTGCTTTAGGTAAAATGCCTCAGTAAAACACTTAGAAAACATCCTTTTGAGCCAGCCTGGGTTGATAATGATCATAAATTTTGTAATAATCTTAAATTTTTTGAGATTGTCTGCAAACATAAGATTCATGCAATTCTAACAGTAATTTGTAATGTATCAGGTGAAATGCAAAGGAGGAAGTTACCAAGAAGGTTAGGGAAGAAACACTGATTTTGCTTTGTGGCTGACTTCTAAGGTGCTTAGGGTTTAAGTTCTGGTGATAATTCTTATTTTAAATAGGCGGGCTATTGTTACTTCCTAGAATATAGTGTTTTCTACAGAATTGTAAAAAAAAAAGATTATGGTGGACAAGAGACAGAAAAGGCTATATTGAGCCAGATTTTTGGTAGTAATGACTGTATATATATATCATCCTAAGGTGGCAATAAATTTTTGTTGGTTTAAAGAGATCACCTAGCAGCAGAATAGAAGTGTATAGCAATAGACTGTTTACTACTTTTTTTTGTAGTTTGCAAACTACAGTACTGCAGGAGGCCTATTGTTATAATCCACAAAAGCAATCATAAAAACAGTGTTATGAATCAAAGGAATAGGTTGTGACAATGCATTTTGCAAACAGAAGATGAAAAGTACTTTTGTGTTATGAGAAAGTAATCCTTGTTTCTATGAGCTATGCTTATTTAAAAATAATTATTTTGTCTAAGGTTCTTGAAATCGCTGTAAGAAATCATTATGTATTTGAAACACAGTTTATAGTCTGGGTCAAGGATCTTGATACTAAAACCAAATAAATGCTTTGGAGAATTTTTAGCATCAAGAATCATGTTTTGCTAAGTGGAATTTATTACAAGTTGATCAAAATTTCCAATTTTTGGGAGGATGCAATAAGATAAAGGTGCATTTTTGTGGAAGTCCTCATGAAACTTTTTGAAGCAGCTGCTAAAGCGAAGTAACTACTGACCATCTTCCTAGTTAAGTTTTAATGTGAGCAGGTACAACAATGTGAGCAGTGGGATTTGTCAGGTTTGTCTCTAATTTTCCCCAAACTTGTATTAAAAGTGTGAAGCAATAATTATGCTACCGTTAGCATTTAGCTTCATCTGTTACCATCCAACAGGTCTTTCTGCCTTCTCTGCTACTTCTCTTTTGCTGTCAGTGATCTTTAAGGTGGCTGTAGTTATTACACCAAATGCAGTCATGCAGATGTGGCTTCTTTAGTGTTGGATTTTAGATAAAAATAAGCAGAACCAGATTTAAAGCTACATTTGCCAAGTCAAAAAGATTAACTTGAATGCATTTTGTTAATAAAATGAAACAGATACTGATGAGCCTTGTCTGTGATTTTCTTTGAGAAAGATAAAGTCTAGAGTCACATAAAATATTTCTGATAACAAAATATCCTAACCTTTCAGAAAGCAATATTTTCAGGGAAGAAAGTTGCTGGATGATTTACTCAGTTCATGTTATGTATGTACAAATTCTACTGCCTGAGTTATGGTGGTGGTGAGAAATGAGGGGGAGAGGATGGAACTGATTATTTTGGTGTCAGCATGAATCTGTGACAACTTAAAGTGACTGTGTAGCCTAAGTCGTTTTACATCAGTAGGGCATAATTTTCCCTCTATCCCTTTTGTTTCAGTCTAGTCTACTTTACAAATGCTCACATCATGTAATGTGATACAGCCAGAAAAGTAAGCTTTGTTATTATGAGGAAGTTGCCAGGCAGGCAAAAGGCTGTTTTGAGGTCTCTGGCTTAATGTCTGTACTCTTACACATTGGTGACGCAGAACAGTCATTAACCTATATGCAGAAATTGTGTCCTGCCTGATTTACTGACATCCAGCTGCGTGTACTCTTCAGCCAGAAGTCAATGGGCCTGCAGCCAGGGTAGTTTATCTGCATTTCATTAGCATGAAGATGAACTGAAATGTCTGATTTGGACTGAAATGAACCAAAATTTATCTGTGACTGAGATTCACTGAATTAATTACTCTAGATGGTTTTGGTTTTTTGGTTTGTTCGTTTGTTTGTTGTTGTTGTTGTTTTTTTTTAAATATTTTTTGGGGTGGGTTTTTGTTTGTTTTGTTTTGTTTGTTTGTTTTTGTTTTGTTTTATTTTTTTAAACCTAAATTATTAAACAGGGAGGAAATCAGTAAATATTTCAGTGTTTAAGGTATAACTATATCACAAAATATAATGAGTTGAGTCCTCAGTGTGTACAAGTTAAATCTTCTGTCTATCATGGTAAATGTTAGATTGAAAGTTGCTCATGACATGTTGATGGTGATGGTGATCTGCCTGGGATTATAAGACATTTTCTTCTTGTTTTTTTTCCTTTTCCTGGTATATTGCAGAAAACCTGCAAAGGTAGCACTGGAAAGGAATGCTGCTTATGCTGATATTTGGATATTCGCTGCAACTTTTTTAATATTATCTACCAATAAATTACATGCTCAAAACACACCCAGGCCTTGTACTATTGCACACAGAATTTCCAAAACACTCTATTTGTAATACACAAACACTCGAGTTTTAAATTTTTCCTATCCAGATCATGGCAGAATTAATCTGCCAGAAGGAGATCTTTTCCAAATGTCTAGATATAATACTTACAGAACTCATGAGACTTCTTCCATTGTCCTCTTTCATATCATTCAAGCTAAAGTGGCAGATGATTGTAGTCAGAGCCATAATATTAGGAAAGCTTTAGATTCTGCTGCTGGATAGATCCTCATCCCCCAACAAATTTCTCAGAAAAAAATTTTTAAATTCCAGCCTATTTATATTATTTGAAGCTTCACTGCCACAACAATAAGAGGCTAAGCACATTGATTATATGCCAGATGTGCATAATTTTACACTGTTGATACTGAATTTCATAGATGTCTTTCCTAATCTTTTTAATGACCTCTTATAATGAGAAGAAAGGACAAACTGTACTGACACAGAATTTCTACATGGAAAGCTGCCTATATCACTTAAGAAACTCATCACTTCTCATGGCCTCATGTTCATCACAGTGCATGACAATGTGCTTAATTACTCCTGAATCTGGATACACTGACAGCTTTATACATTTTTTTTTCCCCCAGCAATATTTGCCAAAAACATGTAAAGCTATGTATAGTAGGAACTTAAGGTGCTTTGCCATTGTTATTACAAATGCTGTTGTTAAGTAATTCATAAATACAATTTTGAAAAAATGGAAAATAGTACATGCAGTACACTTTATGACACTTATTATACTCAGAGGTTATCATCTTTTAAGTGAAGTGGACTTACTGCATTTCCAAGAACCTGATATTTCATAATTGACCTATTTTAAAAAACCAACAAAACCCAAACCAACCAACCAACCAACCAACCAAAACCACCAAAAAACCAAACCAAACCAACCAACCAACCAAACAAACAAAAAATTGGAAATTAGTTGAAATTAGTTGCTTAATATAGCATTTGTATGACATTGCTGTAATGTTTGAATTGTGCTAGGCTGCGTTATTGAAATTTAAATAATAAAAGTTCTGTACGAAAGTGATTTCTGGTGCTGCAGTTCCAGCTTTTAAGATATCAAGATGATGGGCTTTAAAGCTGGCTACAGTCCTGTAAGAGACAAAGTATTGAGTTTTTCAGAAGTGTTGATGCGTAGCCCTATTTAGGGAGCAAGTCTGTACTTAGGTTTTTATTGTTAAGGAATACCAAAGTGCATATTCCTACATGAGATCATAATTGTTCCATTATTTACTCTTTTAATCATTTATTCCTGTTTTTAAAGATGGTACATAGATAAATGTTATTTGCATTTTGCCTAAGGTTGTTAAGTAGGTGAAAAGATGGCTAACATGCATTTGCATAAGCAGGAATAGCATATATAAAAAGATACATGTGAGGAGGATACATGCCAGTATGTGTATGCTGAATAGATATCATCTTGCTGCCAGAATTATAAACAAAGCAATGGAACCTATCCTTGGTTTGTTAGTTTTTGAGGCTATGCCTTTTTGCACTGACTAAGCAGAGTCCTGCTAGCAGACTGCCTGTTCCGTAGTGCAGGGCGTATCTGTGGAAGTGTAGACGAAGGTTACTCAGCATCTGGAGACTATCACTGCTGTGATGCTCCACAGCTTGTTGCAATTCTGACTTCTCCCCAACCGAGGTAAGAGGAACTGATATGGCAGCATGTTAACAACCTCCTTGATTTACAGTTAGGGTGCCTTAATATTTCATTGATGCTGTAGACATGCTGTTTTATTCTGATGCAACCCTGCTGTGCTTGTGTTTGCGACATCCAAGTGGACAACAAATACTTGCCAAAAAAGCAAGAGTAATTGTGAGAATTATTTGGGCACTGGGTGACTTTGCAGCATTGACGCCATAGCAGTAGCTTCTAATGCTTCTTATTACCAAACCCCATTATTTATCCATTTTGATGGCTTTCTTGGATTTTTTTTTTAAATTTTTCTCAAAATAAAAGAAAGGTTGTATCTTCCAAATCCAACTAGAATAATTGCTTGCTGTGTTCTTGCTCTTCACTCAGCTTTTGCTAATGAGAAGTTAGATACAAAATATTGGTCTAGGTGGTCTTGTTGGTCTGAACCAAGGTAACTTATGATACTGACATTATCATAAAGTGCTACTTTCCTGGGATAATATCTAGACTGACAAAATTTATCTCTATTGTGAATGGTTTTTTCAGAAAAGTTGCAGTAATATCTGAGGACTATGTAAAACCTATTTCTCTGGGTATTTGGCACAGTCCTCACTTCGACAGAGATAAAACTCATTGGTAGACTTTTGCATGGCATAGTTTGCAGGTTGCCATTTTTCATGTGTCTAGAAAGTTTATGTTAGTATCAGTATTTCATAGGCAGACAGGTGAAAGCTGTCCCAGTTTTGTGGTGGAGCTCTATATGGGAATGCTGTTTTAGTCCAGATAATGAAAATGGCATACATCTGTCAGAAGTACAGAAGGATTTTTGAGCAGATTTCTGAGGAGACTCTTGTATTGTTCGATTTCTTTTAGAAATTGTTTTATTACTGCATCATTTCTTGAAGGATTCAGTATAATTGTCCGAGATGAAATGGTTTCTTTCCTGTGTGACGAGTTCAGTAAGTTTTTTTATTGTTTGCTCTTAATCAGAAGAGAATCAGCTTAGAAGTGCACTTTTTTTGGCTGTGAAAATATTGAGGAGGAGTCAATGAAAAAGTTTCTCCCTGTTGTGTTGTCAGTCTGGTTTTTTGGACAGAAAAGTTAATGGAAAGGATATTTAGGTTAGATAGATCAGGATTTTTTAAATGTAATTGATAGCACAGAAATACTGAACAGTGGCCTCTTGGTAGATAATACTGAGGGTCTTGAGTGATGATGAGGTCTTTTGTTCAGTGTGCCTCTTGATGTTGAAGCAGTTGCTAGTTTTATTCTTTGTTATTTGAATAGCTATCACAAGCAAACTCCAAACAATACTAAAAATTATTTGATACTTTTTTTTCTTCTAACTTGCTGAAAAGTATGAGAATTTATTGTCTGATTGTTTGGGGGGTTGTTTTGAGTGGGTCAGGTGAAGGAGGTGATTTTTCTGTTTTTCTGGAGTTCTGCATATTTAGAATTGTTTAGATGGTCAGAGATTTGCATTTAATGATGATATGTTTGGCCTTAGGAAGTAGACGTCACTGCTTGGTCTGAGTTCCCTCTTGAACTAATTATGTTAATCACATTATATCTAGAGCAATTATCCTCAACATGTGCTTATACTAATGTTTGTTGTGTCTTTGTTAGGCTTGAATTAGGAGTGTTTAGGTTTTTTCTGTCTACTCAAAAATACTGTTTCTCTTTACTTATAAGCCTGACTTCACAGAATCGTTTTCTGCTCAGTACTGCTAGCTATATTAGAAAATAAACAGATGTTGATTTTTGTCATTTCTCAGTCTTTCGGTAAATTAGGACATGGAGCTTCTTTTAGTATAATACTGAGAAATTGGTTCTCCAATTTTCTTACTATTTCTCTTCAGTTTACATTTTGAACATTTCCAGATGATCAATATCTTCAGACAGAGAGTGGACAGTGTAAGAGAGATAGTATTGCAATAATGGATTAATTAACATTATGTGCAATACAAAACCATTTCCCTCCTGTGTGAGACAGCACTCCTGAATGATGTCTGGCCCTGCTGTTCTTTGTTTTCAGATTGTTTCTCCCCTGTAAATAGATCTTTTTTTTTAGAGTAAAAAATAAAGCAAACAAAAGAAAAAAGAAAAAACCCCTCACTAATTGGTGGAGAAAATCCATTCTGCTGAGGTATGTGGAGACTGTATACCCACGTAGCCAACACTTTTTAATAACAGTTATTTATGTCAATGTCAGCTAACCTGTTTTACCTGCATTGAAATGGAGTACAAATGTTCCCATGGTCTGTAAGCTGAGAAAGAAATAAATAACAAGGGAATAGTCATTAGCTTTTATTGGCCTTTTTAATCCAAGTGTAGAAGTATTAACTTGATTAATGTTGGCTACACAAGGCCTGTAATCAACGACTGACCAATTAGGATAAAAAGACAAAACGTAAAATAATTATAGATGTTAGCATTACTTGTTCTGTCCATTAAATGAGACTTGCATCTTTGAGGAAAAGGAAGCATGCAGTCACCCAGTCTGATAGTCTGTCACACCACATGTGCACAAAGAAAAGATATTTATTCATGGATGTTCTATATGCAAGTAGTGAAAACTCAGTTCAGCAAAGTTCTCAATGCCTTATCCATATATAATATATGGATAAAAATTCTGCCATCTCTTTTGTATCACAGGACGTACAGGAAGCCCTGAGGATGAATGAAAATTCATCTTTTACAGTGGAGATGTCTAGTTGGATATAAATGTTAATGCCATACTCTAAATGGATGATTTTATGTTTCTGTGGACAGAAGCAATTAATGATATTTGTCTTAACCTCAGATTGGCTATTAGTGAAGATTTTCAGCAGAAATTTTGCTTCTGAACCTGCTCTGTTGTCTTCAGGCTTTGAAAGCAGATTGTGTACACAGAACAGTAAATCACAGACATAGTATGGGCTTAATGAAAACCAGAACTTTTCAGTGTGTGATTCTCTAGTGATTTAGCCAACCATGATGGTGATTCAGTTACTTTATCCTTTAAAATATCTATGATTAGATGGAATTTTAGGCTAGTTGTTCTTGTGTTTATCTATCAGATCAGATTTAGTGCAGCTAATTTAAAGTGTGTACTTTTCATGGTGAGTCATAGATGGTCCCTTTATTTGTCCTAGTGGTAGATGAAGTGCTTTGGCAAAAATTACTTTATGATACTCTTCTTGGTGAAATATATCCTAGTAATTAACTTTCAACTGGACTATAAAAAACTGCTTTTGTTTTGTTTTGTTTTTTTTTCATGTTTTATGAATGAAAATTAAATTATATGTCCATGTCATTCAGCAAGAGGAAAGCCTTAGCATGACTTGGTTCCCACTGATTTACTTCTTTACATTCCCTAATTACTCCTTCAGGAGATTATAACTGTTTAAATATGTTGTAGGAGGAATACATGTACTGCACATAAATGAAAGCTGTGGCCTCTGTTTAGCTGCCATAGAGTTTTGTTTGTGTCACAAATATTATTCAAATACTTTGAAGGTGTTATTAAGCATGTAGATAGAAATTATTTGGTTCAAAACGTGTTCAAGTTTCAGACAATAAAAAAATCCAACAACAAACAAACCCACAAAACTTCGAGATGAACCTTTTTCAATGATCTTCAAAGACGCAGATATTGGACAGAAAGCCCAGATTTTGGAGAGAAAAAGTCCTCCTGAATTTTATTAAGTTGCTAAGAACTTGGAAGTCAACTATGGAATTCCTACACAATTTTCACTACAGAAGACTTAAGGATTCTGAGTGGGATATTTATTTTCATAAACTCTCTGAAAAATGGGTGCATACTAAGATGGTAAAACTTCAGATCTTTGCTTCTGAGGCCTAGTTGCATGGCATGTTACATCTACAAGGCTAAACTGCTTTTTCTTCTCTCCCAAATATGATATTGTGTCCAAGTTACCATCTGGAATAGTCCTGGGCAGATGTTAGTCCTCTCATCTGATCCCATATATTGTTTTGGGAAAGTACAAATTGGCAAGATCCAAGCCATGCTGTGGGTGCAGGATTAGTCAGGTACTGGTGATGTTCAAGCCTGGTCTACAGCTCTAATCCCTCCATTACTTCAGGCCTAGCCTGAATTAGCTATTGCAGCTCAAGGAGGGATGCTAGGAATATAGTGGAAAAATCAGCCATTAGACCTTGGGAACAGATAGAGAGCTCAGCCAAATGCAACCAAACAGGAAGCATCCTTAAGTCACTGAGAAAATTTGAGGTTAATTTGAAGTTCACATGCTCCTTACAGGTAATATCACCTCCTCAGGATATGCAGAAGAGCAAAGTTAACCAGATGTGTAGATGTCTCCAATCTGTATTTCTAGAAGTCCAAAAAACAAGCAAGAAAGGAAGTATTTTTGTTTTTCTTATTGCTTTTTTTTTTTTTTTTTTTTTTCGTAC
>VZRX01018085.1:0-22709 GCA_013398075.1 Notiomystis cincta | reverse complement strand
AAAAAAAGAGAGATGTTTTTTTTTTTTTTTTTTTTTTTTTTTTTTTTTTTTTTTTTACGTAGATCTCTTTATTGTTACAATATATGTGACAAGCTAACATTTCATCAGCACAGCTGAGGGGGACAGTGAACTGTTCAGCTAGCAGCATATGAGACTTGGGGGAGCCGCTGCACCTGGCTTTATCAATGGTGAATTAACCTGGATAACAGTACACTGAGTTTAATTGTGTTTAATTATTTTAATTCTTTAGACAAGTTGAGCAAAATGTCTGACTGTCAATTATGGAATTGGAAGAGGTTGTGTATGGTAATTTTCTCTAGGTCTGAGGGGAATGGACCATTTTTTTTCCTCATGGAATGCTTAAAGCTCAGGTATAAGGAGGTTTGTCAGGAAATTATAATGAGTTATAAAACCAATGTCAATTGGTGTTGAGCCAGTGATAAGTATAAATTCCATTTGAAGGATTTGTCTTGTTTAAGCATAAGAATGGAAAAGCTAAGAAAGAATTAATTGCCTAATTAGGTTAAAGAATAATTTCTTCTCAAAAGAATTATTGTTTCTGTTTTTTATAAATTCTGTGAAGACATTTGCATCTACTGAATTAATTATATGACATTTCAGAATGCTCAGTTACTATCCATAGTTCTTGTGTTCTTTTGTAGGAGGTTTGTTGTTATCATGGAGAGAAGTTAGCAAAGTCTGAATTTCTTGCACTGGCTACTGCATGTAGATCAATTTAGCCAGAAAAAGACCCCCAATTCTTACAGTATTATTAACTCTTTATAAAGCCTGTCTTCCTTATTATCTTTGCACTATGATGACTTTTGTGATGCTGCTACCAAACAAAGGGGAATTCTTTATTCTGCAAGAGACCTGAAGTGTAGCAGAAGTTTTATAATTATGGCTGTCATGATGAAGACAGTTGACAGATTTACCTTTTCCATAACAGAAGAATGAAGGGCACCCTGCAAAACAAATTGACTACAGATTTGAAACAACAGGATGTCCTTTTTCACACAACCCATGCCTAAATTATGAACCCATTAGCATAATATATTTGAGATGTTAAAAATGTAAATGGGTTCAAAAAGTGATTAGACACATTCCTAAGAAGAAATACTTCATCAAGAGCTGTTACATACTATGATCCTGATGCAGCCTCCAGCTGAGAAAATTCATAAGCATTTGATTGCTCTGAGGACATACTGGAGTAAGTATACTCTGTACATCTGTAGTCTGTATTTTCTCTCCTTTTCATACCATGTACATTCTTCATACTCTTTTCCTATTTCCTTTCTAAATGAGCTGTTACTAGCCATTGTCATAGACTGCAAACTCGAGTAGATGGACTTCTAGTTTAGCAGAATAGGTTTATTATTCTCTGTCATTATGCTTCTCCTCCCTTTCTGGGATTTATGTACCACCCGTTGTTAGAATTGTGAGTCAGATTGTCTTAATAACTCATTTGAATATGCTGGGAAAGGAAATGGGTTTTTATACTATAACACATTGTTTATGGATCTTCTCAGATAAGCTGCAAGAGGTCTCTTCAGTTATAGCAATAAGGCATCTTGGAAACTCTTTGGAGACAGCACCTTATTCAGATTTATGTTACTTAGCTGCAGTACTGAGCTAAATTATTTTATTCTTTCTTTTAACCTACAGTATTCAGAGATGCTCATAGTGATGATCTTCGGCTCCAGAAAAAAATGTTTCTCTAGTTGAAATTGCTTAATAACAGTGATTAAGGGACTTTCTCACATTTCTTTTTTAATGCAAAGGTAGAATGCTTTGTGTGTTTTATTGTTTATTCAGGTAACAGAAGGGAGTTCTTTTGCAGGGTGCTTGGTCTTCATCCTAAAGTGCTGGTTTCATTTCATTTGTCATTAAGTATGGGGAGTCAAAGGGAAAGAGAAAAAGGATGATGGTGTTGATGAGCAACAAGGATTAGGAAATTAATAAGACAATTCAATAATAAGTGTGGGAGGAGGAATGTCTGTGAGTTTTTGAAGGGTTTATAGCAATTGGGTGAAACTGATATCAGGTTTTAGTGACTGGGGTGGGGAAGTGGCAACAGACTTGTTACATTTGTACTAATTCAGTTCAAGAGGGTTCCCTGTGAACACTTGGAAATACCTTCGTGAAGTGCATTAGGTATTTGTATAGCAATAAAGAGATGGTTATTCGGGAGGACTTGCTGGGCAGTGATTTTGGATTTACAGTGAACACTTGGGGAGACTTGTCAAAACAACTTTTTAAGCAAGTAACTACAGAGTGACCCTTCTTTTTAAATCAGAGTTGTCATGACCCACACAGTGAATGCCATTCTGAGAGAGGAGGTTATTTCAAATGAAGTTTTAAATTACCAGAATGGGCTCTTTTTGCACTGTATAACCTAGGAAGCCATGTCATTGTGACACCTGCTGGTTTGCCATCCCGTGTACATTTCATGGTCAATCATGAATGTACTTGATGAATAATCTGAATTCTCCCTATTGCCTGTTACTTTTCTTAAACAAAATTTTAGTTTTACAGGTAATTGTTTTTTACAAATATGTACTATTATCAGGTTGTGTTTTTCAACTGTTCTCTAGCCAGAACAAGTTTTGGAGAAAATAACTGCCATCTTCCCGTCTACTAATAAGATTGTGTTCAAAAAAGGCTTTACTTCTGAGGAGTAAACAGTGGCCATAAATCTCTGATACGTTTCAATGTTTGAGATATCTATTGTAGCAGCCAGCTCTATACACCAAGTACAGTGAATATATATATACACACATCCAAGTACAAAGAAAATGGCACCATATAATATTTACAAATATTTTCTCCTGTTCTGCGGGTTTGGGTTTTTTTCATCAAAACCTGTTTGTTGCAATGATTAATAACACATCAGATTTTGAATCAACATAGTTTGAGTAGGTACAGAAAAAATTATAGCTCTTCAAAATTCACAGTCGGTGTCACAGAACAATATTGTAGAGTCACAGAAACATAGGAGATCTCAGAAATACTGCTGTTTGTCATAGTCCAGTCCAGCATTTTTTACTGACCATTTTTAGATGTAAACAGCGATGGGTGAGCTACTGGCCCGTGTTGGCAGTTTTGTATTTCACAAATAGGTCTTTATGATTTGAGAATGGATAGGCTCAAATTCTGGAATACACACTACAACTATGTGTCTCTACGCAGTTTACAAATGTGGATGATTTGTTATCATTTTAAATTCAGCATTTTTTAGTTTATGTAGTTGTCCATCAGCTACATATAGAGATGTTTCTAGAGCACTTCTAGGAAAATAGAAGTGCAGATAGAATCTAGCAATGTTTCTGAGGGCAGCTTAAAAAAAATTAATTGGGCAGGTTTCTCACTGTTAGCAGTGCCAAAATAATTCTTTTAATAGAAACAATGAAAGGAGAAAAGCTATATACACAGAATCTCCAGGAATAAATGTCACGTTGGAAGTTCAGCTTGTTTCTTTTCTTTTTTCTTCTTGTAAATCTAGTTAAAGAGAGAGAATATTTGATTTAGATTTTCTTCATTCTTAATAAATGTGCATAAAACCTTGGATAGTATTTGAGTTATGATACTTGTTTTTCTTTATTTTTATGACTCATCTTAAAGCAAAGGCTCATTTCAAATATTACTATATTTTCTCTTGAAGTTTGCTCAGCTCCACAATTAATTAGTTGAGTTTTTGAAGACCTGTCTCTTCTACAGACTGTTAAGAAATTATTGGCTTTTTCTGAGTGATTATCTTTATGTAGATCTTCAGGCATTGAAATCAACACCTGCTTAGCTCAGCGTCATCTATTTGTATTTGTACCCTATTTTCCTTTTGATAAATAGGCAGAATGAAACCTGGTGTTATTTCATTTTCTCTACCTCCCTAGACTTATAATTTTAAAAATATATATTAATATATTTCTTAATTATAGGATTGTTGGGAGAAACACAATTTTACTAGGTTTTAATTCCAAGGTCTGCTATTTCTTTTTACATGTTACTGTGATGGAATGATTTTCCTTGGTCTCAAGCTTTTCTCTCCCTCATGATATGTCCAGATCCCTCAGATATGGTTGGTTATGTTTCACTACTCTTTCTGAAGGTGGATTTTCTTAAAGAATGCAGAAACAGAAGCATTTTTTTTTGTACAGTAGATAGGTGAGATTCATCTCAGAGGCAGGCAGTCAAGAATTTTTTTACTCAATTTCATAAAACTTTGGTGAGATCTGACTCCACTTTTACCTCTTTGAAAAAACTATTTAATAAGAGCTGCTGATCTGACTGTTTTCATATCCTTGAGGTTTCATTTGTATGTCTCAAAAGGTTAATGAAAACCTTTGCTGTGGTAAGTGACAGCACATTTTAATAAGGAGAATAAAGTAAAAGAGGGATAGGCATTTCTTCATTCTTACCAGGACCTCTTTTCAGACATTAGCATTGGATACCTTGGCTTTTGAAAATGTTTTTAAAACATGTCCAGGATCCAAGCCTAGAGAAGGAATGAGTGGGAACAGGCTTGGTAACTCTTGTGTTTCCTCAAGGAAACAGATTAGGAATCTAGAGAAAGTATTGAATTTCTGCTCTGACCTCTCAGTAATCCTGTTATCTCAGTCTGACCTCTGCTTTGAAAGTACCTCAGCTTAGTTGCTGGGGACTGTATTTAGTTAATTGTATTTCATTTGATGTCTTTAATCTTTGCAATTTTTCCTTTTAGTGGTTGCACAGAATATTTGTTGAGTTCCAGATACTGACATCTATATACACAGGAATAAAAAAATCACAAAGCTCCAGTTCATTTTATTAAATCTAATAGAAAGACCTGGGTTACTGCAAAAGCAGAATGTATTTTTTCATAGAAAAAATATCTGAAATTCCTTATGACCAGCTGAAATGCTGCAGAAAAATACATGCTGAACAGTGGTGCTTTTCTTTGAGTTGATGATACAAAAGTCTTGTTTTGCACCTAAAAGATATCTAAAGATGAAGCTCAGTGACTACCCAAAATGTTACTGTATGCAAAGAATAAGTTAAAAAAGATTTTCAGTACTGAAGTATTTGTTCCTGCCTTTCATACTGAACTCGTATCTGGAGAAACCCCCTAACTTGCTTCTAAATCCTCATCTTATTGAGCCCTTGAACAAATTCAGAATCTTACAAATTTTTCACTACTAGTTTCAGCATTTACTAGAAAATTACTGCTCTGAATATTAATGTTTCAAAGATACTGTGGCATAATACATGAAAAACTGAACTTCTCTGTCAGTAAAGAAGCTTAGAAAACAGCTTACCTGCTTATCCCACTCATGCTTTTTGTAAACACCCTTGGCTACGTTCCCAGTAAAGATAGGAATATGAAGTGGCTTTACCAAGTGTTTTCTTTCTTTCCCTTATGTACTGAAAGGAGAGCCCTTTGAGGGAGCATAGGACGGATGAGAAAAGGACAAAAGCAGGATTAGGTGCATGTAGGCTATGAAAAGGAGGAGTGGATTGTATAATCTATTGGTGATGGCAGGCTGAGACACTCACCTTTTTCAACTAATTAGCACCCCAAAGATGCAAACAAATATGTATTATTTGTTCTATTTCCTTTTCTTGCTGATTTTCTTTCCCATGAAGTAGGATGCTACAGAGCCTGGGTTTCCTTGGGCTTAATGAAAACCTAATTTCCAGGATATAACAAGTTGCAATTTAATTATTAAGTCCCGCTTATAATAATATTATCTGTCAACTTAAACCAACACCCTAGAGTGGGCTTCTAAAGGAAGGCATGCAGTTATATACTTGTTTTATGTTTGTGGGAAATCCTTTTAAGCATGAAATTGAAGGACACTTGCTAAATTGTGTATGGAACAAGAAATAAGTTTAGTGACTGATAATATTTCAAATGAGAACTTTTAAAGAACTTAATAAGGATTTTAGCTTGTTTTCATAATGACAAACTGTCGTTAAGTAGGGGAACACAGGATTCCATCATTAAAAAAAAATTCTTTTTGAATATTTATTTTGCTGTGTTTTCTGTGGATCAAATTATGTACAGTATGATTATGACTAGCATTGACCAGCTGATAGACTACATTGAAAGATGATTTTGCTTAATTTTTACACTCTAAACTACCTCCCAATATGTTGCCCAAGCGAATGTGTCTTTGGGGACAGGACCCAGTCTGCACCACATGGCTGGCTGCCAAGCCTTCCCACAGCCATTATTTTCCACTCTTTACTGCACAGCAGGATGCATCCATCCATTCACAGCATTGAGCCATCGCTTTTTATTTTATGGTAATCTTTTGTATTAGGTATTCATAGGAATAAATTCTCTCTAGCTATGTAGGTCGTATTTCTCCCAAGACAAAACTGAAACATAATAGATGCTTTTTATTTCCTAAAATGTCTTTGAAAAAATTGTAGTTTCTAGCAATGGGTTTTTCTTGAGATTGAACACATTTTTACTCTGCATTGTTATCGTAGGCCCACCTTATCCAATTTCATTGCCGTACTACAGTTGGCAAGCAAATAAAAGTAAATTAGGGAGTAGGTTTGCATTCCTCCAGTATATCTGGAATTGTAATGGAAAAAGAAAGTATTAAAGGCAGTAATACAGTGTAAGTAAGTTACTGGAATCACAGGCATCTTTTAGAACAAGGTTAAGGAATCTGTCATTGCTATCAAAGCAAGTTTCTCTCCGTGCATGTTTTCTGCTTGAGATTTGGCTAAATAAAATCAAAACTAGGAGGCTAAAGATAATTTTCTGTCTTAATGCCCTTTTTCTTTAACTGTTCCTAAAATATTGCCTCCTAAACAATCAATTCTAAATCATTCAGATGCAGGATGGACCAAAAGAAAGAGTATACTCAGAGGTATAACTTAGCAGTGTTTGTCTTGATTGTTAAGAAGTATTTCAAGATTTGAAGAGAATAGTGTGAATTCTTGCATAAACCTTTCTCTACGTGCTCTACAGGTACCTAAAACATATTAAAACTTCTTACTCATTCCAGTCCTGTGCTAAAGGAAACTAATAAATAGAAATGAATGTTGATGTGGTCATCATGTTCTCTGAATGGAAGAACCCATTAAATCTAGACATCTCTGCAACTGCTACATTTTACTAAAGAGGATGTGTCTGTGTCTCCAGCCTGAAGGAAGCCATAATTGCATTTTGTTTTATTAAATATTAAGCTATTACATATGAATGAACTTGTCATGTTAAAAAAAAGTAGCAATCATCTTAGCAAAGAGAACTTTCAATGCCTCCTTGAGAGTCTTCAGAATGTCAGGCTCCTTTAGTCGGCACCAACTAGCCTTGAATAGTCCAGTCATTAGGAAACTGAGATGCCAATGAA
Source organism: Notiomystis cincta (assembly GCA_013398075.1). Taxonomy (NCBI): domain Eukaryota; kingdom Metazoa; phylum Chordata; class Aves; order Passeriformes; family Notiomystidae; genus Notiomystis; species Notiomystis cincta. The sequence continues at coordinate 15,366 of VZRX01018085.1, read as the reverse complement.
TCCTGTCTGCTCAAGTGGTGTTCACACGGGCCAGAACCTTCTTGTTCCCAGGAAATAACTCTGTGATTGATTTAAGCCTGCACTGCCTGCCTTCAGCTTCCATCCCTGGGTGTGTATATCCAGCCTTTCCCATGCACTGGTCGTTTTGCTTATGTGATTGTATATTATATCTACGGCTCACTGTCGCAGCTGTAAACTGCCCCAAGGCAGTAGGGAGAGCACAGAGGTGGCAGTTCAGGATCAAATTGTTTACTGCTGGCATGAACCTGCACCTTGACATTCCTTTCTAGGTAGTTTCATTTCTTCATGAAGAGACAGTTTCAAATATTCTACTCTGAGATGGCATCAGTTGTATGTTATTAAGAAATAGACAAACACTGACAAAACACTGGATATGGTTTAGATAATAGAATTACAGAATGGTTTGGGTGGGAAGGGACTTTAAAGATCATCTAGTTCCAAGCCCCCTGCTGTGGGCAGGGACACCTTTAACTACATCAAGTTGCTCAGATCTCCATCCAGCCTGGCCTTGAATACTTCCAGGGATGTCACAATCTCAATTTATCTAGGTAGCTTGTTCCAATGCCTCATCATCACCCTCTCAGTAAAGAATTTCTTTGTAGTGTTAAACCTAAACCTACTCTCATTTCAAATCCATTTCCCCTCGTCCTGTCACCATGTGCTCTTGTAAACAGTCTCTCTCCATCTTTCTTGTAGGCTTCTTTGAGGTACTGGCAGGCTACAATTACATAACCCCAAAGTCTTTTTTTCCAGGCTGAATAAAATGCCAATTCTCTTACTCTTTCCTTATATGCGAGGTGCTCCATCCCTCTGCTCGACTTGGTGACCCTCCTCTGTACTGACTCCAACAGATCAATGTTCTCCTGTGCTAATGGATCCTTCAAAAGAAAAAGTGCTATGCAATTCTTTAAACTCTGGAGAAAGATCCATGCTTTGAAATTGTACACGTCCCTCTTTGAATCATTTTCCATGTAGGTATCAAAGCAAGGACTTTCCAAGAATGACGTGTTAGACTGAATAAAATATGCACAGAGAGGACAGGATGCTTAAAGGAGTTAAATATTAAGCCAGATTGTACTAATAAAAGTTGCAGAGAGAAGTGGTGTGCATTTGAATAAATCTGCACATATGGGAACTGGTATATATTAATTTGGAGTGAAAGCTGAATTTTCAGTTTGTTAGCTATCTCTTTTTATAGTAAATCCATTTTGGCACATTTTGAAGGTGACAGGAATTTGCATCTTATTCAAGTTCATTAGAATCCTAACAGACACCACTTTACCAAGTTGAGACATTGCTGTGGCTGGAAGAAAGACAACAGAAAGTAAGGCAATCAATTACAAATCAGTGATTCCAAAGTGAATTCATTGTATGCTAATAATTCAAAATGGTGAAGAGAAGAACAGATAAAGCACCTAAGGTATCAAATAAGCCAGTGTGGCACAGCATTTAAAACCACTGACCTACGTGCTAGATGCATTTGGCTGGACTTCTGTCTATTTTCTGAGATCATCACCTCAGACAATAAGACTTACATTTCTATGTGTATTATTTCTGAAGCAATTTCATTTTTACTTATTATACATCTTAGTATAAATTTTATATATACAGTTAAAGAAAAGCAAATGTAACAGGCTTTTTCCCTTTCAGCTGTTTTAGAAACTGTCAAACTTGAAGTCCTTTTTATAGAATTCAGGCTCAGAATGCATGGAGTAACTTGGAAGTGACCCTGGAAAATAAATTACTGTTTTATAGAGCTTTTTCTGCATTTCTTTTGTGCTTTTGTTTCATTTGGCATATTTGTTTTTGTATACTAACTCATAAATGTGATTTTATAACGCTTATTTGTACTTTTATGCTATTTTGAATCCAGCAGCTTTATTTGCAATATTGCTGTCTTTTTTTGTATAGTTAGTGTTGTCTAATGAACTTATAAATACTTCATTCTACTTGAATTTTAATAATGCCATCTGTTCACTTGATGGAAAATGGCAAAGCACACTGAAGCAACTACCTATTTTTTTTTTCTTGACAGCTGTATTTTTAAAGCTTAAGATTTAAGTTCCCAGCATTCTTTTTTCTTTAATAGTAGCAGGTAATATTGCAAACAAAAAAATATTGCAAACAAAAGAGATTTTTTTAATGCAAATCTTACCTTGTAATTTACATGTATGATTTTCTTTAGATGCAGTTTGGGGCTTTTTTGATGTGTAATAAGCAGTATTTTTTTTAATATTACTGGATCTTGTTTTATACCATGGCAGAAAGTAAAATAATCCTGGAGAGGTCAGTAAAGTACATCACCATTGGTAGCATCTGACATCTTTGTCCAAGCTGCTTGCCCATCGTGGCATTTTTGTCCCTCTCTCCCTGCACATCCTTCTTTTGAAACTGTTGTGAAAGTCTTTTCTTTGGCTTTTCTTTCTGCTTTCAGTCTTGCTTTATTTAATTATGTTAATGTTTGTCTTATAAACCACCAGCTTATTATGTAGTGATTAGGCTTTTCTCTTTGGTGTACTGTTTTGTGACTTAATCTCATTCCTGCAATTAGTTGTCAAAACAAGTGGCCTGGTGTCAGGTCCCCTAGTAGCTCCTGGGGGAATTTGTGCGGCATGTGAAAATTGGGTGGCCTTGTATGTATGCCTGAGGAGATGTCAGACCCAGATGGGTTAATTAACACAGCTCTGGTGTTTCTGAACTAGGTAGATGTAGTACATAAAGAAGTGTCTAAGAAGCAGTTGTGTCACGGGGTTGTTTTTCTAAATTCCTCGTCCAAGTGGTTGTGTGACGCTTGCTTACGTAAGAAACTCGTGTTGGTCTTGACAGAACTCTGTGGCAGGACTGATGGAGGAAGTTGGGAAGAATGATGCTATAACTGACAAATTATGAGATTCTTCAATCATGACTGTTGCAAAACTGTTTTGAAGGCATGGTGAGAAGGGACTTAGATTATGAATTACCCTTTTCATACTTGCAGGAATAGATTTCTCGCTTGGTTGCTGGCTCTCAGTGTGTGATCATTAGTAGTTCTCTTAGATTGACAATTTGGGAGATAGACACAGCTCCTTATCTCAGCAGGTGGCAACTTCAGCCGTGCTGAAGAGGTGAGGTTGGCTCTGGTTCCCTTTATTCCACCGACAGAAGTGGTACTTCCACTTTCTCTTACTGCTGTGTTAGATATAGTTTATTAGCTTTCCAGCTGATTTCTTTATGTATGTCCTGGTTTCTTATTAAGTATTTCAATTAATTTACCATCTGCATTGGATTTTGTTAGTTAAATAAAAAATGCATATTAAAGTAATTTTGTCTTGCATGAACACATCCAGTTCTTCATTTACTCTAAGCTTGTAAATCTGAATTTGCAGTTTTCCTTTGGACATTTTTGTTTTCTTGACATCTCTCGGGTGTGTAGAGAAATGTGCCGGCTTGGACACATTTCCTTCTGAAATTTCCAGTGTAATCTCTTCTCTGTGTGTGTGTGTGTGTCTGAGGCACATATGCCTTGCAACCTCTAAGGATGAGATGATTTCTGTCACCAAGTCTTTCTCATGTTCCTGATTGCAGAGATACCACGATTTACCTCCCTTTTTTATGGTTTAATATTCAAGGAGCTAGATTCTTATGATGGGGCTGTCATCAGTGGCTGATAGTACATCCAGCCCTCAGTTTGAAGCCTGTGTCAAAGTTTCTGAAACTTTGTGAAAGTTGGTATGCAGTAGATTNTGTGTGTGTGTGTGTCTGAGGCACATATGCCTTGCAACCTCTAAGGATGAGATGATTTCTGTCACCAAGTCTTTCTCATGTTCCTGATTGCAGAGATACCACGATTTACCTCCCTTTTTTATGGTTTAATATTCAAGGAGCTAGATTCTTATGATGGGGCTGTCATCAGTGGCTGATAGTACATCCAGCCCTCAGTTTGAAGCCTGTGTCAAAGTTTCTGAAACTTTGTGAAAGTTGGTATGCAGTAGATTTGTTGGCATAGTGGAGCGTGAGGATGTGTTTGTAGGCATACTCAGAAATCATCAGTCCACTGAGGACTGGATTCTACCTGTCAATTTTTGTGGAACCTCTTGTTGAGCCAATCTGGGTCAAAGGAGAATCTGGATGCTGATGTGCCAAGGTGCTTAGTGACCATATCTCCTGATGCATGTGGACTGCAGGTGCCGTGACTTTGTAATGTGTTTTGGTGCTGGAGTGTTTGATGTCTTGGCTGTTACAGCGTGTCCTCGAGGTTACACAAGACCAGTCAGAGCTATATAAACGGGCTTCTTTGGGAACATTCTTGTTTTCAGCCAGGGACAACTGATATTCCTCACATTTTTATCTTGTCTTTTAGTAAGCTCACTGTTCAGTAACCTCCCTCAATTATTTCATATAACCTTAATATCATCTTAGAGGTTCACAAGTGGCTGAGTCTCTACAACTTAATGAATGACCATTCTCCCATGAGCAGTGGTAAATCAACACAGCTACTCATTGCTGGGGTATTTAACTTCCTTTCATTTTAAGGAACTGGGTGTCAGACTGCTTTGGAGAATTTTTTTGAAATCATACTGCATGGATCCCTGTCTGAAAACTTTTCTAAATCTGGCCTTGCATTTTTAATACTGCATCTGCTATTAGAGAGAGTTAAAATTTTGCATTTGTTCAGATATCATTAGAAGAATACTGAACTCCACAATGCCTTGGATTTTTGTTATTTTTGTTGTAGAGCAGCCAGAAAGATGATTTTTTAAAATTATTTTCTTCTTGTATAAATCCTGAGAATTATAATTATCTGTCATTATAAAATCTTTTTAGAATAAAACTGACTAGTTCAGAAATTCATAAGGTGCTGTCATTATCTTTCATGGAGAACTGTCTATAATTTTGTAGTTACAGATTCTGTTCCTTTCCACTCACTGAAGTTACATTTTTTTTAGGCAGTCTTTTCATTGCAAGCAAAATGTTTTACTCACAGTGGTGGTACTGATAAGCAGTAAATATTTCAATCTTCTCTTGGTTTCAATCTGTTCATCATGTTAGTGTAACATGTCATTTGTCAAAGTCTCCAAAGTCATGAATTATCTGCACATCATTATTCTGTAATATTCAACTCAGTCACTGAGAGCTTGATTGTGATTACTAAAAAATCAGCTGAAATATCTTAAAAGCAAAAAAGGCTTAATTTGTAAATTTTAGTCTTTTTCATTTTTTTCCCTGATTAATTTAAACAGTTTTTCAGGTTCTTGGTTTTCAATCTCCAGAGTAAAGGAAATAAAATACATCTCTAATACAAATGTACCTATGTTGTAGTTGCAGTATGGTTTCTTCAGAGAGATTGAAATTATTCCCCTGACATAAATATGTTTCACACTGGATCACTGCACCCTCCCATGTGGTAACCTACCATCTCAAACTCTAATGATCCCTTACCCTTGTTGACGTTAGCAACTTTTCCTCTGGGGCATTTTCTTTTGTTTCTTTTGTCAGCTGTTGTAAAAGGAAGAAAACTGCTCAATCTCGATTTTTCTGCAATTCCTGAGGATTTTACTGCAAAGTTCAGTGACATGACATTTGTTTTCAATGTAGTCAGAGGTGCAGAAAGAAGAAAATCAGGCAGGCTGCAAAGCTTCTTGTTCTACTTCTGATTCTCTGTAGTGATAAACACTGGAATCTGAAAATTTTAAACAATTTCTTAAGAGTCTGATAGCTTACAGTTTTATTACATGGACATCTTTTTCCTTAAAAAACAATCTTTTATGTTTCTAAATGGAAGGAGATGATAATACAGTGATCAAAAAGGTAGGGATGAGAACAAAATAGAAATAATTAAAAGCAAAAAGTTTACTAAAAATGTTGGTATCTGATTCTCTATTTCCCCAGGGTAAGTGAAAGATTACATTCTTCCTAACATGTGTAAGATTATTATGTTCTCTTGCTGTCACTGAGCCACATGCAGTATTTCCTGCTCCAGAAGCTGACAACCTGCTGAAATCTCTTGGTCTGTTTGGGCCAACAAGTCTTGGAAGCCTCGCTCCATGCCAGGGATGGGAAAGTCACAGCACTGAGCTGTATGATCCCATCCCTTTCCTCGTGGGGCTCAGAGTGGAGTGTGGGCTGTATAAAGACTTTTGGAAAGCAGGAGGAAGTGCCTTTCCTTAAAGTTCTCTAGGCATCTTACCAGTTGGGAAGAGGTATTCATAGTCTATGAATAAACAACCCAAACTCAAGAGGCCCAGCAGGGTCCAAAAGGTATGCATGTTTTTAAAATATCCAAATGTCTTGCAATGGACAAGATCCAGCGGGGCTTTCTCAGGCTGTTGGAGTTTTTTGTAGGACCTGCTTCAAGCAGTGTTCTCTTTTAATCATCTCCTTCAGCCCTGAATCACTATACATAACAGAAATGCCATGACATTTAATACATAAAAGCATTTCTAGTTTCCAGTGCATGCTGTAGCAGTTCTATTGATTTTAATGGAATTGCTTAAGGTATATCTGAGTAGTGTTTGAGCCAACAGCAATGCAATGTTTTCCTTCCCTTTGAAAACACCTGCTGAACACAATAAAACTTCAATTTTGAAGTTTGAATCTAGTGTTTGAAAAATATTCAAGAGTAAAAGGGCAGGTCTATTCAAAAGTGAGGAGACAGATTAGCAGTGATAATGATAATGCTGTTTCTTAGATACATTGATTGCAGTAAACTAAGGATACTTTATACTTGGCAACCAGGGCTTCTGGAGAAAAAAAAAAAAGGCAGAAAATCAAGTTTGATTTAAAAAGAGTAATTCTGAAATCGTGTTACTACTAGATGAGAGACTTCCTTCACCAAACATGCTTCCAAGACATGTAATCAATTTCAAAGAAAGCTGCAGTGAAGCTAGTGGAGTGAAAGCCAGGCAGAATTAAGTGTAGGACAAGAAAAGCAGTAGATATGAGCATAAAGGTACAGCTGTAAACTGGTAAGCATGAAAAAAAAATCATAGACTCTTTTACGAGCTCTTCAGCCCATTGTCTTGTGGCCGCATTCTGGTAATAAACAATGGTGATTGCACCTCGTTGACTGATAAGGTAGATGAGCTAACCCATTTAACACTCTTGTCATTCAACAGCCCTGTGGAATAGGATATGAAGTCATTGGCTAATTACCATAAAACACAATCTCTTGGTAAAGCATATTTACTGCTGGAAACTATTAAGTTTCCTCCTGATGGTCAGAGCCCAGGTTCCAACATGATTTTTGCTGATGTGTATTAAACTTGAGAGACTTCTGTAGAATTTTATGGAGCTTTTAGCAGATGTGTTAGGTTAGTTTAAATTGCTTAGATTAGTTTAAATTGTCACTTTAAATTGATTTTTATGATCATGGGTGTATAAGTGTGGAGCTACCATTGGTATTTTTTGTATTACTAAGCAATTTTGGCAGCAGAAGCAAACCCTGGATCTTCTTCATGCCCTTCTGTTCTCACAAGGTGATCCTTTAGGAAGATGCCTTCTAGAAGACTGTAATAAGCCATCCTGCAAAATTGCTCCAACTGTTTCATCAGTTTAGTGCGGGCTAAAACCATACAAAATAATAAGCTTCCAAAATAACCCGATTTAGGTATGTCTAATGAAGTCAAATGCACAGTCTCCTGAATCCTATTGTGTGTAGTGCCCTGTTTGCTTATATGCAAAGGAATGTATTAAAATTTTAGGACACCTGGCAGACAATATGTTTCTCTGCTTATCATCTGCAGTGAAGTCGTGGCTCAGGCCTTATTTATTGTCTGATGCATGTTACTTAAGAAGAAGAACAGAGCATCCTTTTTCAGGAACTTAAAAATAAAAATGTAGATTTTATTTTTCTTGTAAAATAGCTGTCCTGCTTTAGGGAAAGAAACAGTGTGCCACCAGTGATCAATCTAATGAATATTCCCTTTCAATGTCTAAATCTATGTTTAAACAAACTGTCTAAATTAGTTTTTTGTGAAGTAACACAACAAATGCTTCTGAATTGTGAGATAAATCCAGACTGTTGAAAATCAGGAGAGCTGTTCAGGTGCTATTAATGAGATTATGCATTAAAAGAAGCAAGAATGTTTTTGAGGGATGGCTTGAAATTTCTGTTGCTTATGTGTGATAGTTACTGCTTTAGGAAACTCACCCTCAGCTGAGGTGTATTTGAAAGATCTCTCATTGGAGATATAAGCTGCCAGATTCAAGATGTCTAAAAAAAGGATGCAAATTGCAATTAAAATAGACTGACCAATTTAATCTGACTGATGCCATTCTACCACAGAGATAAATTAAACCTGGTAAACTTTATTTCAGGGTGGTGAGATCAGTTTTTAACCAATCTACACAAATTGATGTGGAATTTCTATTTATCTATAGGTGTATGACACTTTTCAAGGGAAAAAAACCCAGCAAATATATCTGTGCTGGTCTATTTCCATTACAAACAACTTGTGTCTTATTATCTGAAGCCTAAAGCAAATTTTCAAAAGAAAAATTATTAGGCCAATCTGACATCTGCTGTGTGGGAAAACATTCCTTAGGAAACTGTGACTGTAGAATTATCTGGGATATCATAAACAGAATTAATCCTGTGCATTTGTTTGCTGTCTTCAACAACAATAGTGTACCAGCAGTAGTATTTCACCACACAGAAAAAAGAACAGCATAAGACCAGGGAGAAAGTCAATATTGTTTCTCCAGAAGAGTTATAAACTAACCTGGCATTAGAATCATTGCTTCCATGGCAAATGCCTCAAAATTTAATGTTGGAAACTTGGTTTATAATAAAGTTTCTTTGTGATTACTCTGGCTTAGCATTTTGCAATTGTCAAAAATTTATGGACTTTTGTTTTGTTTTGTTCTGTTTTTCAAAATGCATGCATAGAAATCCACGTAAGAAATACGATATTTTTTAGTGTTCAAAATGAAATCTCAATTTTTCCTCTTTAATGAACAGTTACACAATTTAGCACCTCTTCACACACACACCAACAAAAAGAATCCCAAGCTAAACTAAACCTAGCCTCATTTATACTGTGCCAAACAACAAACTTCCGTGTTTTTTTTTCTATCTGTTCCCTTTCTTATTTTCTGCTTCTTCCTGTCTTATATAGGGGTTTACTGTGGAAGCTTTCCCAGATGGCTGCTGTCTTAAATTACTATAATGATTATTATGCATACCTGCAGTGTACTGTGCAGTATTAATTAGAATTGTATAGGTAGTTAAGCTGAAATTGCAGTGGCAGTTATGTCTTACAGTGGTGTGAAAGTGATAGAATTGTGGTGGTAATCATTTATATTCTATGTTACAATACATAGATTTTTTTTCAGTAGAGGGAGATCACTAGTATGATTTACCCATGTTTTCCAACATTTTCCATCATGACTTGGGTAAGAGGATGAAGGTTTGAAGTTAATTTTGAAGATAAGATTATTAAATTCTTTTTGGGGGATAGTCATGCTGAGTACTAAAGGTACTGAGTGAGAGCTAAACAGGTGGCAAAGTTAATTCTTATAAATGCTGACTACTTCACATGGGGTAAGTAATTTTACGCATACAGTGGGTATGTGTGTATGGGGGGTATCTTAGTTATAATTTTGAGAGAAATATCAATTTTACAGGATATAAATATTTCAAAATGTTAGCCCAGGGTTTAGTAACGATCAAGAAACAAGTAAAATGTTAGGAATTATTCCTTTCAAATAGAGAGAAACTCCCTAAATCATCACTGTGTCATTCTGTAAGTCCTAGTTGTGTTTTCCTGAGCTGCAGTATTGCCTGTAATTCTGGACTTCCCATCCCAGGAAGATGCAGTGGGACAGAGGCATTAGGAGTGGTGAGAGTTACCAGCAGCAAATCAGACCAGACCTCTCAAACCAGAAAAGGTTTAGATGGGATATGAAGCAGAGAAGGACTTGCTTGAGAGATCTGTAGAATCACAGGCTCCATAAATGAGGTGAATAGAAGGCATCAGATGAGATACATCCTGCACAGATGCAAAATAAAATAGTTTTTCTCTTATTATGTAGTTGAACTGTGGAGCTCATAGCATTTTGAAAATGCTGAAGACTGGTGACTCAGTTTTAATAACCAGCCAAACAAAATCTAACACCCCTCCTACCACACAAAAGTGTGAGGAAGAAAACCCCATGCTTTAAACAGAAAAGTATCACCACCGATTCAAGAAATTTTTGATCCATTGGTTACTGAAAACTGAAAATGTACTGCAAGGAAAGTGCCATGTCACACTGTTTTCTGTTGTTCACATTTCCTGCTGCTCAATGTGGGAAATCAGGTAGTAGGGGAGATGGATATCGAGTGTAGCTCTGGCTGTTCTTGTAACTGGTATGTAGATTTGTCTGGTTCAGGAAAATCGCTGAAACTGGCAGAGCATGTGTTACACATTGCATTGCAAGCAACAGAGCTGCCTTAAATAGCTGAATTAAGTTTATGCCTGTGTGGGTAAATTAGTGGCATACCATTTTACTGGGGTTAAGTGGGGACTAATATTCACTCATGGTTGTGAAATATATTGTTTTTCTTGGCATCGTTCAATTTTGAGGGGAAATCTGTAATTGCTATAGAGGATTCTTTCATCAGAAATTGTGTATTAAATGTGTTTTCTAGAAAATGGGGGGTTTTCTACCTTTATTGTTTAAAAGTTCATCTTAAATGGTAAGATATGAAGAGCCTTTGGTAAATAAAAACATATGATATTTTCTGTGAGATGAAATCTATTTCCTGAGTTAATTTTAGTTTCTGAAGTATGGTAATTTGATTCCTAGGACCAAATAATAGGTTACAACTCTTCATGTTTTCAGAAACAACTAACCAACAGAAGGTTTGTAAAGATGTGTTTAAGCTACTTTTAGTGTGATTAAACTGAAAGTTGGAAACTCCTCCTGTGGCAGATGTGTTCTTGCTGTATAGCTGCTTTCCCCTCATTTTCAGAATTTCAAAATAAAACCAATGTTTTAGCTGGTGCTCTGATATTGTACCTGTGTTTATTTATATGTATTAAACTTACCAAAAATACATGAAAGTCTGTTTGCATTTGAAAGGACAAAACATTATCATTTGTGTGTTTATATGTGGGTATATATATATATACACACACATATAAAATCTTGTCATCTATTTTCTTTTAACATATGCCAGATCATATTCTTCTTTTCTTATGACTACAAGACTTTTTTTCCACATCCAAATAAGTCAACAGGACTAGCATCTTTGATATTCAGAACAGAAGGTCTAAGTCTGCTCACTAGCTTCCTTGTAGGATGTTGGTGGCATATATTTGGTAGCAAAGGCCTTTAATTCTCAAACTGTGCAGTGTTAACAATAGCCTTACTGAATTGGAATGTAAATGTAGTGTTTAGCTGGCCTGTGCCAGCTTCCCTCTGAGTTCTGAAATGTATGAAATTTTGTATTCTTATTAAGTCAGGATAGAATTCCTAAATACTTTATCCCAATTTCAGTTGTTTTTTTTAGCTTTAGAAGTTTTTAAAAGATCATAAATGCAAGCCAGCCTCGGGACATTTCAATCACTTGATCAAACCATGTTAGAAAAGTTTTGTACAAGTGTGCAGAAATCGTTTGAAGTTTGTTATCTTGTTCTTCATTCAGTCTAGAAAATTCCAGAATGTCTAATTTTTTGTTTTATTTCCTTTTAGATGAAACGGCTCCTAAAGAAGTCAGCAGGGTAAGTGCTGCTCTCTATCCTTTCTAAAAAAATTGGCGAACTGTTCATTTGAGATGATTTTTCCATAGACTCTGATCAAGATTTAACTCTGTTCCCTGATTATAGTGGATCTCCAGAGAAAAAAATGCTGTACAGACTGTGTAGAGAACAGTTAATAAGGAAAATAAATATTAAGAACATTTTGATTGGCTGTAAATAAATTGAAGGGTATTTTGCATTTAGAGTTCTCCCAGTGCTATTTTCATGATCCAGTTTTAAAAAGATACTTCATGGAAACTAGGAAATTCATGGGACTTTGAGCATAACATCAGACTATTTAATTAGTTGTGGCTGCCTCAATAGATGGCAAGCATAAGAAGGGACGAAAAATGCCCTATTTAGTAACTCCCTTTTGAGATGAAGTAGGGTACAATGAGCTAAATTCTCTAATTTAAAACATTTTGTGTTCTGCATGAAATATAATGTTAAATCCTAAAAAACATATTCAGCAATAGATTCCCAACCCTAGCCTTACATCTGATTTACACTTTGTCCTGTGGAATATCCGTCCATGACTGAGGACTAGTTTCAGGGATGTGTTAGGAATGAGTGCCTTTGCTGTGAAGGAGAAGAGATCAGTACAGGACAATCTGTTGTCCCCAGATGAGTCCAGCCATCCTGCAGGACCCCATAAGATGGGGGAGCCCTTACAACTTTCTGAGATGGAATCATAGTCCTGTTTTGCTCCACTTCTTGAATGTCTTGCATAAACTATTTTATGTTCCCAGGAGAAGCACAGCAATGTCAGACACATATTAAAAATAGGGCCGGTTGAAAGACTGCAAAAGCTGGCTGGATACTCTTGCTCTCAGTAGAAGTCCTTTGGAAAATGCTTGAGTATGGAAGGAGAGGAGAGCTAAGGCTGGTAGTGGAAACCTCAGTTTTGGAACTGTGTGAGGAGAGGGCTGGGATAAGGGGGAACTGAAGTTCACCTCATATATGTCTACAAGAAAGAGATTAAATATTGTCCAAAATAAGTTTATTTAAGCAGAAGTTTTCCACATACATGATATTCCATGGATTTATAAGAGTGTTGAGAATTTAGGTGAAAATTAGTATGTTTTAGCAATTCATTAGTTTTCAGCATGGTTTTCGTTCATCTCTTAGTATGCTACGGTTATGACAGTGAACGCCTTTTGGTGTAACCTAGAATTATTGTTATTAGTATATCTATATATATTGTTTTGCTTTCATAATGACAAAAGATCTGCCTAAAAATCTCAAGCTCTAATTATGTATGTGGGAAAATTCCTTTTAAGTGTCATTAATTTAGTTGACTAACATTTATCTAAAACTCTGTAAAACAGAGTTGCAAAATGTATCTCGATTACCACACCTGGGCTGTTTAAGGCAAAGAAAGCAAGTTCTGAAACCCTGAACCCCCAAGTCTGCCTTGCCAGTCACCTCTGTGTCTCTCAGACTGGTTGCAGCTATCTCAACCCCTCAAAGTCATATCTGGTGGCTTAGGGTTTCCTAAAGATGGATGGGCTGTCACTTGAAGCCCTGGAATCAGTAGGGTGCAGATGATACTTCAGACGCTCTTAAGTAAACATTTTCTCCCTTGTTTTTTTAGCCATCAATCCTAGTGCACTTGGTATGTATACTGTGTTGCACTACTATTTGGTTGGGCTTTTTTTTAAAGTAAAATACTTGACGGTACTCAGTAATACACCATGCTACAAATTAACAAGTTTGTTTGTTGTATTTTTGAATAAAGCCATATATAATAATGTAGACCATTGTAATGCATCCTCTTTCTTCAGCAGCAGCTCAAATACCAGTTTAATTAAAATATGAACATAAATTAGAATTTAAATTAGGAAAGTTCTGCATGTGAGTAATGTTTTTCAGACAAAAATACATGTTCATGCTGACTGAAGAATTATGAGTTTTGAAGTCATTAAGTGTTACATTTTTAATTCCTGAAGACATCTGCAAGAAGCAGCTTGTATCATAGGGAAGGAAAAATTAAGGTTAGTGAAAGGAAATTTATTGCAGAATTAAATCACTGATTGCTTAACAATACCATGTTAGTTAGAAAATGAGGTAGGAACATACTGAAAAAAATCTTTCCTTTTATGTTGTAGTTTCACACCTTGAAAATTTAAGATATTTTGAAATAGAAATTCTGAAATCCTTTTGTATAGGAACTGCATTTTGAATATATTATCATTTTTAGCTTCTTAGTAGAAAATTAAAGCAGCAAACTTGGCTTAATTTCTAGTTTTTGAAAGAAGGAAAAGGGAGAAAGTGGGAGAAAACAGGAGAAAACTTCCACATAATCTAAATTTTGAGAATTTTAGAATAGAAAATGAGCTTTTCAGAATTTATTATTTTTTAATTCTGGTCTACTAATGGCAAATTTGTCAATATTTTGATGTTCAGAAATTATATGGAAAGATTTCCTCATTTGGCCCAACATAATATCTGAAGGATGGTGGAGGGGAAAGATTTCCTGACTCCTGTAGACTGCTTTTGGCATAAGAACAGCTCTGGTTACAAAATACCTCATGAGCATCTGTGACCAGTGAACCTGTGAACTTTTCTGTGAATACTAGTTTCCAGTGTTTATGAAATATATGTAACTGGGGACAGAATCTCCTTTTTGTATGATGTAGTATTGGGAACATCCTTGGAAATGCTGAGTTTCTTCTGCTTACTTATTGTGCAGATGTGTGTTGACTGATCCCATCCATCTTAGCTACATAAGTGATTTTCTGGGCAGAGGGATTTCAGAAAGAAAACCAACTATTGAACTACTTGGATGAAGAAAACTTAAGCTGAATACTTTGTTATTTTGCTGGTTCATCTGCAAAAGAAACTAAAAGAGAGGAGTATGAGTTTGAGCACTAAGTACAGATGTACTCATGGAGATCTAAAGATGTAGTCCTCTGACAACATTAGTGAAAACAGTGTGCTTTGGAGACATGTTATTCTTTTCAGTTGGCAAAAATAACCCCATTCCTTCGTGAACTATAGCCAGGATTCTGCTCTACGTGCTGCTAAGTTTCCCGCGATCACTGTGTGCTCTTTTGTACCTCAGATTCTGAAGTTTAAATGAAAATACTCAATGTTCTTGATATGATCACGGCAAAATTAGCTGTTCATTTTGCTTAATAACTTTCCATTCCATGTTTACTTGAACAATACTTCCAGTGAAGCTGCCTTTTGGCGAGTACCTTTGCTTTGTAAACTCTGGCAATGCCAGCAGCTATTCGCTTTGCAGAAGTTTACCATATAAACACCAGAAAATTATTACCTAGCAAGTGACTCGCTCATTTACAGTACTTTATTCTTGGAAACAGGAATGATGCTTTAATCCTCTCCTTTCCCCTTTTTGGACTTGCAGCTTTTTGGCAGCTGCCTTGGCACCAGCCAGCACCCAGCACACAGTATGTCACTGCCAGTCACAGAATTAGCAAGTGTGTTTTCAGTAAATAGTTGCGGTAATTGCATGTATCTTCACTGTGCAACTGATAATAAAGGTTTGGGCTCTCTATGACACCTTGGCAAAGCAAGCTCATTTCTTGTAGTATCTTCTTATTAAAGATGGGATTTAAATATTTTCATGCCGTCCCAGAACTGAGACCAAATTAATCAAAAACTTACGGGAACTAGAACA
>VZRX01018081.1:0-32195 GCA_013398075.1 Notiomystis cincta | reverse complement strand
ATTTCTCTAAAAAACATGGACACATGCTTAATTTGACTTTGTTCACTTCCTATGTCCTAGGTCCCAAGAAGGTGTAGGTAGATGATCTTAGTCTGAGCAATTCTGGGTATGCAGAAAAAGTGGAAATGATAACAAAAAGGACTTTTAAGGCTGGACATGAAGATTGAATTTTAAATATTTTTACATATGGTGAACACTAAGCAAAGACTTCTTTACATAGTAGCACTGGCTGTAGTGTATGTTTGCACTGATCATCAGAGAGAGGGTTCCCAGGAAGGAGAATGCATGTTCCTTGGCAATCACGCCATACAGTTTAAATCCATTACACTCTACATGATTTAAAATGAGTCCTAAAATACCTATTGATCAGTTCCATATGTATCAGAGCCACATCCAGCATCTGGTATCCAGCTCAACAAAATAGCCCAAACTATACGCTTCATACTCCATATGGCATCACCCCAACGTCCTTTTGGAATATACATATAAGACAGACTTGAAACTGATAAATTCAGGACCACGACATTACCTTCTACTGCATTTCAAAATCACTCAAAAATGGCACCATGCCATTTGGAAAAGTGCCTGGACCCAAGCTTAAAAATATACACAATTTTTTTTGACTTCCTGAGTCTTTTTTCTGGTGACAAGTACCCCTTGAAACTAAATTTTGAGGACTAATTTTGAAAGGTTCTCACATATAAAAAATTCTGTAGCTAAACAGCCATTTAGAATCTCCAACTACCTATAAGCCACAATAGGTTCTTAAGTTCATATACAAATGGCATTGAAACATTGCTTGAAAAAGCCAAATAAAATTAAAAGATAATTTTTCTTATATTTAGGTGAAATCAGCAAAATTGATCTATTGGTAACTGGATAAAAAAGGCTAGATTTTGAAATTACATACTCTTCAACATATAGCAAATCTACACAGAGCAACATAAAGGATTAGAAAAATGTAAAATATAATTTAAATGAACCAAATGCAGTATAGGCAGGTCCACATCCTGAATGGTAAGAGGTATGTATCATTCAGGAAAATAAACATTATTGACATTACTAAAGCAGGTAAAAATAAATTATCCTGAAAAAGTCAAGATGTGGAGGCCATTAAGTTACACTCTGGAATTTCTTTTATAGATAAAAAATATTTTTAAATACCATTACAAAATAATCAGAAACATAGTAAAAGTGCATTTAATGAAATATTGTTAATTGTCATCTACAATCTGCCTGTGGACATGAAATCTATTAATGTAGGAGACCTGTGTCTGCTGAATCTCATGCTGGGTGGTCACTTGCACTCCTTGGAAATAATCTATTCTCATAGTAGTTTCTCCCTTTTCTGTATGTTTTTTTATTTGACTATCATTTGTGTCAAACATAAGGAATTGGGTCTTGTACCTTCAGCTACAGGTTATAACCCTTTTTCATTCAAATGAATCTATTAGTTAGATTCAGGAACTGAATAATATAAAAATAAATCTTTTGACTACACCAGTACAATAACAAGGTTTCGATGACAACTAAAGCCCCATTTTGCGTAAAAGGAAAATAATAGTTTTATAAGCTCTAATGAGAAGCAAGAGGGATGATTCATTCTGGCATCCTTAGAAAGAAATGAAAAAAATATATCTCACCAGACAAGGGAATTGTCCACCTCCGTGTGTTACTAGATAAAAAAAGGGAAGAGTAGGAAAAAGGGTTTTGGACAGAGAAATACCAATGCAAAGGAAAATGATAGACCACTGAATCTTGTGGAATGCTTCTGAAGAACCTGCCACAGTATTATTTGGCAAAATAGAATCATAAATGGCATAATTTATGGAGATTAGGAAATAAGTTTTGATTTTAATTACATATATGTATGTTTATATAAAGTCAAGATACATCAAAAAACATAGCTCTGACTAGCTTATTCCTTAGTCAATTGGAAAAAAAAAAACAAAATAGGTGAGTAAATCCAACTATGTTACATAAGCTATTACCTATCTCATTTGTCAGAAGTTAAAGAGAAATGCTCTTCTACAGCAGTAGCAGCAGCCAAACTGTGTGTTTAATGTTGAAGCAATCAGATGAGCAACCCACTGAATTAGCTCTGGGAGTCTCAAAACTCACAAGCAATGTTCCAGAAGGATTCGTGCACTACTGCTTTATAAAACAGAAGAGGTAAAAATGGAATCGAAGGGACTATTCCTACATGTTTGGGATCAACAATCATTTTAGGAACCATTTAGAACTGCACTGTTTAGTCCTGTCTGTGCTTTAAACTCGGGTAGGTCTGTTAATTCAATTCACATATTTCATCTGCATTGTGCAGGCATCAAAATGAAAAAAAAACAGTAATGAGACAGGCAACTATTTCCAAAATTCTTCAGGGATGTCACATATCTATTTTCTCCTCTTCCTGTTCCTTCTACTGAACAATCATTGTCATTGTTTTTGGCTTTACTTTTCTCCATCAATGCTTCTACTGCCCTTGGCAAACTCCTTGTTACCCTCTGGAATTATACTGCTTCCATTGAGGAGAATGGAATTATTTCCGTTCATTTTAATGGTCCAGTGCCAATGTCTAAGGTACTAACTTTTCATAGACTCACAGAATGGTTTGGTTTGGAGGGGACCTTAAGGATCATCTTGTTCCAACCCCCCCACTATGGACAGGCACACCTTCCTCCAGAGCAGATTGTTCAGATGCCCATCCAGACTGGCCTTGAAAACTTCCAGGGATGTGGCATCTACAGCAGTTCCAGTGCCCACCACCCTCGCAGCAAAGAATTTCTTCCTAATGCTCATGTAAACCTACCATCTGTCAGTTTAAAGCCATTGCACATCATCTTTTCATTACATACCTTTGTAGAAAGTCCCTATTTAGATTCCTTGTAGGATTCCTCTAGTTACCTGGAAGGCTGCTATTAGGTGTCCCTGAACCCCAACTCTGAACCTGTCTGTGTAGGAGAAGTGCTGCAGCTCTGTGATTAACTTAGTGGCCATCCTCTGGACCTGCTCTAACAGGCCCGTGTTCACTCATGCTGGCCTCCTGGTAGTTTTGCCCAGCTTCCTTATTGCTGGATGCATCTCTCATGAGCTTGGAGGAGATGATCTGTCTAACCAACTTTCTTGGGCCTCTCTTTCCTCTAGGGCTTTATCCCACAGTAGATCAAGCAAATCACTGAAGAGGCCAAAGTCTGCTCTCCTGAAATCTAGGGCAGTGAACTTGATGCACACCCTTTTCATTGCCCAAAGGATCTTAAACCCCACTACTTCATAGTTATTGCGGCCCAGGCTGCCCTTGAGCTTTACATTCCCCACCAGGCCCTCCTTTTTGGTGAGAACAAGGTCCAGCATAACACCTCTCTTAATTGGATTTCCTGCCACTTGGAGAAGGAAGTTATCATCCATGCATTCCACTAACCTCATGGATTTCTTATGCCTGGCTGTGCTGTCCCTTCAACAGACATGAGGGCGGCTGAAGTCCCCCATGAGGACCAGGAACTGGGAACGTGAGGCTGGTCCTATTTGTCCATTAAGAATCTCATCTGCTCAATCTTCCTTGTAGGGCAGCCTGTAGCAGATCCCCACTATAATGTCACCTGTCCCTGCCTTCCCTTAATCCTGATCCATAAGCTCTTATTCAGCTCCTCATCCATCCCCAGGTGGAGCTTTATGCACTCCAACTGGTCATGGATACAGAGGACAGTACCACTTCCTTGTGTCTCCTGCCTTCCTTCCTAAAGAGACTTTATCATTCCACTCCACTCATAGGAGCCATCCCACCATGCCCTGCAGGTGTGCGCACGTCCCTGACTCCTTTTGTTTATTCCCCATGCTCCATGCACTTGCTTAGAGACTTTTAAATTGGATTTTGATGAAGATAACTCACTGGCTGGAGTGGCTGGAATTACTATTTGCTGCCTTTCCTGTGCTCTCCTGCTGACCTGTGATCCCTCTCCAGGCTCTGGGCATCTCCTGCTGGCCCTGGCATCAAACTGGTATGAGTGGGATAGATTGGCATTCTTATCCCACAGCAACTCTAGTTTAAAGCTCTCTTCACCAGCCTGACAAATTTGTGACCGAAGATGCTGTTTGCTGACAAATGGAGCCCATCTGTCCCCAATAGAGCAGATTTCTGAAATTGAGTCCCATGGTCATCTTTGTCTAAATTCTCTTTTTTAATTTTTTTTTTCACTTTTTGAAATAGCTTATAATTGTATTCTCTGCCTCCATTAGAAAATCTCTCTATTGCTGCTGTATTTCACTTACCCTCTATAACATTTATTTTATTTAATTATGTGAAGAGTTCTGGGAAATAGTATAATGAAAGGCATTATACAAAGCAAACGTACANGATCCCTCTCCAGGCTCTGGGCATCTCCTGCTGGCCCTGGCATCAAACTGGTATGAGTGGGATAGATTGGCATTCTTATCCCACAGCAACTCTAGTTTAAAGCTCTCTTCACCAGCCTGACAAATTTGTGACCGAAGATGCTGTTTGCTGACAAATGGAGCCCATCTGTCCCCAATAGAGCAGATTTCTGAAATTGAGTCCCATGGTCATCTTTGTCTAAATTCTCTTTTTTAATTTTTTTTTTCACTTTTTGAAATAGCTTATAATTGTATTCTCTGCCTCCATTAGAAAATCTCTCTATTGCTGCTGTATTTCACTTACCCTCTATAACATTTATTTTATTTAATTATGTGAAGAGTTCTGGGAAATAGTATAATGAAAGGCATTATACAAAGCAAACGTACATTGTGTTGTAATTTGGTTTGGTTACTTTAGTGTGTTTATATGCTTCAAGACTTTCTTCCCTAATAGTTAAATTCATTTATGTCACAGATGTTTGGTTATTGGTCTCCTGCCTCTTCTTAGAGGTACTGTAATTGAGCACCTGCGTGTGGGGACAGAGGGAATTGGGGGTTCTTGATTAATTTTCTCCAGCTATAAATTATTTATTGTCTTGTACCAATCTCTTGTCATCCTCTTCGGGACTCTTTTAAACTGTCAGAGATAACTATTTACTTTTAATTGATTGCTACTTTGCGCTCATTGAGTTTTCCTAGATGACAAACACAGAAGAAATATTAAAACTAGCCTTATCTAACTACAATAGGAAGAGATGGCGTAGTACAAATTATTGCTGACAGTGGAGTCTGATCTTCTGAACTACTGAATTGCAGATAGGAAGATCTAGTCAGCCTCAAAGAATGGCTAGTGAGTTTAAATTTCTTGAGCAAACTGCTATAGCTGACTCAGTCTGAGCACAGGGATGGACTCTCTGAACTGCAGAGGTCCCTTCCCACCTCAGAGAATCTGTGATTGTGTGAAAGAGCTAGTTAAGCATCTTTTTCATGGAAAATTAGGAAAGTGAATTGGGTTCCCTAAAATCTCATGCAAAATATTGGGCAGTTCCACTACTTATCCAATCTGTCTCTCTGCACTGATTCTCTGAGCCTGATAGTACTCACCTTCTTCAGTGTGGCAGTTCCATATATGTTAAAAAAAAAATCTTACTACATTTTATATTAATGTCATATTGCAACTGTCTCTGTTTTAAAATATTTTGTCTTTGGAATCTGCCAAGCATTTATCCCACAAGATTAATGAGAAGTTGGAAAAAATATCAGCCCTTCAGATGTTAATTTTGTCATTCTGGCTCACAAAAAGCCCTTGAATAAGCTGAGAAAAAAAATTATCTCAACATAGGAAAATACTGTCCACAGTGTCATGTGGAAAAACACTCTACCTGAAAATATCCAGAGAACAGCAGTAACTGTTACCTCATGAGAGTAGAATCATTATAATATACCAAATCAATAGGAGGTCAAAGGTATGCCACCAGAAAGGTCAGCAAAATGATAACAGCATTTGGAGGAGCCAGTGGAATTGTTAGCAACATAACATCTGGCTGAAGGCTCGATAGACTTATAAATAGATTACTGTGAGCCATCATTTGTGGAAAACATCAGGACACAGGCAACTCATATTGTAACTGGCTACTTAAGTGACTTAAAAAATATTGTAGGGATGCATGGTAGAATTTATAACAACCTACAGTAATATATTAGATGTATCAAGAGTGGTATTTTTTTTAAAGCACTCAAATATAGCTATCACTTACTATATTGAAATTATCAGAGGTAAGACAAAACATCCCATTTCACTATGTGACCTCTACTGGAAACCCTGGACCTTTCTGCCTGAAAAAAGATTCGAGTCAAAAAAAGGAAACTTTTAAAATGAGGGCACTCATATCTGCCTTCAAAATATTTATTTATATAGCCCAGAAGGACAACACACTCAAAATACACATTGTCATCCAGGATGCGTACAAGGCCTTATCAGCAGAGATCCAAAGCTATACCATCCCATTAGGTTTTAGTGGGAAGAAAAAATGATGATACATAGCATATTGCTATATCTAAAGCTCTTGTCACAGTGCTGCTGGCGTGTTGCTACTCAGCTTTGATCAAATTGCTTTACACCCATATTTTACACATGTGATGAGAGATCCACAAGAAGATAATTGAACTCCTCTTTCCTGGACAGACAAATAAATCCTTGTACTCCCTTTTCAGTTACTACCTGAATACATTTCAAATGGTCTACTGCAGTCAAAAGCAGCCACTGGAAAGTAAACTATGTAGTGCCTTCTCTGTATTAGTGCTATGTGCCATTAACATCCATTTCTGAAACCTTTCTGATAGGCAAAGAACATGCAAAGGAACACAAAATCTGCAAACAAAAATCTTAAATTCCTTATGCTGATTAATTTTTTAATAATCTATTCAGCTTTGGGTATTTTTAACTTCATTAAAAAATTAATATACTTATTAGAAAATGCTTTTACATTTTTTACATTACTTTTACATGTATCATAGTATTTACACTTGAATTTTAAAAAGATATCTGTAATGGTACTTGTTCACCTCAATGTATATTCACTCTCCTCTCAGAAAAGAACTCTTTCAGAGAGGGATGTCACTTAATCCAAGCCCTATTTCTATATTCAAACACAGTTACACCAAAAATAAAATCATCGTAACAGAGTTCCCATGTATACATTGTAGTTCTTTAAAGGAAGAACAAGAAGATTCAGTCATTTAAATACAATGCATGAAGAACTGGGGTTTTCATTTCCTAACCAAGTATATTGATAGTATTTTAACTAAGCCATTATCTTTACTGCACTTCTAGAAAGACCTTATCATAAACCAGCAGTGCTTAAGGCATACTAAAATTGTAAGGATTTTCTCTCTCCAAGAATTAGCACAGTGTCCCTCTGGCACTGTTTAGAAATTCTTCATTTGCTCCACAAACATTAAAAACCTAGAAGAACATAAGTGTAAAGAGAGAACACCAAATAAGCATTATTTAACTGCATTCAAAATCAGCCTAATACTTTAAAATTACTTATTGAAGATTATTATCATGTAAGACAACTAATAATACAAAGGACAGGAAGTTTTCAAAATTCAAACCTAAGTGGCAAAATTTGTAAATATTAGTGCTTCTGTACCATGGGATTACTTTTCATTAGCAATTAAATCAGCCTTTTAAAGCAATTACAATTTCTGTGGATCAGCCCTGTCTTTTTTCTCTCTTTCTCTATTAGTCTGTTTTAGGCAGACAACAAATGGTCTTACACTAAGATAAAGTGTTTGAGTCAATGATAAAATATGTCACTTTTCTTCTTATTCAAGTCCGTTTTAGTAATTTCACACTCCTCCTTAGAAAGCAGATTTCAGTTTTTCAGAAACTTGATCAAAGAGTGTTGAGCTCTTGCTCCAGCTGACTCCAGACTAGTGAAGGTCACACATCATTTCAACAGGGGGATAGAGATCTCGACATAAGTACTGCATCTAGAGTGGTTCACAAAGGGACAGCATTTTGTATAGATGGGAACGAGAAAATCTGGATCAACTCAAAGGAGATAGCCTGGCTGGAACTCCTTAGGATGGATGCCACTCTGCAGAACTGGGCTCATGCTCTTCATAAAAAAAAAAATTCTTCCTTATGTCCAGTCTAAATCTACCCTCTTCCCCCTGGACCCACTCTAAGAGATCCATGTCTTTCATCTGGTTGGGACTCCAGAGCTGGATGCAGCACTCCAAGAGAAGCTTCACAAGAACAGGAACAGAGGGACAGAATACCTTTCCTTGCCCTGACAGCCATGCTGCTTTTGAAGCAGCCCAGGATAGGGTTTGCTCTCTGAGCTGTAAGTACACATTGCCAACTCAACCAATTTTTCATCCACCAGTCCTCCTCAGTACTGCTCTCAATCCATTCATCTTCAGTTCATGCTGGTAATGGAGATTGCCCTGACACAGATACAGGACCTTTCACTTGGCCTTGTTGAGCTCCATGAGATTCACCTGGGCCCAGTCCTCAGTACTGTCAAGGTCCCTCTGGATGGCATTCCTTATATATCAGCTGCACCACTCATCTTACTGTCATCTGTAAACTTGCTGAGGCTGCACTTGACTCCACTATTATGTCATTGATGAAGGTATTAAATGGGCTTTGTCCCAGTACAGACTCTTGAGGGACACCACTGATTTCTGGTTTTCACCTGGACATTGAACATATGACTGCAATAGCATATGACCATCCAGCCAATTCCTTATGCACATGACAGCTTATCCATCAAACCCTTATCTTCAATTTAGTAGCAAGAATATTGTGGGAGACCATATCAAAGGCCTTACAAAAGTCCAGATAGATAACATCTGTTAATTACTTCTCTTGTCTACAAAAGCAGTTACTTCATTGTAGAAGGCCACTAGATTAATCAGGCACAATTTGCCCTTGATGAAGCCATACTGGCTTTTTCTGATCACCTCATTATCTTCCATATGTTTTCACATAACTTCCAGGAGATTCTGTTCCATTATCTTACTACATATTGAGATGACGCTGACAGGTCAGTAATTCCCAGCATCCTCCTTTTAACCCTTTTTAAAAATGAGTGTGATATTTCCTTTTATCCAGTCACTGAGGCCTTGCTTTTATAGGATCCACCTACAAATTCCAAGGAAACTGTTTGATGTCATTGTGATGCCAATTTCAATTACTTTTGAAGGGTCGTGATGATCAGTGGAGGTTCCTTAGGGGCTGGAAGAAAGCAAAGGTCACCCCTGCCTTCGAGAAAGGTAAGTAGGGTCCAGGGAACTACAATTCAGTCAGTTGCACCTAAGTCTTGGAGAATGCAATGGAGCAAACAGGCCTGGAAACCTTTTCCAAATGTGTTAAAGGAAGGAAAATGGATTGGTCAGCGTGGATTTACAACAGGGAAGTCATGCCTGATCAACCTTGTAGCCTTCACAACAAAAGGACTAGCTCAGCTCGGGGACAAAAGAGGAGCAGGAGGCAGCAAGAGAAGTGTCTGTTGCTTATTCCAACTTTAGTAAGGCTTTCAAGACTATCTCCCATATCATCTTCACAGACAAAATGAAGAAATACTGATAAGTGGACAGTAGTGTGCACTGAAAGCTGGTGAAACCACTAGGCTCAGAGGGCTGTGGTCAGTGCCATGAAGTCCAGCTGTAAACCATTCTGCAGTGTGTCTCTAGCTCGATGAAATTTGTATGCATGAGACTGGTGCATTTATGATAAAATAATTTCTAATCATAATTCTTTTAAACACAAGTGTCTGAAATTCCTTCAGAAAGAAAAGTACTAGTGCCAAGCAAGCATCCATTCAAAACAATGTAGATATTTATCTATGGTATTTCTCAGACATTTCTTTGAGCCCTTTTTATTCAGTTACAACTATCTTTCTAATAGTATGTGAAAATGAAACTCACCCAGAGAGACAGACATCAGGCTCAGACTTTAGATTTTCTGTAATTCAGTTTGAAAATAAATGTCATTGGAGAGTATGTGTACTTAGAAGTAGCTTTAACTTTATTTTTTTTGTAGTTTATCACGAATTGCATAGTCCCAAAAAAGGCTTTATGAACATTTTGCTACCCCCAACAGTGTAAATACATGGCTAGTTACACCTACACATGGCTTTCGTACATCCTTAAGACCTTCAAAGTAAAATAAAGTTTAATTTTGAAATACAGAGGGTCAAATATAGAGGTCTGAG
Source organism: Notiomystis cincta (assembly GCA_013398075.1). Lineage (NCBI taxonomy): Eukaryota > Metazoa > Chordata > Aves > Passeriformes > Notiomystidae > Notiomystis > Notiomystis cincta. The sequence goes on along the minus strand of VZRX01018081.1, from coordinate 22,098 downwards.
CAACCTGGTCAATTGAAAAGTGACCCTGTCCACAGCAGGGAAGTTGGAACTAGATGATCTTTAGGTGGCTTCCAACCCAGGCTATTCTATGAATATGATGCTGTGAAATAAAACAAACCAAAGGCAACTATCTGGACAACATCAAGAAAAGCAAAGAAGAATCCATGCTGATGCAAAGCAACTATAAAACATAGTTCATTTAAGCATTTTCTTTTTTTAAGATACAATGAGTCCAAAAAATGAGCCAAACACAATGGTATGGAAATGCAATGTAGTGAACAAGAAGAGTAATACAGCTGAGATACTATGTGGATGAAATCGTAAAGACTAGTGGAAAGGAGGAAGAAAAACAGAAAAAGAAAAGGGAAGATGATCTTCATGGGGATTCCGTGAACCAGTTGTGTAGAACAGCAAATCTAGCAGCTCTGGGCTACCATTTCTGAGCCCAGCCCTGTCATTCTTCATTAAGGGATTCTGAGATCCGCGTTTCTGCTGCAAGTAATTGCTATATATTTCCAAAATTATAACAGCCAGTGCTAATTCTCTCTGTGGTGAAGGTAACTATTGCCCTTGAGCATGGAATGATCTGGGAAATGAGTTATCATTCAAATGCTCAGAAGAGGGGATATGACGCTCGTAGAGTAACAGACTGCATGTGCAGCAGTCATGGGTAATGCTCCATTTACTTCAATAGCTCTCTTTTCCCCTCCCTCTCCTTCCTAGCTCCTTCCCAGTTACTGATTATTGTTGCACTGAGGTGAATTAGTGGTGCTTTAAAAAGAAGGCGGAAATGGCATAATAAAAGATCTAGAATGCAAAATATGACAGAAACATATAGCATTGAAAAATAAAATTTCTAAATTAATAAATAAAAAGCCTGAACCTATCATATTACCACTTACTCTTCCAGTACATTTGTGACTTAACAGTACTAGCAACACGTAGTACAATCTTTCTTTCAAATGAAAAATTTCATTAATTACTAATTTTAAAAAGTGTTTTAAAAATTATATGCATACATATAAAGAGGTGAACATAGAGAAATTAAAAAAATTTGTTTAACATAAACCCAGTTAAAGTTTACATTTATAAAATGCTTCTGTATCAGGATGGCATCTTTGCCCATAGCAGGGGTGTGACAAGATGATTTTAAGATCCCTTCCAGCCCAAATCATTCTATAAGTCTATAAATGTTTGCATTTATGTAATACCTATTACACACTTAATATTTTATTTGGGGTAGAATAGGCATATGAGTGAAATTTAAATATATAGTGTAAATCAGCCTTGGTGATGAATTTCTTCAAAAGGAGCTTGACTGTCTTTTCTTTTGTTCAAGTATAATTAGGAATAAATTAATTGAAGTTGAAGTTATAATTAGACACCTTGTGATATATGAAGAATTGACTCTATTGATAGGAACAACAGATATATTTTTATTCATTTATTAAACAGTTATTCTGTTGTCACTTGTTCTGGAGTAAAACATGTAATTCAGCTCAGAGTATTTTCAGTCACTGCAAAGTTGATTTCTTTAACAGAAATCTAAACCAAAATGGTGATTTGATCTATTTATCAAATGTATCTTCATGTCACTACCAACAAAAGGATGTGGCACACTGACTGGTCCTTTTGAATGCTCTGAGCCATACACAGAGCAGAAATGTTCAGTCAAGGAAATCATGCTAAATCCAGTGTAGAGCTAAAACTCCAGACTTCATGTATGGCAGACATAAATGTCAACATGACCTGCTTTGATCTGCTGATCCTTCCCTACTGGATTGGATTATTTACTAATGTAAATTTAGTCCATAATTTCTGGTACTTTACATTCAAATTCCTGCCATTGATGAGTTTTATATAACACTACCAAATACTGTTCCAACTAAAATTCTTACTATGCACAAATTACCCATACTTCTTTGCCCCCAAAGTTACAGTTTAACATCTCAGACCCACTTTCAAATTTGTCTCTGAAGAAACACATCTCTAGATCTTTTGGTCAGCAGAAGCTGAACCCCTTGTGATCCTCTGGATGCTACAATGTTCAACTCAATGTATCTTCATTGGTCCAAGCTCGTTTTGACCAGTCATCTCTCAGTATGTTCTAGGAGATATATCCATTTTTTATACTAAATGATGAAAGTGAATTAATTCCTTAATTTTGACACAACATCCTTGACAGCAGACCTCCTCAGTGTGGGATGGAATCAGAGAACCTATGCAGTAGGAACCAGTGCAGTACACAGCCAAGGAGCACTGTCCCCAAGTTTAGACAGCTTTGTAAGACTAAACTTTGATTTCCTTGCTCTATTAAATCTCCTACAACTATCAAGCTGGATTTGCTGTGTCTGTATACTTCTCCCTAATCTTCTTTGACACAATTCTCTTTCTCTTCATATCCATTCACTGTTATTCCCCTATCCTTGTTCATATTGTCACCAACTGGTGGACAAATCAAGTAAACCTCAGAAACATGTTCACTGTAGCAGAAAACAAAAGCATCCACATCAAAAAAAGAAAAGTAGAAAAGAAAAATAAAAGTCCATTGAATCACAGTTTCATTAATGCACTCAGCCTTTAGCTGAGATTTTGTGAGGTAAATGGCCCAAATCAGGCTACAAAGACATTTGAAAATGCATATATATCTTAAGGCTCTCTATGGTATTTGGCTTTAGAACAATTATTGGAGAATTCAATTAATTTTGCAGAGTACTTTATGCTGATCTGTACATGTCATAAAAGAGAACTTCAGGCAAAAATAATGCTGTCTTTTGGCATGAACATTGCAAAGCAAAGCAATGTCTCCTGGGACAATCTCTATTGCTAGCATTTCCTGTAGCAGCTTGGGGGATTGGAGGGGAGGCAAAGGCAGGAGGGATTGTGTTGGTAACATTGAATAATTTTCAACTCTACAATTACATTTGAGTAATGATTCTTGAGTAGCCATTTCAGTGTGGGATCCTTCAGCATAAAGGCAGCTTGTATACGGTCATTCTGAAAAAACAAAGAACTGTGTGGGTGCATTGACAAGTTAAAACCAACTAAATTGTTATCAGTGTTTTACAATTCAATGTTGTAATGTTCCGAATAAGACAAAGTAAAATAACTTTATAGGAAATTCCTTTTTGCATGACCTTAGACAAAGTTCTGAACAAGACAGTACTATTCAAATAATCTGAAGAGAGGGATAACCTAAACAAACAAGACTGGTATTTCTAAATGACTAGTTTGGTCCAGTGAATTAGTGAAGGGGAAGGAGATCTGAGATCTCAGAATAGACATATATTTAAACCTCACTTGTATCCACTGAGTAAAATATAGAGAAGTCCAAGAGTGTCGCGGTTTGGACAGGTGTCTACCAAGAAAGACAAGACCCTCCCTTGGGATGAGAAATGTAAACTCCCTTCCCTCCGAATTAGTAGTATTTTGAAATTAAGGGGCTCTCAGGCAAAGATAGGGAATAGGAATAACAGATCTTTACTAAGTATTTATATGAGGCAAAACAAGCAACAACCAGAACAGTAACAACAAAATAGAACCAGAAACAACACACTGGCAGCTGCTCTCAGGTGTCAGGCACTTTCCCCTCGGTGCAGTTCCAGTCACAGCCGGCAGGGGCGCTGTGGCTCCGCTGGGCAGGGCAGGTGCGATGGTTCCCCCGCGGCTGCAGGGGGCGCTGTGGGGCAGCTCGGGGAGCAGACGCCAATGGCGGCTCGGCCGCAGCGATCCCGGGGTGGTGGCTGAGATGTGCTGGAAGCTCCGTGGCTGCAGCTGGGAATCCAGGACACCTCAGCAGGCAGGGTGGGGGTGCGGGGCTGGTGCAGCTGGAACTCGGAACGGCGCTGAAGAAGCGGCGGGGCCGAAGCGGCGGCGGGGGCTAGGGCGGTGACGGCGCTGGTGGGTCGGGGCTGTGAGAGGCGGGCTCAGGCTCTCGGGGTGCCCAGGTGCAAAGAGCTCCTCTCCCAGCGAGGTATCAACAGGGCACCAAGCCCAGCGGCCGCGGCAGGAGAAACAGGCCGGGCTGGACCGCGGTGGTACCAGCGAGTTCCCTTCCCCCGGCGCAGCTGCGCGCGTCTCCCTCCGAAAGCCGAGAGAAAGAGAGCCCGCAGCTGCCCCTGTCCCGGCTCTGACCAGCCCCAGCCCTCGCCCTGTCTCGGACCCTTCCCGAGAAACCCCCAGAGAGAGAGGGGCTGCACACAGATGCCTTCCCGGGCTTAGCCACTTCTATTGTTCTCCTTAAGTACCATTATTAGCATTTCTTAGGAGTCTTTTACAGGAAAAATTTCTCTCAAAAGGGACACAGCATCAGTAAATCTGCCTTAACAAATCTGTTCTGCAGCTGGATGTAGCCATGTCATGGCATAATACCAGAACCCAATAATGTTTCTCTCTAAATTAAATTAACAACATGTTTTCCATTAAAAAAAAAAAAAAAAAAAAAAAAAAAAACACCAAACCTACAAAGCACTAATGAGGAGAAAGACCTGACTCAATGTTTTTGCCTCCTTCTATAAACCTTCCTCATTTCAGTGTAAGGACACGGGAGAAAGGAACGTTTTGCTACATGGTTATCAGCATCTCTAATATATGCCCTCATCCACTCAAGGAATTAATTTAGGATTTTGAGAAGGATTCAGCTGCCTAAACATTAGTGTGTAATGAGTAATGACTTTTGAGACATTCCATGGAAGTAAAGATGTGAACGTAAGGATTGTAGATACCACACTAGACTTTTGAGGGAAAGGTACCTTTGAGTACCAACAGCTGGGAGCCAGGCAGGACAGCTTACTACATCTCATGAGCAAGAGGTTATTTATACAGGACTCAAGTGCATAATGCTATCAATGTATTTATATCTAGCCTGACTCTGTCAGACACACAGAGCATAATGACAGGTCTGATGAGTAGGTCTGAGGGACAGTAAGCATGAAATTAGCTCAAAGAAGGAATTTCCTTTCCCTTCTTCTTTCTCCTTCAGCAATGGGCTGTTGATATTGTTAAATTCTGTTGATATTTAATAAAAGCTAACATCTGTGCCTTGCTTGCCTCCAATTACAGAGCTTCGTCCTTGGGCCACTTTGGAGCTTCTTATTAGCACTGATGCTTGAAGAACAGCTATAACAAATGAATTGTACTGACTGTTTTTTTCTGCCTCTAGCTACCTTTATTTGTTCTTTTTTATTTTATTTGCCTCAGTTTTGTTTTTTGGTTGGCCACCCTAAAGGACCAGCCTGCAGCAATGGCACCCCTGTAGGAGATCATTTGATCAATCCTCTTTTTAGGCAAGGCCTCCCAGGAGCAGGAAATATCAGTGAAGGATTCTTCCATGCCCCAATTACATGTAAAAACACATCACCACAGCTGCAACACTGTCGGATCTACTGAATTGGCTGGAGAGAATTACAGGGATTCTTTGTCTATAAGCCATGATAGATAATGTGAAAGTATAGTCTACAATTGTTAACAGTGAGCTCATTATAAGAAGGTTATCTGAGAATTTCTCTATAAAGCTTCTTTAGGGTTAAAATTCACTTTAGATCATGTTCAACATCTGTCAGCGAGAAGCAAAAGCTGGAGAAAAAAAATCTATCCAATTTTATCCATTCTTACCTCTCTAAGAGCCTTGTGGAACTGCTAGATGACTAAAAATAACTGATTTAGAATCTCACATTTAGAAAGAAGACAATATGAAATAAGGAAATAGAGGAAGGAAGAGAAAATATAAAAGAAAAATAAAACAGTTCAACTGACATCTGAGTTATATTGAACCAGGCATGTTTTCACTATCTAGCAAGCATTTCCGACTCACTTAAATTCAAGTGTTTCTTGATTTTTTCAGGCTCTAAATATTCCAGTTTTGCTGCAGTGCAAATGTTGGCCTTTCCTGAGTCATCACTGTTAGTGCTGAACATTTGTATAGATCATTAGTAAATTAGATTTCATGTAAACAAAATATTGAGGCCTTTTTTGCTAAGTAATCATCTATAGCTATAACATAGAATTTCTTAAAACTATTGTGCATAAAAGCAATTGATAGATGTGTCTAGTTCTATACCTTTTATGTGCAATTTTTAACATATATAATTACATATGCATAACGTATTTACATGTGTAGGAAATAGTAAAGTTGGTGTAAATGAAAATGAACTTTGGTAGATAAGTTTCTGAAGTTATGTTGGACTGCACTAATATAAACTAAAGAACTTGATTGTCTTAATTTTTTTCCCATACTATCCATGATATGATTGTCATAATGCTGTGAAAACTCACGTTTTAAAAATAAGGCCTTTCCAAGGTATCCAGGCAGAAAAATGGTGGTACACTTGGCAATTCTGAAATTTTTTTATTTGAATTCTATTCTGTAAACTGGCATGTACAATATCAAAAAGCATTATTGATCCAGCTCAGAAATGTATATATAATTTTCTGCGCAAACATACAGATAACTGCATTTTTCTTTTCTGCTGTACTGCACAATATTACTCTGGGGAGATGTCTGAGATTCCCATCTCACTAGTCAAAGCCAGGCTCAATACAAGTTATTGCAAGTAAGAGAAATAGGCTACTTGCATGCCAAGAATTCAAGTTACATCCAACACTCTCTGAAACACAGCAGATTTTTCCCCTTTTCCCCTAAGGACCTCCAGGTTATTCAGCAAATGGAGCTGAACCACTCTACCATTTTTCAGTCAGTGTGAAATAGGCCCTAAATGGAAAAGTAGTCTGGCTGTGACACACAACTTCAGACACTGATTTGTCATCCAGCTCAATGAAATGCATTACTGAAGAGCACCGAGAAAGTAAATTTCTTTTTGTATTCATATCTGCAATTAATTACAGATTCAGTCTCACTAACAAAAAAACCCTCCAGAACAGACAATCACTACTGATGAGCATGGGGTCAAAGAAAAATTAAGCACACACTACATCTGTATTATTCTCTTTAATTGAACTTCCTTCTTAATAGCAACAAATAAAATCTCCTTTCTCTGTTCATAAAAAACATTTATGTCTGCATCTTCCAATCCTAGTTTCACTCAGGACTACATAACTAGGTCCATTTTTCACAAATATGAAGTTGATTATAATATAATTTATATATGTGAGTCATTAATATCATTTTTATGACCTAGACACCCTCTTATAAAAATCAGAACTATAGAATACCTGTTAAGAACCAGTAGGGATTTTTATTATTATTATTTTTAATTAAATACAACACCAAGTCATTCATTCTAACTCTTTTTAAATCAGTAATTCTTCCTCAGAAAATATGGCTTCCTAATATACAGGACTCACAAAACCTTTTTTATATCTCAAATGTCAGAAGGTAAGTCCATTTCTTTGAATAGTTGCAATGCTAGAAATTAGAGTTCTATGCCACTGGAAAGGATCAGGTTCCCAGTTTCTAACTTTGGAGCATCCCAAGATACTGGATGTTAATGTCATGACATTTTAGATATAGAGAAATTCTTTTAAGCTATATTTAGAGATTTCAAAGGCTCCCTCTGTAACCTTCACACAAGTGGTCCTACAGTAAACAGGGAATCTAACTTTACCTTAACAATATGAAATAATCCATAAAGACACTTTAATGCTTTGGTAGGCACCTAAAATAGTTTTTCTAACATATGCAGCATGCACAGAAAGTATGATGATGTGATTATACATTAAAGGTTTTACCACATTAATGTAGGTCATCCAGAACATATAAAACTGATAGCAAAGTCTTTCAGAAAAGGTAGCCTAAAGTGAAAATTTTCAGTCCAGGCTTAGAGTACTCAAGAAGAAGTCAGGTTTTTTATTTTTTAATTTATTTATTTAATTACCACAGAGCTACTATTTCTCTTTAAAGTTGCAGATTTTTCATTGCAGACAAATCCTAGACCATAATATGGCATTTGTCCCCACCCTCCACGAAACTTTCGTGGTCCTTACTTCAGCACCAGAGGTTCCACACAAAAAATAACCCCAAAACTATTGATGAGGAAACACAGGAGTTTGTATAACATTTTGTATTGTCTTCTGCTGTATAGCTGTGTATCTATTCAACAGTATACCTTAACCTGAATGGAGAAGTACATGTGATTTTAGAAGGTAGATAGGCAGGACCCTTGGGCCATTTCATTTATAAATTTAATTTTAAAGTCCACTAGTGTTGGGTTTTATTTAATAGATATTCTTCATCATCATCATCATCATCCAACTTACATAGTACCTCTCACCTAATTATAAAATAGGTTCTAGTCACAAAGAATGAAATTTAGCAAAATAAGAAAAGCCTAATAGTTAATTTGGTTACCAATATTTTGTAAGGGGATTACCATTAGGTCAGACTCTCCTTTATTCTTCTCTTTGTTCCTGGGAAACAATCATTTATTCAATTTTCAGTCCAGAAAGAAAAAAATACAATCTTACATATTTTCCTTAGACTAATATAATTTCTATGTGAGAAATTCCCACCACAAATCTCTTAAGATTGGTTTGAACAGTTCTTTATGAATTAAAGAATAAACCATGGTCAAATACCCCACTGTTACCTGATGAAATCATATGCAAAGGAGCAGTGAATTTTCATTAGTTTGAAAGAACACATCAAGCATGTTGTATTTGTTCCTTTTCCTCTAACAATATTACGGAGTCATCAATATGCAAGCCTATCATAAGATACATGTTATATTATAAATGTTATTACTCAGCAGAATCCTTAAAATTTAGGAAGCAGACCTCCCAGAAATTCAGCAATTTAGAGATTGTCTTACAAAGCACTGCAAAAGTAGATGTTCATGCACAGCCAGTTTTCCCATAAATGAGGTTAATTTGTGTTAGCAAACTGTCAAAGAACCTGTCATATTCCATTGTCTTCCCAAGTATAAAAAAGTTAAAATGATTACAAGACTGAAATAATACCCCAAAGGAATCCTGGGCAGTGAAGAAAATCAGCTGGTTTACAGCTTCTTATTTTTAAATTACATTTACATTTGATTTTAAGGGGTAACTTTTTTTCCTGATTGTATATATTGAAGAACCCTGTTCTGTACTTTTATTTTTATTTTAATAATATTTTCTTTTATTTTCTGTGGAACTATTTGCCCCTGTACAAATGCAAAGTCAAATGTTTCACTTGAATTAGAAATTGAATGCTTTTTGTTCTGTGCATTTTTAATGAAAAAATAAGATACNACAAAGCACTGCAAAAGCAGATGTTCATGCACAGCCAGTTTTCCCATAAATGAGGTTAATTTGTGTTAGCAAACTGTCAAAGAACCTGTCATATTCCATTGTCTTCCCAAGTATAAAAAAGTTAAAATGATTACAAGACTGAAATAATACCCCAAAGGAATCCTGGGCAGTGAAGAAAATCAGCTGGTTTACAGCTTCTTATTTTTAAATTACATTTACATTTGATTTTAAGGGGTAACTTTTTTTCCTGATTGTATATATTGAAGAACCCTGTTCTGTACTTTTATTTTTATTTTAATAATATTTTCTTTTATTTTCTGTGGAACTATTTGCCCCTGTACAAATGCAAAGTCAAATGTTTCACTTGAATTAGAAATTGAATGCTTTTTGTTCTGTGCATTTTTAATGAAAAAATAAGATACAATTTCACACATTTTTGAAAACAAGTACATGGTGCTACTAGTAAACATAAATTTTTAGTTTTAGTTAAACATAAATTTTTAGAAACCCAATACATACTGGAGGTGTTCAAGGAAGAATCTGTATGTGTTGTAGCTACTACAGGGCTAGTACAATTATTGATACTAGTTTTGTGATTTTAAAATTTTAAAGTATAGACTTCTGAAAAATTTTAGGAGAAGTTAGCAATGCAGAGATATATTTGGAGTTATTCTAGAGAAATAGGAATCAAAAGTAATCTGAAGCATTAACATGGGAGAATAGTTGAAACAAATAAAAGCCAAATTCACAATTTACTAGGAAATGCTGTACTTGGTGTGATAGCATGGAATTCAATGTACCTTAATATGAGATAAATTCTGGCTTCACGTTGCTTTCTACATGGTTTTCTGAATAATTTTTTTATTTCCTAGAACTTGAGTGAGCAGTGAGACAGACAGCATATAGTGAATATGTACATGTTCTCTTAAAGGTTAATAAAAATATTCAGTAAAAAGGTTAAATTTTATAATTATGTTACCTTATGGCAGATATATTTACTATCCCATGTATAAGAAATAGATACTTTTACCTATTTTTTCTTCCCTTTTTTCACAAAAATTAGTTAATTTAAATGCTTGATGATATTATAGCATGCTGTATAAATACTTGCACACTTTTCCACTAGAAGACTTCACAATTGCTTCTTTCTAAGTAACCTCTGAACACAGCAAATTCATGCTAAAATCATATTATATTTGGTTTTGTATCACTGAAAGCAAACAGATACCTTTGCTGTGTAAAGTTAATGAATCAAAGTAATGAGTCTCCAGTACATGGGAGGTGATACAGGGGGAAATAACATTGAATTCAGGTATTACCACAGGGAATAAATTGTCTTACCATGCCTTTGGACTACAATTTTCTCTGGCAGCTACATTAACCAATAGTTTAGTTTAGTTCTAGTTTTCCAAAGAGTCATTTGAAAAGCTTAATAAGCTCAGTGTCCTTTCAAGACTGAGTCTTCTCATGTATCAAGCACCAGGAAAGTCTTCAAAAATCACTGTCTACTAGTTAGCATTCATTAGTGACATTTACAATTTCACATGCCCCAGCCTGATTCTTATAATTTCCTGCAAGGTTCAAATAATTTGAACTCTTATTGATTATAGACCATTCAGGATTTTTCAAGTCAGACAGGGACAAGATTATGAAACTACATGTACTGTTTATCCAGACAGAGAAATTGAACTGGTGCAAACTGTAAATTTAAAATATTGTAGCCGTGTCTGCATAACTCTTACATGTAGAACTGTTTTTGTGAATAAAATGTATTTATACACATGCATACATACATACACACACACACACACACACACACACACACACACAAACACACACACACGTAAACAAATAGCAATCTCCAGATAGTTTGGAATGGGATTAGGATCTGGAATAGGAGACTTCACACGGGTCTTTATATTGAACTGCTTCAGCTTACTCTGCCACTATTATTAGAGCAATATATCTGAAAATTCTTCAATGAAAACAGATCTTTATGATGCAGCAATATTTCTGAAATATTGCTAAATGGTGGGGACGTCAGTCACGCGAAAAGAAAATGCAATATATTAATCCTTCTGTGTAGTTTCTATTGAGAAATATGGCCTCTGACATAAAGTTTTAAGACTTTGATTTGCAGATACAAAATATTTAGTGGATGAACAAATTCAAACATATCTGTTATTGAGCTTGTATTGGGACATATACTTTCCTTTTTCCAAAGTAATTTCATCTATTTACTACAAAAAGCTGAAGTGAGTGTATCCCTTTCTGTGTACATAAATGCATACTGTCCATAAACACAGACACAAACTTATCACCCAGAAAATATTTTCTCTAAAGTATTTTTGTTTCCATTCATTGCATTAAGAGTAAAAGCAAAAGCATTTAAATACCCATTTTTTGTTTTCCTTCCTAGTTCTTTTCACAAACTACTAATTAGAAAAGATACTTCATACAAATGATTAGCTCTTATATATGCTTTAACACTTAAAAGGTTACAGCAATAGGAGAAGGAAGAGCTTTAATTAAAGAATGAATTATTGAATACTCCATTTTAATTGATGTAGCCTTCTGCTATTATTTTGCATGTTTATAGATATTTTATGTGATTCTGTAATCAAGATCACACACAAAAAGAAGTCTTTAACTACTGAGGCTAAAGAATGAAGAGTGCTGTATGATCACATTCAGCCATTTAAGTTCAAGAATCATGTGAAGTATGGTTTCCATGACAACAAGTCACTAATTGCTAACAGAAAATAAAATAAAAATCAACCTTGACAGAATTTGGCAGTGACATGGAAGCTGAAAAACCTTCCAAATAATTATATGACAATTTTCATGTATGATGAAGAAATGTAAGCAACCCCATCTTCTGAGACATGGTGAAAGCACTCAGACTTCCAGGGTTATTTTGGATTTGGCAGAGCTGGCTGCATACAGTAGTCATTGTGCATTACACTTGGTAGTCAACACCTATCTTCAGTAACAGATAAGAAGAGATGTTTGTGATGAGGTGATGAAGGATTTTTTGCATCCTTGGGCTACAGATCAGCGTAGGAAAATGCTGTGGAAATGTATCAAGTAAAGAGAAATGACACAAACAACAAAATTTTAGCATAAATTCACAGGTTAAGAAGAAAAGCAAATTGAAGGAGAGCAGAGGGGGAAGAAAGGAGCTATAGTCATACATACCGCCCCTGCTAACTTATTAGTAAGTGTTTCAGACACCTCCAGCTTGCAGACAGAAAGAGTCTTTTGAGACTAGGGAAAACTACTTGGGAAGTACAATGATGCCATTCAAAATTTACTGACTTATGAACTGCTGCATATCATTTGTAAAAATTGCTTCAGCCTGAGTTACCTTTCACCAGCTCTGTAAGTCGACTCACTGGGTCACTAGGAGTGAACAAGAACATTTTGATAAATTCAGTTTCCATGACAATGAATTAGCCATGGAAAGGGGGAGGTGTTGAAAGATCCGTGTTCTGTAGAATACTCTTCAAATGTTTGCCTGTTTTCATTTTTAGCCATTTAGTTCTCATGGCTCTGTTCCAGGACTCTAATTCACCAGTAGCTGGTTTTCCTCCACAGATTAGAGGAGTAATTCATCAGTGAATGTTTCACTCAGTGGCCCCATCTAATGTAAAAGAATATATAAATGAATTTTTCCAATTATGTTTTTTGTTTGTTTTGAAAGAATGCAGCAGTCTCTTGTTGTTCCACTCTAACCCAGCTACAGAATACTTAATCTTTTCTATTTATTACCCACTACTGTACTTAGGAGTACATATGTAACTTGCAAGACGTTGGGAGTTCATTCTAAATAGCCATGAGCTCACAAAACAAAACAAAGCAAAACAAAACATAAGAAAACAAAACAAAACAAAATAATGCTTTGGAGTTTGCTTCAAAAGGAACAAGCCAATAAAAGTATGTCATATTCCAAAGCCTGCTATAGCCTACATCAATGAGAACTGCTGAGAAACAGACCTCTGAAAACAACTGGTATTTATTTTTGATAGAAGCATTTAAAGTTATTTTTCATTTGTCTGCCTTTTGAAAGACTAAACCAGTGGGACATTTGTTAGTGTCAGAACTGAAATCTACTCAGATTCAGGAATGTTGTTCAGCTGTTTTCAGTGGGTCCTGTGTAAGAGCCTCATACTAATGAGATTAATAGTGAAGTTGTTTAACCATTCATGAAGCACACCTGTATTTCAGAACACAAAGTACGGGATCAGAAGAGCTGTTTCCATGGCTATTGGGATAGATGGGTTTCCAACCAGAGACAATTGAGACAAATTTGACTCCTTCAGAAAGCAAACCTGTTCTTAGTACCTCCAGCAATATGCTCCCCATTGCCATAAATAAAAACTGAAAGGATGGCACACCTTGTATCCATTGTCTCTGCTGAACAGCATCGTTTCATGTGCTCCACAAGAAATGGAAGGGGTTTTCAACAAGCTGTTAGTGTCTGTGACAGCCCAGCATGGGCTAAAATGTCTGAATGATTTTCAAAAGAAAGAAAATGTTACTAGCAGGAAAAAAATAGATGTAAAGAAAAACAACAAAAAAAATCCAAATCAAACAACAACAACAAAAAAAGGCAAAATAAAAACACAACAAATGAAGCCAATACACAGAAAAGATAAAAATAAAGGAGGAAGAAGAAGGGAGAAAAGAGGGAAGCAAAGGAGGAGAGGAGGAGCTGACAGGTTCACAGGAAGAGGGAAGAAATGGTTAAAGGAGAGGGAGAGGAGAGGAGAGGTGAGGAGAGGAGAGGACAGGACAGGACAGGACAGGACAGGNAACACAAAGTACGGGATCAGAAGAGCTGTTTCCATGGCTATTGGGATAGATGGGTTTCCAACCAGAGACAATTGAGACAAATTTGACTCCTTCAGAAAGCAAACCTGTTCTTAGTACCTCCAGCAATATGCTCCCCATTGCCATAAATAAAAACTGAAAGGATGGCACACCTTGTATCCATTGTCTCTGCTGAACAGCATCGTTTCATGTGCTCCACAAGAAATGGAAGGGGTTTTCAACAAGCTGTTAGTGTCTGTGACAGCCCAGCATGGGCTAAAATGTCTGAATGATTTTCAAAAGAAAGAAAATGTTACTAGCAGGAAAAAAATAGATGTAAAGAAAAACAACAAAAAAAATCCAAATCAAACAACAACAACAAAAAAAGGCAAAATAAAAACACAACAAATGAAGCCAATACACAGAAAAGATAAAAATAAAGGAGGAAGAAGAAGGGAGAAAAGAGGGAAGCAAAGGAGGAGAGGAGGAGCTGACAGGTTCACAGGAAGAGGGAAGAAATGGTTAAAGGAGAGGGAGAGGAGAGGAGAGGTGAGGAGAGGAGAGGACAGGACAGGACAGGACAGGACAGGACAGGACAGGACAGGACAGGATGAAATTCACACTCTGAGAAATATTCACAAATAACTGCATATTTTCACTCACAGCCCTTCACTCATAAACTCAAAGAGGGAAAGGAAAGGTTTCTACTGGGCCACAAAGAAGATTCAAGGGTTGGAGCATCTCCCCTATGAGAACAGGCTGAGACAGCTGCGGTTGTTAAGCCTGGGAAAGAGAAGGCTTCAGGGAAACCTCACCACAGCCTTCCAGCCCCCTTAAGGGGCTCATGAAAGGGTGGGAGAGGGACTTTTTCTACAGGCAAATAGTGAGAGGACAAGGATTGATGATTTTAAACTGCGAGAGAGTGAGTTTAGGTTAAATATTAGGGAAAAATTCTTTACTCATAGGGTGGTGAGGCACTGGAATAAGTTGTCCAGAGAAGCTGTGGATTCTCTGTGCGTGGAAGTGTTCAAGGACAGGTTGGGACCCTGAGCAGCCTGATGTATTGAGTGGCATGCCTGCCTATGGCAGTGGATTTGGGACTAGATCATCTTTAAGGTTCCTTTCTATGATTCTATGATTTAAAACTGTTTTATGTGAGAGGCATCTATTCCATCCTAAATAACTTCTAATTGAAGAGGTATAGCAATTTTTGAAAATACAAATGCCATTAATACTAGAGTATTATGAATATATTGCAGCATGGAAATAAAAATAATTGTTTACTCAATGACACCTAGTTGTTCTGAAGCAGATCCTCACAAAAGATAAATAAGAACAAGAAAAGATTAATCCAGGTGATTGATACTCAGGTGCCTTGAGCCTCAGTCTTGATTTAAAACAGTGGGGGGCAGTTGCCATCAGGCACTAGAGTGCACGTGGACAAGAACAAGCCTAATGACTTCTTTGGTTTACCTGCCACGTGGAACTGTTTCAACACTTTTAATTCAGTTGTGGAGGAGGTGTGTTAATAGCTGCGCACTCACAGCCCCGGAGCCGCGGAATGCGCGGCGGTGGCGGGCGTTCGGGTCCACTGATATTAATGGTGAAGAATGGCTCAGCCTGCTGCTCTCAGCCAAGCACGGTGCAAAGCCCACTGTGAGAGACAGATGTCAGGGGCTTCTTCCCTCCATCCGTGACCTTCAGCTGGCACCAGACACTGTGCCACATCTCATCTTGTTAACATTTTAACAGGTGAGAGATGGATAAACAACGGTTCTCTCAGACCTGTAGATTGCTAATAAGTGTCACAAAATACACACCAGAGCTCAGGTGCAGATCATTAAAAAGGAAGCAGGAATGTGAGGAATAATGACACGTCAATCTACCTCAAATCAAGTTTGACACCCCCATGATACTAGTTAGCACCATGCTCAGGGAGTTTTGCCTTCTGTTCTTTCAAACTTGAACCAGGAGCACAGCACTGTAACTTATTTCCAGATGCTTTTGGTTAAACTTTGAGGCCCTGCTCAAATTAAGGAAGAAAAGAAGAACATTCAAAATTTCATTTTTTTTCCTAATAAAGGTTTAAGTGATCTAGTCAAGCACCATGAACTTTAACTGATTGTTTCATGCTACAGTAATGGCACCTATTATTTGAATTCATTTCCCATACTGACAGCACAACTCAGGCATACTCCAGACTATGACATTTTAAGTGACTGGTGATTTTCAGTTGTGCTTTTTACAGTACACTTGTATGAACTGCAGTCTGGAATACATACACATCTCTGTGTAGAATACAGTCCATCCTATTTTTTCTTTTGCTGCTATATAGAAAAGTATCTATTTTTAAAAGTGCAGTATGATCAGGATATGTGTGTTTTCACATGCTAAAATGGATCAAAATGAGGAAATACTTGAGATATAAAACAAACCTTCAAAAGTTTTCATTGCCTCAGTCAAGCCCGCAGTGTTCTAATCTTTATCAGTATCACTGAATTTTTAATCTAGTAATATGAAACACAGAAAGTAGGAACTGTAAACCCAGTATGGAGAAGAAAATTAGTCAAACATATATTTTTAAAGGATCATCCATGTCTCATAGCTAGCACACACTTAGTTATTTAATTTGTATATTTATATTTTGTGCCTAAAAATTTTTTTACATAGAAAAACAAGTCACCAGCTTTCCCCTCCAATGCAGTACATACAGACATATAACCACAATTTGGAAAGCTGTACCTATGAATGGGAAGAGACTTATTCTTTGCAACTGCTTATTCAGTGTTACTTGAGGTGCATAAAATCACAAGTTGATCACAGACAAGCAAAAGAAAAATGTAGCAGGAAATATTTCATGCTTCTTCATTCCTTTCAACTCAAAATTCATAGCTGGAAACTTCATTTCAAAGTATGACAAGGTTAGAAAAAGAAGTCCAAATTTTTTCTGGGTTTCCCACATGGCTTGGGATTCAAGTGCTGTATGAGGCGAAACTTGGCTCCAGCATGTGTTATTCTGATGCTTCATTATGCCTTGGCAAGACCACTTCACCGTGATGTGTTCACTTCGAGTTAATTTCACTTAAGGGATAAAATCTCCAAATGAAAAGTTGACAGCTTGTTTCTCCTGAACTTAAGATATGGAGTCATGTTAATACTCAAGTATTACCACTGACTTGAAGCTGACCTAGAAACCAAACCACAGACATAATTTACAACCACAGAACAGAGACCAAAGTAGCTCTTTGGAATGACCAATCTATGTATTCTGCAATCAGTCTCTTTTCTTTTTAATGAGTCTTGCAAAAAATAAAATCCATACATTTTTAAAATAGACTACTTTCTTTTAAAATGCACATTTTCAGGCAGTGTGATATTAGTAGTATCTCCAAACATCAGAAGGTGAATTACTACTATTCATCTGTGCTATTTCCAGTCATATTACCATAAATTAGAAAATGTGAATATATTTTGCCCTTTTTTGTCATGTCTATCACAAACTCCTGTATATACTCTTCAGTAGTTGTGGGTGAGGTTTTTATTTTAATTTGTATGGTTGGTTGGTTGGTTTTTTTGTTGCTGTTGTTATTGTTTTGAGAATTAGGGGAATTTCCTGAGAAATACAAATTAAACCTTTACTAGATCTGCCTTTACAGAAATCTTGTCAGTGTTCAAAATCAGTAAAACCTAACTCCAATAAATGGTATTAGGTTCTCAATAGTGCTGAAGTCAATAGCTGCTCTTGTGTTATAGTTTAAGCACTGCTGCAGGCTTATAGTAGTCTTGAACATGGGATCAAAGAGATAAAAGCAGAGTGACAGCATCACTTTCACTTTATATTCAGCCACTCTAAGGATCTTTACATGAGTTCGATTCTCAGTGACATTTTGTCATTGATTTTTTTAACATATCTTTTGCATCAATGTCTTTTCAGGAACCTCCTCCAAGGAAGATGACATCAGAACAAGTTAAGAGCTTGTGTGTCTACTGCATGAAAGATTGTGAGGTGTTTACCCATCACTTTTACAAAAGATTTGTAATCAGTGTGCTGGAAGAAAGATTTCTATATTCCATTGAATGAATATTTCTGTGTCAAGTATTAAAGGCCAGGGTTTTTTAATTCAAATATAGTAAAACAGTACCTATCAAGGTACAATCCTCAACCAGGTGAATTCAGTGGTAAAACTAACACATTGAAACAAACATTGATCTAACAAAACTGATTAAATGTCTACTGCAACATATTCCAAGCCATATTTTGAAGTGAGTGGGTGACTCTCATTGTAACTTTTTGTCCAGAGCTGCAAGATGAACATTTTTTTTCCCAAAGCTCAGCATATTCACTGCTGAACTCTTCAGAAATCTGGCTATTTTTTTGGTGAGATAAATAAAAGATGAGTTCTCTTTAAAAAGCACTTCTTACATACCATAATAAAAAAGTATCAGAACTTGTGCTTTTCATTACTTCCAATCTTGTGTAGATGGCTAGGAAACTAAATAACAGTACAGAACTCAACATAAACAGTTGACAAGCCTAAAAAATAAGTTTTTATGAAAAATGCTGATGTTCAACTACTTACTTTTTGCTGTGCTTTAGAAAGGAACTGGGACTTTAAAAAAAAAGTCACAAAATATACAGAAAAGTGCCTGGAATGCTGCCCAGCAGAAAAGGACCTGGGGGTGCTGGTCAACACTCAGTTGGACATGAACCAGCAGTGTTCCCAGGTGGCCAAGAAGGCAAATGGCACCTGGCCTGTATCAGCAGCAATGTGGCCAGCAGAACCAGGGAAGTGATCGTTCCCCTGTACTTGGCACTGGTGGGGCCACACCTCAAGTCCTGTGGTCTGTTCTGGACCCTCAGTTCAGGAAAGACACTGAGATGCTGGAGCATGTCCAGAGAAGGAACACGGAGCTGGTAAAGGGTCTAGAGAGTGAGTCCTGTGAGGAGCAACTGAGGGAGCTGGAGTTGTTTAGCCTGGAGAAAATTAGGCTCAAGGGGACACTTATCTCTCTACAACCACCTGAAAGGAGATTGTAGCCACATGTGTGTCAGTCTCTTCTCCATGCAAGTAGTGTTCGGAGAGGAAAAAGCCTCCAGCTGCACCAGGGGAGGACAAGGCTGGACACAGGAAAAATTTCTTCTCAGAAAGAGTGATTAGATATTAGAATGGGCTGCCTGGGGAGGTGGTAGAGTCACCACCCCTGGAGGTGTTTAAGGAAAGACTAGATGTGGCACTTAGTGCTATGGCCTAGTTGACAAGGTGGTGTTAGGTTTTAGGTTGGATTTGATGACCTCAAAGTTCTTTTTCAACTTGATTGATTCTGTGATTCTGTAATACTAAATCTGCTGCTGCCAGGTTGTACATAAGTAAATACATTCAACTAATTTTTTTGTAACCCCACAAATCCATCCTATCTATTTAGCTGCTCAATACTGAGCAGATAATTTCCAGAAAGAAATTTGAACTTTTAGAGAAATGAATATTCTGTTGTGGATCTTTACATCAAAAGAGAAAAATTATGAAAAAAAAAAAGGACCACTAAATAAGAAATTGGTGGTGCAGACATTTTGATTAAGCACCTAAAATCAAGAACAAATGAAATCTGGACCAATCTGCTTCCCTGAACATTTCCTTATTCACACATACAGTATTTGGAGGAGAAGCTAAGTCTGTCAACAGACTTAGTCTGCAGCTGATTCTTCCACAGTTCAAGTGAAATCCACAGGCACTGAGCATTCGGGAAATTCTTTCCCATAATTTCCCCCCATAATCTCTAAATTTTAAAAGTAAAATAATTTCAAATTGCCTACTTTCACACAAGCTTTTATTTACAGTTAAACAAGATTCTGAAATCACTTTATATTGAAGATACATTGTTAAAAAAATCCTGACCCTTCTTTTCTTCATTACATATGTAGCTACTCTAGATAATCAAAACTTGTTATAAAGCTATAGCCAGCAGCCTCATGATTGAAAAAAGGGGATAAAGTTGACACTCTCTAGGAGGAATAAAGTCAGTTAAATATCAGAACCAAGTGCCTCAATTGCTGTGCCTACTGTGTGTTTCTATTGCAAGTTTGTCTGCACAGAGTCCTCATTCAGCTCTTGAAAGTGTAGTTTTCTCATTACTTCTTTTTCTCTTATTGTAAAATAAATGTTTTTGTTGTGATCAATTCTAAGAAAGTCCTATTTCTTATTGAGAGATGGTATACCAACATGTCTCTAAAAAAATACAAGCCTTCTTTACCTCACAAGCCACTTTTATTTATTAATTTGAGCTTGTCCTGTACTACCATTTGTATGGTGGTGATATCGCACGATCTTCTGTGTCAGTAGAAGGTTCCTTTGGCACCACAATCTACTATTTTCTTTCAGAAGATAAGTAGAAATATGAAGCAATATAATCATTTTTTTTTTCAATAAGCAAAACATTGGCAATGTAACCACACTGCTATATATGCAACCTGTTGTGTAAGCAGATAGCAGAAGTGGCTTCTTTAGATCCCACAAAATCCTTTCATATGCCTCATTTACAATAAAATTATAAGCAACAGTATTTCAGCTATGATAGTTTCATCATGTAAGAGACATCAGGGTTGGGATTCATACATCATAACATGCAAAATGTAAATATTTGAGTCTTTAGCCAGGTTTCTTCTGAGTTAAGGTAAAAAAAGACCTCTAGAAGTCCTCTAAAGTCTACCCTAAATGTCTCCCAAATCCCCCTCTGGAATTATTTACTTTTACAAATGCAATTTACAGAGGCCAATGCAGATATGGCAATCTAACCATAAAATCCTTATCAGACAAAAAAGAATTCTTTAATAAGGCTAATGAGAAGAAGCCATATGTCTCATATCTTCCAATAAAGTTGGAAAAACAATGTCGAATGCAGTAAGTGGACTTTGTGCCCTGAAGTCTACCTACATTGTTTTTCACTGCATAAACTGGACTGAAAAGAGGTCCCCCTTTATATATGTTGTGCCTTTACAGACCTTGATGTTACCTGACAGTGTTTCAGTTTCAGAATACTTTGAGTTTTGACTGGATTTCTGTGCTCCTCATTGTGTTGGCCAGGTGACAGGATTATGGCTTTGAACCCTGCACACAATGCAGGTTATGGTTAGTGTCAGAGTTTTCCTATTAGGCTTAAAGACCACTTTCTTTTCAGCAATTTGCTTCCTTTCAGATACATTGTTTTGCAATGAATAGGATTTTATGATTTTATATCTTATATTTGCATGTCTTTCCTACCCAAGGAGATAATTCCAGCACAGCTTAGGCATATTTTACTGAAGGATCCAAGAGCATTTATACTGAATCAGTTCAGATTTAATATTCTTCAGTGGCTTTTCGTTTTCTGACTCAACAGAACCAGCAGTTTCATTGTATTTTTACATTAAATACAAATTGGGGGAATGGGAGGAGGGAACTGAAAATAATTTTCCAATCCCTTGGGTATGTGTGGTTATTACTGCCCTGTGGTACCCCTGATGGAAAAGGACACGTGTCAAACCACACTCTGCCTGCCAAACCTGATGCTTCCTCACTGGCTCATTGTGTTCCAGCACAGTCATCAATGACATCCAGGTACACTGAAACCTGGATCCAGTTTTCTTGCCATCTGCAGAGCGGCAACTGCTCACCCTTATCACAATGAGACCTGGATGCCAGAAGAATAAATAAAATTTATGATCCTTTTCTGACATATTTGTAGCCTCAAACAATAAGGAAAATGAAAAATATTAGTGTAAGAGAAGCAAAGCCATACAGCGTTAAGATAAAGCACTTAGGGAAAGCTTTACTTAAAGTACGTGTCATGACATAGTGTCCAAGGAACATTTTTCACGGAGTGAAAGCATGCTAAATTATGCTAGTACTGTCTTCTCTTCCATGTGGTTGCTGACAGATGTTTGGAAAAGAAAATCTTCCTTTCTGCTTGACCTTAAAAGCTGTTTATGGTATACTTATAATGCAAAACAATACAACAGTACAACTAAAAGGAGAGTTCTTCTGTGATAGAAACAAGACATTTTTGCTTTGTTACTTAAACTACATAGAAAAATATTAAAAAACATTTTTCTTAATAATATTTATA